>JARQOC010000003.1:725798288-725849975 GCA_033576535.1 Allobates femoralis | reverse complement strand
TAGTGCAGTCAAATCACATATTTTGCAGAGATTTTGACAATAGAAGACATGAAGTAGCATAATTGTTACCAACTCGCAAATGTAAGCTAACTACTACACTTTTGACAAATATGTTTCTGATTCTATCCAGTCACTTTTGTCCGACCCATGGAAACTCTGTAGGTTGATCCCCTCTCCTTGCTGTCCTGTTCATCACAGTTTCTGTCAGTTTCTTGAGGATAATCCTTCATGGTGTCCTTTTCTAATGAGTTGTTTCTCATCACATTTCCAAAACACAGAACTACACCTGTACAGTGGCTTATTTATTCTCAGCATTGGTGGAGGAATTATATTTTGAGTCCACATGAAATAAATATTTATTTTTCAAAGGTTGACATAAGGGGATAAAACTTATAAAAGAGTATTAGGGATTAAGTCCAGTAAAAAAAAGAAAAGGTCGGGCTGTACCTTATAGCTGCCGCTGTCCAGTACTGAAATTTCAGCATAGCAACTGGAGGGGAATAAGCTGCTCTTTCAGCTGCTCTGTCCAGGCGCTGAACGAGTGCGGCTTGAATTTTACTCTTTCAGCACCCAGCGTCCGGGAGCCGGATCGTTTTTTCTGCCGAATCTGACACGATCCAGCACCCATAGACTCCTAAGTTATGGGCGCTGGATTGCCCTGGATCCGGGAGGATCCGGTTTTGTTCGATTTTTGCCTCGGACACAAAAAATGCTACAAGCTCTGTTTTTGTGTCCGGGGCAAAAGACGAAAACAGCAAGATCTTGTCGGACAAACACCAAACCGTATGGCAAATAACTGCCATCCGGCCCCCTCCGGCACCATAGGGATACAATAGGGGCACACCGGACATCCCTGGACCTGAAAAATCATAGTGTGAAGCCAGCCTAAGGAAACAGACAGCACTCACCGGATTACAGGCAGAACGTCATATATTAGACACGGTTAAAACCATATGGACACAGAAACAGGAGGGAGAATTACAGCAAAACGAATAAAGGCCGTTTTACACTACACTGCGCTTCAACGAATTCAACATCATATCAACATTTTGAACCCGTTGAAGTGCAGTGTAGCGTGAAACGGCCATTGCTCGTTTTGCTGTCATCATCTCTCCTGTTCCTATGTCCATGTGGTTTTAGCTGTGTCTAATAAATTAAATTCTGCCTGTCATCCAGTGACTGCTGTCCATTTTCCTTAAGTGGCAGGAGTATTAAAGATTATGTAGAAAAAAATAAATAATAATTGTCAAAACAGATGCAATTGTTACTTTAAAAAAACAAAACAACACTTTATTTTCTCTCCTGCATTTCAGAGCTGGGGCTTTCAGCCATCTTGCTCTTTGTGTACATGCATCTGGCATATGACTGTTGCAGTTTTTCAGGGGTCACTGACATCACATGAAGTACTACTACATGGCGCAGCGCTGAGTGTTTGCAGCAGGGGCGGAACTACCGTGGTGCAGCTGGTACAGCTGCACCAGGGCCCCGACCGGCTAGGGGGCCCCTTCAAGCCTGCAGGAAGGCCCCAGCCGACCCCCGTAAACCGTTGTCAGAGGAGAGGAGGGTCAGGCAAGGGAAGCAGAAAACTTCCTGCTTCCCTTGCCTGATCCTGCCCCTCTTCTCCTCTGCCCCTCCGGCTCCCAGGAGCGCACTCGCGGCTCAGCAGGTAGGAGTTCCGCCGCAAACACCTTTGCACTGGCCGCCAGCACCACATCGCACCCCCCCCCGGACCACGCCGACGGCCACCAGCGCCCCCCCCCCCCCCAAGATGGCACCAGCAACCCCCCTTCCCCCCCCACTCCTCCAGATTGCTGCACCAGGGCCCCCTGGGGTAAAGGTCCGCCACTGGTTTGCAGTGATCACACACTGGCAGCTTGTAATAAAAGACTTGCAGACATGGCTGATGCTGGCTTCACACCACGTATTTTGCCATTCTGTCCTGTTCGTTTTGAACAGGATACTTTCTTGCCTCCCGTGCATCCCTATGGTGCCAGATTGGTCATATATGGCCACCCGTTTTATTGAATTGAATCCAGGACTAGTTTTTGTCCTGTTTTTTTCGGGACCGAAAATCGGAGGCTGCGCAGTATTTGGGCTCACCGGACAGAAACAAATCCGGACCGATCCAGATTACATATAATTGGGGTCTACGATGCCGGATCCGTGGAAAAAAAGGATCGTTTCCCAGATCCGGTTTTACTCACTGAGCATGCTCTGAAGCGTTGTAATGATCCTCCCAGCCCAGTTTGTATTATCTCTCTCTCAACTAATTGCATTATTTCCTATGGCTGAAGATTTGGCTGCAGCCTTTCAATCAAGAAAAGGGATCCTGTGAACAACTGAATCCAAAGGCATAATTGCCATTTGTTTCTATCCTCTTCCACACAACCCTTCTGGTCCGTCTACTCCTGCAAATTACAGGATATAGACGGACAGGGAAAAACCGTGGTGTGAAGCCAGCCAGGGCATCAGTCCCTGAATCAGCAAAGGATAAAAAGATACATACTTTTCAATTCTTTATATTTACAAACTTTGCAGCAGATTTTGTTTTTTTTTATTTGTGATAAACTTAAATAACCCCTTTAGGTCAAGTTTCTATTATGAGCTATTGGTGAGTTGTTGATGCTGCAAATTTTTGCTGTACAAAAAAAACGCAGCATCCTATTGTTTCAGCAAAGTGGATAGGATAGGCATCTCCTGACCACTGTTCTTTTTTTTTTACACTGTGTTGAAAAATGACCTGCAGTGCATTTACTAAATCCACAACGTTAACTCCTCTTGAGACTTGTGTGATTTTCTCACTGCATTTGCATACAACATAGAAAATGCACAGGTAAAAAATGTATATGCATTTATAGTACGTTTCCACCGTGGAAATGCACTAAAAAGACTTGTAACCTGCACATGACTGTATACCGGGAAGTATAAAAAATAAAGCAACTTCATTTACACATCACATAGTGTTCTGCAACTCCAGGACATACTCATGTCATTAGGGCTTATGCATACATCAAAGACGTGTGCACAGAAGCATCCTGCGGCCAGAAAAGCTGCATGTCCGTTGGATTCCCTGTCTGTAGTGATATTGCTTTCAGAAAATTATGACGGCATGACACTTTTTTTTTTTTCAGTCCTGGCATAAGGAACTTCAGTTTGAGTCCTATTGCTTCTCTTTAATATATTGAGCCAAAACACAGCAAAGTGTTATTCTTACTGCTGTAATTATAATGTACCTAGAGGTGGCAGTGAAGTCAAGTAATTAACTGAGCACCACCAGTATTCACACCAGAGACTTTCATATAAAAGGACAGATGACTGATAAATAGTATATTAGACATTCAGCAACATTCTCGACACACCCAGCTTCAATGGACGCTCATTCTGTCCACCCACGTGTAAACTCACATTTGTCATATTCTAACTATAAAGCCATAGAGATGAAGGCCTGTTCAAAAGGGTAGGTTATTCTAAGCATGTTGTGAAGAGCTTCCTCCACAATATGACCAAGTAATTGTCACAAAACCTCAGATAATAGAATTATTCTTACCGTTAATTCGGTTTCTAGGAACCTTTCACGACAGCATAGGAGGTTGCCTCTCCGCACCCTATTTGGGACAGGAAGCACAAGAGAGGTTAAATGGACCCTCCCACTTCCCACATACCAGTGTCTTACAAAGAACCCAAAGCACAGGAAAATACGATACCTGTCCTGACAAAAAACCATGAACATAGGGATGGAAATAAGTGCTGTCATGAAAGGTTCCTACAAACCGAATTAACGGTAAGAATAATTCTATTTTCTCTAGTCACCTTTCACGACAGCATAGGAGGAATGCCCACGAATCCTTACCTGGGGGGGACCACGGCCTGCAGTACCTTCCTGCCAAAGGCCAAATCCCGGTGGGACAGCAGGTCCAGTCAATAATGTTTAGTGAAGGTGTGCAGAGAAGACCAAGTCGCAGCCTTGCAGTGCTCCTCCAGTGAAGCCCCTGCACGCTCAGCCCAGGAGACCGATGTTGACTTGGTGGAATGGGCCGTGAACCCCGAAGGAGGTGAAAGGTCCTGGGAGACATACGATTCAGTGATGGCCTTCTTAATCCAGGAAGCAATAGTGCTTTTAGCCACCTTCTTGCCTTTATTGCGACCAAATTGTTGAATGAACAAATTCTGGTCAATAAACCATGGCGCGGTCACATCCAAGTAGTGCAACACTACACGTCTGACATCCAAGGAATGAAACTCCACTTCCTTCGGTGACTTAGGATTCTGGCAGAAGGAAGGGAGAACAATAGTCTGAGAATGGTGGAAGTGCAAAACAACCTTCGGCAAGAAGGACGGATCCGACTGGAAAACCGAGTCATCACGTAGGGTAAGATACGGTTCCCTGATAGACAAGGCTTGTAACTCCACTATCCTACGCGCCGAGGTAATGGCCACCAGGAATGCGGTTTTGTGTGGCCAGAGACCTCAGTGAACAGGAGGACAGAGGTTCGTACGGAGGTCGAGAGACACCCGTAAGAACCACATTCAGTTCCCAGGCAGGCATCAGGGGAAGTCGTCTGGGACACTTGCGAGCAGCAGCCACCATGAAGCGACGGATCCAACGATGATCTGCCAACTTGATGTCGAACACTGAACTCAGGGCTGACACCTGTACCTTAAAGGTGGCCGGTTTGAGACCTATATCCAAACCCTGATGAAGAAAATCCAGGATCTGGGAAATATCTGGAGACAATGGATCGGAAGCCCTAGAGCCCACCAAGCGGAAAACTTTGTCCAGATCCTACTGTAAATAGAGTTCGTAACTGGTTTACGGCTCTGTTGTAAGGTAACAATAACCCAGTCAGAAAGACCCTGGGCCTTCAGTGCTCGGGCCTCAGCAGCCATGCAGACAGTTTTAGCTTCTGAGGCTCCGGATGGAAAAGAGGGCCCTGCGAGAGCAAGTTCGGATCCGGACCCAAAAGGACCGGTCCATCCACCTTGAGGGACATGATCAAATTGAACCAACTGCACTTCGGCCACAGTGGAGCAACTAAAATCATCGGGACTCTGTCGCCTTTGATCTTCCTGAGAGCCCTTGCCAGCAGAGGTAGAGGGGGGGAAGGCATAAGCCAGCTGAAAATCCCAGATGTGGAAGAAAAAGGGAAATGGAGCGCACATAGAGTAATTTCCTTTTGTACAAATAACCTCAGTGCCCCCCTTTAGTGGAAGGACTCACCTGATTTGGTTGTGCAAGTCACAACCAAATAACTCCGCTCTCTCTTATGGTCGCAGCAGGTGCCCAGCAAGAGTAAGGATCCAAAGGGTTAACAGAAAGTGCTGGGTTTCATAGATCCACCGCGCTGACCTCCAGTGAAGACAAACAGAGTGATGTATAAAACTCTGTTTAATGGGTAATTTGCCTACCGGTAGGCAAATTACCCATTAAACAGAGTTTTATACATCACTCTGTTTGTCTTCACTGGAGGTCAGCGCGGTGGATCTATGAAACCCAGCACTTTCTGTTAACCCTTTAGATGTGGAAAAAGGCGTCCGCTCTGAGAGCGTCCTCCCAGAGGTTGAGGCAGAAGAATGTTCGGACCTTTCTGTTGTTGTTGGGTGCAAACAAATCGACATCCGGGGGACCCCAACGCGCCACCAGAGCGCAGAAGACCGCCTGGTCCAGGCTCCATTCTCCTGGGTGAAGATCCCTGCGACTGAGAAAATTGGCTTGAGAATTCAGAGCACCCTTCAAATGAACTGCGGAGAGAAACTGAAAGAACCGTTCTGCCCAACAAAAGATTTGCCTTGAGGTCTCTTTCAGGCTGGCAAACTGAGTGCTGCCCTGATGGCGAAGATGGGCCACTGTGGTAATATTGTCTGAGTACACCAACACGTGAGAATTCCTGACCACATCTTGAGTTGCCAGGAGAGCCTCTTCCACCGCCCTCAATTCCCTCAGGTTGGAAGATTGAGAGATGATCGATGGACTTCATTGCCATTTTTTTTTTTTTTTGCAGCAAGTTCCTCAAAAAGACACATACAGTTCATGAAATTTGCTTATAACCTTCTTTGGCTTTAACATTTTTAAAAACATGTCTAAATATAGAGTGTCTAGTTTGGCTTCTTGCCGCTTTAAGTTTATCAGCAATTTCTAATTTTTACAACTAACTTTACAAAACCATTTTTTAGGGCCACGTCACACACACAGATATCTGTTCAGATATTGTTCGCAGATCTCTGGTTGCAGTGAAATCATGGACATATTATTCCATTTTGTGGCCGTATACAAATGGAGCAATGTGTCCATGATTTCACTGCAACCAGAGATCTGCGAACAATATCTGCACAGATATCTGTGTGTGTGACTTGGCCCTTAGGTACCACATCACATTAAAGTGACTCTGAGAGGCCTATGGGACAGAAAATGCTCATAAGTGACACCAATCTAAAAACTGCAGCTCTCAACCTGCTCAAAACCACATCCAACAAGCTTTTTAATCCTTCAAATGTTTCACAGAAATGAATGCAAGTGGAATGAAAAAAAAATTACATTGTTACACCCTGAGCTGTGGGGACGACCTCTTCTGAGCTGAGAGGTTGGTGCCCAACATGCAGCCCAGGGCACACCATGTGCTCTGCCATGACCGCCGGGCTGGTCTCTACTGAGCAGGGAGATCAGTACCCATCATGTGGCTCCCTGTGGTCTGCTCGGTCCCCATACAGCCCCCCAGCCTGGCTACTTACCCAGCCAATTGTCCTGCACTGTCCTCCTGTGCTTTCTCCACATCCTTCTGCTCCCGGGTTTGTGCCCTGTCAGCAGAGCCCTCGGGAGCATGCTTAGGAGGAATGCAACACCCAATAGTTTAATTTAAAGAGCCAGTACACGTGTTTCTAATTTGACCCTCCAGCCTATTGGTGGAGGGCTACATCTATATAAGGCACCTTCCCCTTCTGGGTGGTGCCTGAGCAACACCATCTGTCCCTAGCTGTGTTGCTTTTCCCCAGGTCCCTGTTCCGATCCCTGCCTTGGTATTTGTCTTGGCATTACCCGTTTACTTATACTTCTTATCTCACGTTAGAGCCTGCCACGTGTGCCCAAGGACCATCGTGCCAGTATGCTACCTGTTCATCCTGCAGTGCACCAGCTACGTTGTCTCAGAGCAGTTACACCAGCACTTGCTGGTCCAGAGGTTACTACATCCACTGTGCCTATTCCATCGGCCCGAGTGCTGCCTCTCCCACTCAAGCGTCTCAACTGCTGGACTACATCTCAGTTGCCTCACTATCCTGTGCCTCGTGCCTGCTCCTCATTGTCTGTAACCTGTCCATGTGCATTGTTCTGACTGTATTGGCAAGATCCCTCATTAAAGACCTTTGCTTTATCACTACTGGCATCTCCAGCCTGTTCCAATCTACGGGTCAGCCTCCACTTCTGCGGTCCAGTGGATCCACATCACCACTCCCACACCTCTGTGTGCCTTAAATACATTTTACCTAAAAAATAAGACACCTTTGACTTTGGCGTCTGTTTTGCTGATGTCCATTATTTTAGACGTGCACACGACTGTCATTGTCCACTCTTGTGTGCTAAAAAAAATGCCTAAAATGATGGAAGAGCACCGGAATAGAGACCAGGTAGAGTCCAAAGTGTCTCCATATGCTTCATTATAGTGAGTAGTTCCGACGGGGGTTTTGTCTGAATCGTGGTTTCAAGAATTTACATCGAAACCCTCATGTTAGTAAAGTGCTCAGTGGAGAGTGGAGAATAAATGTCAGCCAAGCCTTATTCCGGTTTATGGGATGGAGAATGAAGAATAATGATATAGTGCGGTATCAGTGATAAGCACAGATTTATACTTTGGGTCAGTGCAATTACAGCGATACCAGATTTATATAGTTTTTTTTATGTCTTCTTACTGTCACACAGTAAAAATGCTTTTTTCTTTTAAATAATAGCTTTCCCATTGAATATTCAGAGAGCTGTAACTTTTTTATTTTTTACCAATAAGAGCTGTATGAGGGCTTATTTTTTGTGCGACAAATTAATACTTTTTTTGGTACAATCTTAGGGAACGTAGCATTTTTTGATTTTTTTTATTCAGATTAAGAATGAACAAAATCCAGCAATTCACTTATTTGTTTTTCTTATATATATATATATATTTTTTGCGTGTTTCACTGTGCAGTAAAAGTGATAAGATGGATTGATTCTTTGGGTCAGTATGGTTACAGTGATATCAGATTTATATATATTTTAATGCTTTGCTACTTTTACGCACTAAAAATATATATACGTTATAACAATGTATTTGTATCGCCATATTCTGAGAGCTCTGTAACCTTTTTTTTTCTGAATGACCCATATTAAGGCTTATTTTTGGTGAAGGTTTGACTTTTTCAATTTCTACCATTTTTTCTTACAGATGACTGTTTAAGTTACTTTTGATTCATTTTTTTTGTGTGTGTCAGTATGATGAAAAAATGCTTTTTTTTTTACTGTGTTCACCATATGGAATAAATAACGTGACAGTTTTTATTGATCTGGTCATTCTGTATGTGCCAGTACCAACTATGTAAATGTTTCTTTGTTTATTTTTGTTTTAAAACAAAGGCTGAATTATTAGTGACAAATCATTACAATAGAATGCAATAAGAGGCAATCAAAACATCGTATCTACCCCAAAACGGTATCAGTGAAATGTCAGCTGATGGTGCAAAAAAGAAGACTTCAACCAACCCCAGATCCCAAAAATCTAAAGCGTTACACGTCTTGAAAACAGCCACAGAGGTAAATTTGAATTAATTAATTAATTTATTTATTTTTACGAACTTCCGAATTTTTTTTCACCCCTGAAATAACAAAACCTATGCATGTTTGGCATCTAAGTAATTGTACTGAACTGGAGAATCACATTGCCAAGACAGTTTTACCATATAGTGCACATGGTGAAAAAAAAGGGAAAAAAAAACAAAAAAAAAAGCCTTTTTTATTTGCAATTTCGATGCACTTGGAATTTTGCATCCGCTTTCCAGTGCATTACGTGATAAAATGAATGATGCAATTCAACAGTACAGCTTGTCTCACAACAAGTATTGATATGGCTATGTGGACAGAAGAATTAAAAAATTGTCTCCTAGAAGAAGAGGAGGAAAAACGAAAACATTAAAAACAGACAATTGCCAGGTCATGAAGGTGTTAAAATGGTCGTGCATATGGAAATAATAAAATAACGGAAATTAATAAAAAGGTGCAGAGCACTAAATACTTGACAAAATACAATTGTAACTGTTATACTGAATGGGGCCCATTATGCTTCTGTTTTATGATAAAATGGTATGAATTAGTTCTTAAAACTATTATATATTTTTATTAGTTTCGGGTAAATGAATTCCATATTACGTGGGGCGTCCAGGTGTTACGTCTATGATACTTACATAACAATGCAGCGTTACTGCCATCTGAAACCGGCTTAACCCTACAGAAAGTGAGGATTGTTCAGGCTTGCTGTGACAAGTAATGGTTTCCATGCCTGTAGTACGGACAATATCACAAACATCAGTGTGACTAATTGCTGGGTTCTGTAGAACAAGACGTACAGTTAGCTATAAAGCTGTATACCTGTGGCTCAGATAAATGGAGACAGATATACTGTCTTGGGAAGAACGATTATATTAAATTGTCTGAAATATTTGGAGTTCTTTTAGTCTTGCACAAAAAAAGAGTAACATCAGATCAAGGAAATCTGTGTAAATTCATACTTCAGTAGCTTAGTTATTACTACATTTAGAAAGAAACTGTCAGCTGAATCATGTTGCCGAAGCTATGTGCAGCAAGAACCTGCGGTCTCCACGGTTACATTCTCCCCCTCGATGCTTGGATTATGTCCTGTGGGAGCGATTATTCCATCAGGAGCATGCTCCCGATTCAAAATTCTTGTTCCTCCTTTGTGTTACGACGCACTGCCGGCTGCGTGTCATTGTCAGTCCAATGCATTGTGGGGGATTATCAGGTGTACGCGATGGCTACGGAATGCGCACTGCGCATGCTCTGGAGCCGGCCAGTACGCCAATACACCCCCCATACTGTGCAGGACCGGAAATGATGGGCTGCTGGCAGCACGTCACACCTGGAAGGAGGGACAAGAATTATCAATCGCACCCACCAGGGCATAATCCCAGCATCGAGGTGCGGGGGTTTTGGGGAGGGAGGGGAGAACGCCCACCAGGGCGTGATAACAGCAATGAGGGGGAAGAATGCAGACGTGGAGACTACATATGTAGTCACAAAAACTAATTACCATAATGGAGATGTAAGTAGCAATCTCATGTTTTACAAGCATTATAGGACAGCTTTAGATCAGACAAGGATGATTAGGGATGTGCTAGGAAGGTGCAGGGACAAGTAGTGATAGGTTTGGGGGTAAAAACGAGCTGACAGGTTGCATTTAACCACCCATAAATCAGTGCAGCAGGTAATTACCGTGTGCACCATGACATCACTATTTGTTTATTTTTATTCCTCCCCTGTGGGCTTGTCTTTTGGCTGTAAACTGAATTCCCTCTTCCTACCTGCCATCCAGACTCATCCAGGTGGGGGGGCATTCGGCTTACACCATATTACCAAGCTCACAGGGGAGGTATGAAAAGAAACACAAATTGTCGTGTGCAGCATGACATCACTATCACCTGCTGCACCGATTTACAGGTGGTTAAATCCAGGCAGTTAGCTCCCTTTAACCATTTTAGATTTCTAAAGAGGCCAAGTGGTTTAACCCCTTCCCGACCCTTGACACAACGTCATGGGTCGGGTCCCGGTGTTTGATGTGAGCTACTGTGCAGCGCTCACATCAAACACCCGACATCTCAGCTGATCTCATCAGCTGAGATGTCGGGCTTACAGCACAGATTGGATCGGGTTGGTACTGTTAAGCCCTTGGATCCTGCTGTCAATCACTGACAGTGGGATCCAAAACCGCCGCAGCAGGGATTCGCGCAGTTCCCCGCCTGCACCAGAGATTCCGCGATAATATCGCGAGATCTCCGGCCATCACGTGATAGCCCGGGGACGTGCTGAGACCCCGGAAGTTATCAGCGTTCACTTCCTGTGAGTGGTTGGCAAGCACTGCCAACCACTCACAGTGTCCATTTGTGACAGGTCTCGATGTGCTGCACTCATCAGGACCTGTCACAAGCGATCAAACCCTGCAGCAGTGTGGCACCCTATGGGGCTGTGTAAAATAAAGCTTCAATGGGGGCGGAGCCTGGCTATGGAGGAGTGAGGACGCTGTGCAGATCAGCTCCTGTTCCCTGACCCACAATCAGCTACTTATATCAGACAGCAGCTCCACTGAAGTGGATTATGAGCACCCGGAGATCGGGGAGACCACAAAGAGCCCTTTCACAGCCTCACCCGAGCCCTGGGGAGTCCATCCAAAGGTTCTTCTCTAGAAGCTCCAGAAAGCCCGCCAAACACACAGCCTCCAAGATGGCCGCGGAGAGGAGCAGCCACAGCGTGGGGAGGATGGAAAGAGCAGGAGATGTGACACTAGCTCAGACGGAGGCCAGAGAAACAGACAGCCGACTTCCAGCAGCTAAAGAGTTAAAGGAAGGCATCCAGACAAGAGGCTCCAGTAAAGCCAGCGGCTCAGCACTGGATAACAACACTGTGAGGTACAGGGAGATGCAGGGGGAGGGCCGTGCACAGGACTTGGGCTTCACTGTGCGGACCCAGGCTGGAGGAGGACAGAGTGACCCCCCCTCACCCGTGCAGCTCTCTATGGAGAATTGTGCTGGAGTTTCTGTCTCCCCTGAGCCACCTAATCTGATAAAGATAACACCAGCCCCACTGCCTGGTTCAACTCCTCCAGCTGTTATAACAGACTCTGACAGGCTCACACCTATGGCCCTGCATGTGATTCCATATGGCCCTCACAACCCTGCTCATGTTATGTATCACCACCAGGGAATAACTCCACAGGCCCAGAGTGTAATGGCAGAGTTGAGCGATCTCAGAGCACGTATGGCATCCATACCCACTAGAGAAGATATGGAGAGCTATATAGCACGGTTAGAACATGCATGCCGCAGTGAAATGTTCACCTTGAGAAGGGAAGTCGAACAAATAGATGAGAGGGGTCAGGATCACTCCCAAAGAATCCTAGCCTTAGAAGAGACCTGTAGATCTCAACAATCCTTGCTAAACATACAGGCCAACTCAAATTCATGGGCTGATCGACGCCATGGATGATAACGAAAACAGAGGGCGGAGAAATAATGTCAGGATACGTGGACTCCCCGAGTCGGTTGAATCCAGGGACCTCCCCAATGTGATCCAGACCCTGTTTAATGAGATCCTAGGAGACCCCCCGGATACCCGGATTGAACTTGACAGGGCGCACCGTGCGCTGGGCCCTAGACCCGCAGATTCTGATTGGCCTAGGGACGTAATATGCAGGGTGCACCGATACGTGATTAAAGAAGCAGTCATGCATAGAATCCGCAACGGGGCCCACTGCCGATACCGTGAACATGACGTTCTTCTCCTCCCTGACCTGTCAAGACTGACACTGCAGAAGAGAAAGGCCCTAAAGCCATTGCTGGACACACTTAGGGATCATGACCTGCCCTATACGTGGGGCTTTCCATTTAGGCTCCAGGTGAGAGCGGCTGGGCGCCAACACTTTCTGAGAACCCCAGCAGACATGTCAGTATTCGCAGCCTCTCTGGACATCCCGCCAGTGAACATACGAGGATGGCCAGACTTCCCCCTTCGCACAGGTGATGGCTTACCTCAAAGAGAGAGGAATGTACCCCGACGTCGAGATGGTTCATCCAGGGAGAAAACACCCCCCCGCTGAGATAGAGGTCACCTTACCTGCAGCTATATGACATCCTCCTGGATACGAACATGAGAAATAAAACGCCTCCTTCTTGGCTGCGTGCCCGTTTCCTGCTACAAGGGTTCACATGAGAATTTTTCCAAACATATATACTATGTGTTTTTTTTTTTTTTTTTTTTGTTTGTTTTGTTTTTTGTTGCTTTTTTTTTGATCCAATTCCGGGTGGACTTATAGACAGACTTACATGATTCCGGCTGATAGTTATTGTAGTTTTTGGTATTATGATCTGCCCGGGTTCAGTCGGACATTGATGTTTATCTGATTGACATGATTTTCTATTTCAGAAACCACATGAGACTCCTCCCCCCTGGAGTAGGAACTGCGGCACAATGTACTGCAGTTGATCTGTTTATTTTTGTTTTTGCTTTGTTTTTTCTTTTCTTCTCTGACCCAATTTAGGGTGAACCCCTGGACATATTGCATATACCCGGCTGATAGATATTGAAGTATTTGGTATTGAGATTCTCCCGGGTTAGGTTGGTCACTGATGTTTATCTGATTTACATGATTCTCCATTATAGGAAACATGCAAGACTCCTCCTCCCCTTGCAGTAGGGTCTGTGATATAATATACTGCAGTTGATTCAGTTTTTCCTTTTTGTGTGTTATGGTTGCTATTGTTGGAAAGTTTCTGTAGCTCATATACCCCGCCTTTCTCACCCAATGGGGTCTGGGGGCAAAGGCTACCTGTGGGTCTTGGACGGGAGGCTCCTTGATAGAGGGCCGATCACCTATTGGGGATTTCCTGACGCCTTTAGCGTCTCGTTTCTACACTCCCCACTTTATTGCATAATACAGTGACGAAAATAGTATAGCTGTACATCTAATTTCTTTCTCTTTCTACACTTTTAATCTTTCCTTTTTCAACCTCCCCCAACCCACCCTCCTTCCACGTATAGAGGGGGACAAGGGCACAACAGACTCTACTGTAGACGTCCCCCTCCTTGTATCAGTCTCTCTTTTCAGTTTACACCTGTGAGACCCACTATGACGCAGATCACACTGGGGTCCTTAAATGTCAGGGGCTTTAACACGCCACAAAAGCGGAAACAAATTCTATACGATATGCACAAACAGAATGTGACGATTTTATTATTGCAGGAGACTCACTTTAAACGGGACCACGTGCCCAGTCTTGGAGACCGGTACTTCACCACCTGGTATCATGGCCCTGATCCAGAGGCGCGAGCCAGAGGAGTATCTGTTGCTATACATAGGTCATTGGCCCACACCGTCCGGGACAGTCGGATAGACCCAGCTGGTAGGTACATCTTTCTGAAACTTGATGTACAATCTAGGCTGTTCACTATAGTCAATTGGTACTCCCCTAATCACAAACCGCTGGAAGCATGCATCTCCCTCCTATCTAAACTAGCAGACTTCGCCGAAGGAACAATCTTAATAGGCTGAGACTTTAACTTCCCTCTCAACCCCAATATCGACACATCCTCGGGACGGCAGATGTATCCTACCAGAAGGCTAAATGCAGTACGTAAGGCTATCCAGGGACTCCGGCTAGTCGACATATGGCGCGCTCTTTCCTCGTCTGAACGTGACTACTCGTTCTTCTCACAAGTACACAAGTCGTACAGTCGAATAGATTTTTTTCTTGTAAGTCAACACCTCCTAACCTGGCAAGCTAAGGCCTCAATAGGACAGATTTGTTGGTCGGACCATGCGCCTATATTTTGCCGGTTCCAGTTGGCAGAGGGATTCCCGAAGCACTGGACGTGGCGGTTGAACGATAACTTGCTCAATGACACTCTTTGCTGCGATGCTATCAAAGAGGCAATCTCAGAATTTCTCAAGGTGCATGAGTCCGATACAACTAAGCTTCCTTATCAATGGGAGGCGTTAAAGTGTGTTGTTAGGGGAGTCTTCATTAAATACGGTGCTTGACTCAAAAAAGAAAACGCCGCTAAAGTGGAATCCCTGACTAAACGGATCTCTGATCTTGAATGTTCTCATAAGAGATCCCTTTCCGAACAAGTCCTCACTGATCTAACTCTGGCTAGAGAGGAATTAAAGTCTATTCTTGACCAAAAGTATTTGAGACTGAGAACGAGGTTTCAGAGGTTCATGTATGAACACGGAAATAAATGTGGTCACCCGCTTGCTAGATTACTTCACCCGAAGGGCAGCCCTGGTCATATTCCTCGGATAAAATGCTCCGGAGGGAGGGAATCCCAACACCCAGGGGAGATCATCGACGCCTTTCGGGACTTCTATGTGACGCTCTACAATCTGAAAGGTCACTATGACGATATGCCCCCGAAGGTTGCCCTTGACACTACAGACAGATATATTATGGAGACGGCACTGCCCATTTTAGATAATAATGATGTGGAGGCACTTGAAACGGAGTTCTCTGAGGCGGAGGTGCTGGAAGTCATTAAAAACTCCCCCGGGGGAAATGTCCTGGCCCAGATGGCTTCACCCCGAAGTTCTTTAAGCAGTTGGCCCTCAGATAGCCCCTCTCCTGACGAAGGTGTTTAACGTGATATCTCCAGAATCCTCGTGGGCGCCTCAATCACTGGAAGCCCACATTAGACAAGGACCACACAGAGGTGGCCAACTATAGGCCTATATCCTTAATAAACATTGACATCAAACTGTTCTCCAAACTTTTGGCTAACAAGTTGGCGCCTCTCCTTCCTGGTCTTGTTCATACTGACCAGGTGGGTTTTGTCCAGGGAAGGGAAGCTAGGGATAACACTATAAAATTAATGAAGCTTATGACCCGATCGAAGACTAAATCCGTCCCTATGTGCTTGTTATCTGTCGATGCAGAGAAAGCATTTGACCGGGTCAACTGGAGATTCTTGCACGCCTCCCTGAGGCAGATTGGACTGGGAGCCAGATTCTTGGAGAAAGTGGGGTCTCTTTACAGTTGCCCTACAGCGAGGGTTAGAGCAAATGGGGTCCTATCTTCTCCTTTCCGTATTAGTAATGGCACGAGACAGGGTTGCCCCCTGTCTCCACTGCTATACGTCATTGTTATGGAACACCTTGCCATAGCAATACGACGTAACCCTGCTATACAGGGTGTACAGGAGAAACAGAGACACTACAAGGCTGCGCTTTTTGCAGACGATCTGCTGCTCTTCATTTCTCAACCACGCATTACCTTTCCCTCGCTGATTAAAGAATTTGAGACCTTTGGGAAGCATAGCAATTTTAAGGTGAACTTCACGAAGTCTGAGGCATTGAATGTAACCTTGCCGGGGGACGAACAGACTCACCTATCCGAGCACTTTCCATTTAAATGGCGGAGTGATGCGATCAAATACCTGGGAGTGATGGTCCCATTTGACCAGACTAAATGGTTCTCCCTGAACTTCCTTCCTTTGCTTCAGAGAACTATTAAGGATATCAAAAATTATGAGACAAAACGGTTGTCCTGGTTCGGACGTATAAATGTTGTGAAGATGGATATACTCCCTAAATTCTTATATCTCTTCCAGTCCGTCCCTGTTATTATTCCATCGTCATTCTTCACTAGACTTCAGGCAGCTGTTTCTGGGTTTGTGTGGAGACAGGGTAGACCGAGGATCAGTGCGTCCACACTGTTCCGACGCAAGTCCGATGGTGGGATAGGTCTACCAAACTTTAAGAATTATTATAAGGCGGCCATACTAACAAGACTACTAGATTGGCAGTATCGGGGTGGATCTAAACAGATTGTCGACATAGAGCAGGAAGAAGTAATGATCCCTATACATTACATGCCCTGGATACCAGCATCCCACAGGCCGGGGACGGGAACTGACCGTGACGTGACGACCACGACCTTGAAGATCTGGGATGGAGAGGTTAGGAGAGGTGTGGTCTCCAAGGGTAGGGGCCCCCTCACCCCTTTGTTCCATAACCCTGAGTTCTACCCTGCCACGCAGGCTCATACTTTTTTAGGCTGGCAGGAGGGAGATGACCCACGCATGGTCCATATTCTGAGTGGAGGGAACTTACCCCCCCTCCGAGTCCTCAGCGCCAACAGACCAAACCTGTCTTGGTTTGAATACGCACAGTTAAAATAATTTCTGACTTCTGATCGGACTACAGCCCACTATAACTCGGCCTTGACTGCGTTTGAAGGCTTGTTTATGCTAGATCACCCACCTATTCGAACTATCTCCATTATATACCATATTCTCAATCCTCCGGGACCCTTGAAAAGCCTCTCATTTTTCAGAAAATGGGAGCTAGATTTAAACCTAGACATCTCTGAGAAAGACTGGAAGAAGGCCTGTGTGTATTCACATGGTCTCTCCATGGCCTGTACAGCACAGGAAAGAAATTACAAAATAATCTCCCGTTGGTACCAATGCCCGGCAAATATTCACCGTATCTTTCCCACTGTCCCGGACGTGTGTTGGAGATGCCAAAAGGAAAAGGGGACTCTATTGCACATGTGGTGGGAATGTGATAACATACGGCCTTACTGGACACAGGTATTTGACTTATGCCAGAAGGTCACGAGCCAGGTGGTGGAGAGGACTCCGCAGGTTGCACTTCTCTCCATTCTGCCGGGACCTATGAAATCCCAAAAAACTGACCTCTTACGATTTTGCCTTACTGCGGCCAGGAATATTCTACCCAGACATTGGAAGACGCCTATTCAGCCTCGCCTGTCTGAGTGGATGATTGAGATGAATAGGCTATGTAGAATGGAGGAACTTACGGCCGAGGTCACCCATACGGGAGACAAATTCCGGCGTACCTGGAGCCAGTGGATAATTTTCCGTGAGTCTCCTGACATTCGGGGTTTGATATCCACACCAGACTGAGACATGGCAGAGGGGGCAGGAAGCCATGGAACGGCTTATAAGTGGAGGATGTACTGTGGTGACTATCTCGCACGGAAATACGGCTACTAATAAACCCCCCATGGACCCATATGACCCTTCCCTTTTCCCTTACTTCTTCTCTCTTTCCTCACTCTTCTTTTCTTTCCCTTTCTCTTGCATTAGATGCAAAGTAATGAGAAATTTGAGAAATGCGTCACAATATAAATTGGATGTATGTTTAGATATCTCGTTTAAAGACCTTAAAGGACAGGTTAGCACAACTCAGGCTTACATATGTAAAGCGCGAGATGGTATACCCCCACCTACACAGCACAATCAGAACAACTGAATTGGCGATTCATATGTGGTTGGGTAGGGGCAATGTAATGTATAGTGCTATATATTATGTCTTTTGCTGTTTTATCTTCTGCTGTTCCTCTTTTTAAACGCCTATGACAGATGAACAGATACTGCTCATGTAGATACCATGGTACGGACTTCCAGAGTTCGAAGTAACTCTCTATATTTGAATGCTATAGGTCCTATAATGTTTGGCGTACTACCTGTTATATAATTGATGTTATGTTATACCTCAATTTATAAACTCAATAAACTTAAATTGAACGAAAATAAAGCTTCAATGTAAAAATAAAGTTTATAAAAATATGAAAAAAACCGACAAAAGTTTAAGTCATCCCCTTTTCCCCATTCAAAATAAAAGTATTAACAAAATGTAAAAAATACACATATTTGGAATCACCGCGTTCAGAATCGCCCGATCTATCAAGATATAAAATCAATTAATGAGAGCCATAAACTGCGTAATGGAAAAAAGGTTCAAACGCCATAATTACGTGTTTTTGGTCACTGCAACCTTGCTATAAAATTCAATAATGGGTGATCAAAACAGCGTGTCCACCCAAAAATGGTATCATTAGAAATGTCAGCTCAAGATGCAAAATATAAGGCATCACACATCCCACAGCCTACGCTATGGGTTGCAGAACATGGCGCAAAAAGTTTAGATACCAGTAAAGGTAACATGTTTGGTATATACAAACCCGTACCGACCTGAGGCATCACACCGTCATGTCAGTTTTACCATATAGTGAACATGGCGACTAAAAAACGCATAAACCAAACGTTTGGTTGCACTTTTTTGCAATTTCACTGCACTTGGATTTTTTTCCCTATTTTTCTGTCCGCTATATGGCAAAATAAATGGTTGCATCTGAAAGTACAACTCGTCCTACAAAAAACAAGCCCTCGTATGTCTATATTGATGGAGAAATAAAAAAAGTTATGGCTCTTGGAAGCGGGAGCAAAAAACTAAATTGAAAAATGAAAAATCATCTGGTGGTGAAGGGGTTAAAGTTGTGAACTGATCAATCTTCAGGTATTTTCTGCTATGAAGACATTCTGTTTTTGCAGACGCTCTGTTCTTACAATACAAGACTCGAGGAGACTTCCTTTGAGCGTTTTGCCAGTATTTTTGCTTCAAAAATCATTAGCGCCAGTAAAAAAAGACACCCAAATGTGAAGGCAAAAAAAGCTAAATTAAATAAAAAGGCTGGCAGTCAAAATGAAAGTAAAAGCGCTCAGGGGACAACTACAACAAAAAAACAATAAAGAGCTGTCAGGGCCGCTTTACACGTCGCAATATCGTTCTGATAGTGCATACGATTTCACGGGAGCGTGCACGTTTTTGGCACTTGTCCAAGATCGCATCGGAGATGTTACACAGGGAGATATCGGCAGGCAACGCAACTACAATGTTGTACGCCTCATTTTTCACACTGTCTCTGAGCAACTCAGGGAACGACCAATTAACATTGTAGAGAATAGGGGAAGTTGTGCTCCAAATCGTAGTTGCGCTGTCACAGAGCACGATCCTGCCAGATCTCCTAGCCAATATTGCACGATTGAAGAGCATGCACAATCCAAAAACGTTATCGTAGTTGCATCGTTTTTGAGTCGCGTTGCCCATTTACACGACACAACGCCCCAGCGACATCAACTGCAATGCCCGTACCACGTGACTTTTTATCGTAGTTGCGTTGCGATATCGTGACGTGTAAAGCGGCCATTACAGGCAATTCCTGAAGGGTCCTCTTTGAAAAGCTTGACAGGTTCATCTACATGATAGAGACCTGGTGTGCATATAAAGTTAATAGAAAAGAATATATCAGTTCACCAGATGAGAATGCATAGGATCCAGGATGGAAGGGTGCGGTGCACAGACACAAGTACTAGGCCAGCTCCCAGGCCTGGTGCATAGCAAAAAGACAAAGAGGAAGTCCAGCGCTCATCATAGAGGACCTTTGTGACGAGTGCTGAACTTCCTCTTTGTCTTTTTGCTAGTGTGCATATACACTTAAAAGATCCAGACAGAGACCATTGCCAAGTTTGGTTTAAGACACCTAATTCTCCCTACTTTAATTTTCTAACATACTAGCTTTGGGATTTCTTTGACTGTAAGCCACAATGATCAACATTTACAGAAATAAACACTTGAAATAGATCACTCTGTTTGTAATGACTCTATAGAATATATGTGGTTCACTTTTTGTATTGAATCACTGAAATATATTAACTTTTTGGTGATATTCTAATTTATTGAGATGCCTTTATATATATTTATGTATTTAAGTCCTCGATATAACCATGGCTGAATGTGTCCCTTTTTCATGATTCGTGAAAAGCCACCTCCTCACTCTATTTTGCTTTTAAGACCAATCTGGGCTTCACCCTCCCGGCTGCCAATGGAGGGGCACATGATCAGAAACATGCCTTTACCCTGTTCACTGTGCCTATGCTGTTTTTCCTTTATGTAATGTGTTACTATGGAGTTGACTGAGTGATGTGTCTTGTTAAGTCTATCCATCTATTGGTTGTAAGGTCCAATCAAGGCTATCCAAACAGGAGCAAAGAAAGCAGGACACTTCTTTAATAAAGGATATACGAGTAAGCTGAATACATGGATGCTGTCTACATATTAAAGAAAACCCATTGCGTTCCATAAATATGTAATTTTTCTTGGTGTAAATGCTCTGTTCTCCTGAATCTGCTGCATTTATGTTTTATTCCTGTGTCTTTCCATTCCTGAAACATGACCTCTTCTTGCCTGTATGTAAAGCTAATCTTTCTAGCCAAATGGGAGTGGTTTTTATCTTCTCTCTGTGAGCATTTTATTGAAAACCATACTCAGTTACCTAAGAAGACTAATATTAAATACTAGATGGCGGCCCGATTCTAAAGATCGGGTAGTCTAGAATCCATATATAGTTTATTTACTAATAGTTACGGGAGTGCGGTGAAATTAATTGTGTGTATACAGGCGGCTCTGTGGGTAGCACAGTATACGGTGGCTCTGTGGGTAGCACAGTATACGGTGGCTCAGTTGTGAGCACTGCGCGGTGGCTCAGTGGTGAGCACTGCGTGCGGTGGCTAAGTGATGAGCACTGCGTGCGGTGGCTCAGTGGTTAGCACTGCGTGCGGTGGCTAAGTGGTTAGCACTGCGTGCGGTGGCTCAGTGGTTAGCAGTGAGTGCGGTGAGATTGGTCAGCGCAGCGCCGTGAGCAGAGTGGTCAGCGCAGCGTCGTGGTCAGCGCAGCGCCGTGGGCAGAGTGGTCAGCGCAGCGCCGTGGGCAGAGTGGTCAGCACACACATACACACACTCCGCTATACTTAGCACCGACCCTGCGTCTTCCCCGCCGCCTGGATCCTGAGTCGACATGTCGCGGCCCCCGGACGACTGGATCCAACATGTCGTGCGGGTAGTTTGGCGAGACATCTTGGACGCTATATTGGATCCAGTAGTTCGGGGGCGGCGACATGTCGACTGAGGATCCAGGCAGCGGACGCAGGGCCGGTGGTAAGTATAGCGGAGTGTGTGTGTGTGTGTGTGTATGTGTGTGTAAAAAGTTGAGGGAAGTGCCTACATACACACATATATACACATACTGTACATTGCATATGGAGGGGTGAGGGGAGCGGAGGCTGGAGGGGTGAGGAGGGGAGAGGAGAGCGGAGGCTGGAGGGGTGAGGACAGGGAGAGGAGAGCGGAGGCTGGAGGGCAGAGGACAGGGAGAGGAGAGCGGAAGCTGGAGGGCAGAGGACAGGGAGAGGAGAGCGGAGGCTGGAGGGCGGAGGACAGGGAGAGGAGAGCGGAGGCTGGAGGGCAGAGGACAGGGAGAGGAGAGCGGAGGCTGGAGGGCAGAGGACAGGGAGAGGAGAGCGGAGGCTGGAGGGCAGAGGACAGGGGAGGCTGGAGGGCAGAGGACAGGGAGAGGAGAGCGGAGGCTGGAGGGCAGAGGACAGGGAGAGGAGAGCGGAGGCTGGAGGGCAGAGGACAGGGAGAGGAGAGCGGAGGCTGGAGGGCAGAGGACAGGGAGCGGAGGCTAGAGGTCAGAGGACAGGGAAAGGAGAGCGAAGGCTGGAGGGCAGAGGACAGGGAGAGGGGAGCGGAGGCTGGAGGGCAGAGGACAGGGGAGGCTGGAGGGCAGAGGACAGGGAGAGGAGAGCAGAGGCTGAGAGGCAGAGGACAGAGAGAGGAGAGCGGAGGCTGGAGGGCAGAGGCAAGGGAGAGGAGAGCGGAGGGCATAGGCCAGGGAGAGGAGAGCGGAGAGCAGAGGCCAGGGAGAAGAGAGCGGAGGGCATAGGCCAGGGAGAGGAGAGCGGAGGGCATAGGCCAGGGAGAAGAGAGCAGGGGACAGAGGCCAGGGAGAGGAGAGCGAAGGGCAGAGGCCAGGGAGAGGAGAGCGGAGGGCAGAGGCCAGGGAGAGGAGAGCGGAGGGCGGAGGCCAGAGAGAGGGGAGCGGAGGCAGGAGGGCAGAGGCCAGGGAGAGGAGAGCGGAGGCTGGAGGGCATAGGCCAGGGAGAGGAGAGCGGAGGCCGGAGGGCAGAGGCCAGGGAGAGGAGAGCGGAGGCTGGAGGGCAGAGGCCAGGGAGAGGAGAGCGGAGGCTGGAGGGCAGAGGCCAAGGAGAGGAGAGCGGAGGCTGGGCAGAGGCCAGGGAGAGGAGAGCGGAGGCTGGGCAGAGGCCAGGGAGAGGAGAGCGGAGGCTAGATGGCAGAGGCCAGGGAGAGAAAAGCGGAGGCTGGAGGGCAGAGGCCAGGGAGAGGAGAGCGGAGGCTGGAGGGCAGAGGCCAGGGAGAGGAGAGCGGAGGCTGGAGGGCAGAGGCCAGGGAGAGGAGAGCAGAGGCTGGAGGGCAGGGGCCAGGGAGAGGAGAGCAGAGGCTGGAGGGCAGAGGCCAGGGAGAGGAGAGCAGAGGCTGGATGGCAGAGGCCATGGAGAGGAGAGCGGAGGCTGGATGGCAGAGGCCAGGGAGAGGAGAGCGGAGGCTGGAGGGCAGAGGCCAGGGAGAGGAGAGCGGAGGCTGGAGGGCAGAGGCCAGGGAGAGGAGAGTGGAGGCTGGAGGGCAGAGGCCAGGGAGAGGAGAGCGGAGGCTGGAGGGCAGAGGACAAAGAGAGGAGAGCGGAGGCTGGAGGGCAGAGGACAAAGAGGAGAGCGGAGGCTGAAGGGCAGAGGACAAAGAGAGGCTGGAGGTCAGAGGACAGGGGAGGCTAGAGGACAGGGGAGGCTGGAGGGCAGAGGACAGGGGAGGCTGGAGGGCAGAGGACAGGGAGGCTGGTGGGCAGAGGACAGGGCAGAGGAGGCTGGAGGGCAGAGGCCAGGGAGAGGAGAGCGGAGGCTGGATGGCAGAGGCCAGGGAGAGGACAGCGAAGGCTGGATGGCAGAGGCCAGGGAGAAGAGAGCGGAGGCTGGAGGGCAGAGGCCAGGGAGAGGAGAGCGGAGGCTGGAGGGCAGAGGCCGGGGAGAGGAGAGCGGACGCTGAAGGGCAGAGGACAAAGAGAGGCTGGAGGGCAGAGGACAGGGGAGGCTGGAGGGCAGAGGACAAGGGAGGCTGGAGGGCAGAGGACAGAGGAGGCTGGAGGGCAGAGGCCAGGGTAGAGGAGGCTGGAGAGCAGAGGCCAGGGCAGAGGAGGCTGGAGGGCAGAGGCCAGGGCAGAGGAGGCTGGAGGGCAGAGGCCAGGGCAGAGGAGGCTGGAGGGCAGAGGCCAGGGCAGAGGAGGCTGGAGGGCAGAGGCCAGGGCAGAGGAGGCTGGAGGGCAGAAGCCAGGGCAGAGGAGGCTGTAGGGCAGAGGCCAGGGCAGAGGCGGCTGGAGGGCAGAGGCCAGGGCAGAGGCGGCTGGAGGGCAGAGGCCAGGGCAGAGGCGGCTGGAGCGTGCATGGCAGAGGCGGCTGGAGCGGGAGAGAGTCGGCTGGAGCGGGAGAGAGTCGGCTGGAGCAGGAGAGAGTCGGCTGGAGCGGGAGAGAGTCGGCTGGAGCGGGCAGGGCAGAGGTGGCTGGAGCGGGAGAGAGGCGGCTGGAGCGGGCATGGCAGAGTCGGCTGGAGCGGGCATGGCAGAGGCGGCTGGAGCGGGAGAGAGGCGGCTGGAGCGGGCATGGCGGAGGCGGCTGGGACAGACGGGGGTGACGTCACCACCATGGGTCCGGAGGCGATCACAGAAGTAACCTTCGGGTTTTCCGGAAGTGGCCTTCGACTTTTATATTATAGATAGGGAAAAGACAGTCATGAATGGAGAGGGGCAGAAACAAAAAACAACAGGGCTCGATTCAGGAGAACAGGAGCGTTTCCACCAGGTGAAGAAAAGAACATTTCTGGCAATTGACAGGTCTTCTTTAACATAAGTTATGAACTAGTAAACCTCTTCAAGGATAAAAATCAACTTATGTCCTTATAAATATTAATTTCCCACTTCCTGCTCTTTATGACTTTTATGCGTAAGGACTTACTTAAGTTATTAGCTGTTTATTTTTTTTTACCTACTTTTTTCCTGGATTCTAAATTGAGAAGACTGAAACTATATATTAGTTTTCAACATAGGTATTGTCAAGTCACAGTCAATAGCTATTGTATATCCCACATACAAGTGTGGGAGCAGTGAAATGAGACATCAATACATAAGTGACAAAGCAGAGTCAAATGCTGCAATTAGAGATGTAGCTACAGCAATGAAAAGTATTTAGATGACTCCTGATAATATTGCTAACTTTCTATTGTAATAATGGTATTTCCTCTCTGGGGTCATATGACATCTCTCCACATCTACTTCCTTACATGTGGACAGTCTATTCTTCCGCTCTTATGAATGTGTTTGTGTGTAGGAGTAAAACTATTTTGTCTTCAAGCAAGCTAAACTGCATTTACAGACGGCAACATAAGTATAGGTGAGTGAAGAATGAGAGGGGGAGATATACCGTAATTGCAGTGTTGATAGAAAAGGGAGTTTGCAGACTTAGTTTTGGCCTGTACATATATATATATACTAGCTGTACTACCCGGCTACGCCCGGGTTAATAAATAACTGATGTTAGCTATAACAAAATAGAATTTGAATATGTCATATTAATGACCTGTAGGAATATAGAAGCTGAGCTGTGATTGGTTGCTATAGGCCACCTGATAAATCTCCAGCCAACTGTAAACCCTCCCCCCGGCCGGGCAGTATATGTTACCTAACACATACACATAATAGACAGCTCATGTGACTGACATCTGCCTTAATTCCCTATATGGCACATGTGTTGCACATTGGCTATTTTTAATCAAATGTTTATTTTTGGAAATTAAAGATAGCACACGTATGAGACGAGTTGTGTGAGGCAATTTGTGCACATCTGTGTCTGTCTGTGTGGTGTGTGTGTTCCTGGGTGTGTGTGCATGTGTCCCTATAGGGTGGTATTGTGTGTGTCCCTGTGGGGGGGGTCTGTGTGGTGTGTGTCTCTGTGTTGTGTGTGTCTCTTTGTAGTGTGTGTGAGCCTGTGGTGTGAGTGCATGTGTGCCTATAGGGTGTGTATGTTTGTGTGTCCCTGTGGGGGAAGGGTCTTGTTCCTTTGGCGGTGCCTGGTTCCCTCCTTCGGTCTGCTGTGGTGCCCGGGATAATTTGTAGACTCCACGGGACTCCGGATTCTCTGTGGTCCTAAAGTATCCCACAGGTGCGGGTTCTGGTACCCGGTAAGCTGTCCGAGACGAACTCCCTCGAGTTCCTCACTCCCTTTAAGCTGTCTGCTCTCTCCTGGAGAAGCTTCCTTTCTTTTTAGACCCTCTCTTCTTCCTCCATTCTTGGTCAGAGACCAAAGGGTAGAGACCAAAAAGTAAAAGACCTCCTTGTTCCCCCTATAGGTGGTTTTATTTCCTCCCGGGTAACCTCCCACTGTGTAAACTAGTGTGGGAGTGCTGGTGAATGGGTACCACCCACCATCCTAGAATCCACCTGCAGCTGGAGTATCTGCACCTCTTTTACGGGTGCAGTACCCCTCTGTGACGCCTGCTTGGCGGGGCGCCACAATAACATTCTCATCATTACATTACAGGACATTCTGTCATATTATTTACACTATATGTACATTTCACTTTATACACTTTACACATTATTGTAGTGATCCTCAACCTACCCCTAGGGAGTCTCAACCTACATTATACCATGAACGCTTATCCCCGGGACCCTACTCGACCTAACAGCCAGGTCCACGTTACATCACCCATTATTACGGAAAATCTCTACCTCTTACAGAGAACTCAACCCGTTACCCCGCGGAAACCTCATGCATGGCCCTTTCTGCATCTGCCATCATGAGTCACCCACGATACACAACACATCCATCACCCAGGGTACTTTTGCATACGCCCTGGTGATCCATTGCATACATCCACAGAACATTAAGGAGTTCCCCACCTGCCGTTACAGACCTAAGTCTGGTTCTAATGGAGGTTACGGCCGCCTTCCTTTCATTCACACTTGGATACATCATATGGTACTTTTGTATACACCACTATGAGTCACCCAGTCACATATCATACATGGTACGTTCGCATTCACCATTATGATTACACATTTATCACAGGGACCATCTCACGACTTCACAGTCAGTCCCAATGGTGGCTATGACCGCCTAGCCCTTGAGCCGTCCACGGTCTCCACATCACACCTCCACGGACTCCAGCCCATCACAGGGCCCACTCAACCACACACACAGTCCAACATGGACTACTGCCCTCTCGGTTCAGAGCGACAGGCGTCTCCGGCATGGAGAGCCGCAACAGGCATCTCTGGCATGGAAAGCCAGGCTTCTCGCCTCACATCCTCACATCTTGCATAATCCGTCTGGTCCAGCTCCCATCTCCAGTCTCTCTCACTCCGCTTCAGGCAGCCTCTTAACCTGGCTGCCAGACCCATCTGACACAACCACACCTGGGACTGGTCAGCACTCGGCACACATTGTTCTCTCGGCCGCTCATTGGTCTCATCAACCTCTCAGATCTTAACCCACTGTGCACCGTTTCCGTCTTATAGCACTCACACTCAGTGAAACAGGCTTGAGTGAAGAGGCACTGGTGCTGCAATCCCATGTGATGCACCCCGGCCATGGGACCACGCCGACAGTGCCTCACAATATTATATATATATATATATATATATACACACACAGTGCCTACAAGTAGTCTTCAACCCCCTGCAGATTTAGCTGGTTGACACATGCGGAATTAACTTGGCATTGTGACATTTGGACTGTAGATCAGCCTGGAAGTGGGAAATGCACTGCAGCCAAAAAAATTTTTTTTTTTTTTTTTTTTTTGTAAAGTGTTAAAAGTTAATTCAGAGGGTCATTTATTATTCAACCCCTCAAACCAGCAGCATTCTGTTTGGTCCCCCTAAAGTATTAAGAAGTAGTTCAGGCACAAAGAACAATGAGCTTCACATGTGTGGATTAATTATCTCTTTTGCCAGCCTTTTCTGACTATTTAAGACCCTCCCCAAACTTGTGAACAGCACTCATACATGGTCAACATGGGAAAGACAAAGGAGCATTCCAAGGCCATCAGAGACAAGATCGTGGAGGGTCACAAGGCTGGCAAGGGGTACAAAACCCTTTCCAAGGAGTTGGGCCTACCTGTCTCCACTGTTGGGAGCATCATCCGGAAGTGGAAGGCTTATGGAACTACTGTTAGCCTTCCACGGCCTGGACAGCCTTTGAAAGTTTCCTCCCGTGCCGAGGCCAGGCTTGTCCGAAGAGTCAAGGCTAACCCAAGGACAACAAGGAAGGAGCTCCGGGAAGATCTCATGGCAGTGGGGACATTGGTTTCAGTCAATACCATAAGTAACGTACTCCACCGCAATGGTCTCCGTTCCAGACGAGCCCGTAAGGTACCTTTACTTTCAAAGCGTCATGTCAAGGCTCGTCTACAGTTTGCTCATGATCACTTGGAGGACTCTGAGACAGACTGGTTCAAGGTTCTATGGTCTGATGAGACCAAGATCGAGATCTTTGGTACCAACCACACACGTGACGTTTGGAGACTGGATGGCACTGCATACGACCCCAAGAATACCATCCCTACAGTCAAGCATGGTGGTGGCAGCATCATGTTGTGGGCCGTTTCTCAGCCAAGGGGCCTGGCCATCTGGTCCGCATCCATGGGAAGATGGATAGCACGGCCTACCTGGAGATTTTGGCCAAGAACCTCCGCTCCTCCATCAAGGATCTTAAGATGGGTCGTAATTTCATCTTCCAACAAGACAACGACCCAAAGCACACAGCCAAGAAAACCAAGGCCTGGTTCAAGAGGGAAAAAATCAAGGTGTTGAAGTGGCCTAGTCAGTCTCCTGACCTTAACCCAATTGAAAACTTGTGGAAGGAGCTCAAGATTAAAGTCCACATGAGACACCTAAAGAACCTAGATAACTTGGAGAAGATCTGCATGGAGGAGTGGGCCAAGATAACTCCAGAGACCTGTGCCGGCCTGATCAGGTCTTATAAAAGACGATTATTAGCTGTAATTGCAAACAAGGGTTATTCCACAAAATATTAAACCTAGGGGTTGAATAATAATTGACCCACACTTTTATGTTTCAAATTTATTAAAATTCAACTGAGCAACATAACTTTTTGGTTTGTAAGATTTATGCTTCTGTTAATAAATCCTACTCTCGTTTGCAGTTTGAAGGCTCTAACTTATTTGTATCTTATCAAACCACCTAAATCTGCAGGGGGTTGAAGACTACTTGTAGGCACTGTATATTTATTTATTTATTTTTTTCTTAATTTTTTTTTTCTTACAGAAAGTTTGTACAGTACGAAATAATGTAAAAAAAAAGTCTGCAGTCTGATCAGCTCTCCATCATTTGCTTTGACAATTATTATACAGGACATTCTGCATAGTGTAGAATATTATAATTGCGATTATTGTATAACAGATAAATAGATACTGTGGGAATGTACTTTATAATTGCCGAAAACATCAACTTTATTTTCCTGGCATATTATGTAATCTTAAGATTACATAAAGGTAAGGTTTATAAGAGGGCGCAGCCAATTACCCAGTAGCATGAGTCAATGGAACATACTAATTAGAATATGAAGTACAGATTATACATGCGGACTGTAAACATTTCTTACATATATAGGCCGTTACGTAACCAGTGTATTCATTATCTGGAGAACAGTTTGCATGAAGGTCAGAGGACAATATTATCACCTTAGAGAGTGAAGGAGGATATTTTTTCATTTTTGACAAGCACTAGAATTAAATATTGATATTGTTTTGTCTGAAAAAAAATGCTTGAGTGAAATCATAGGGATAATGTAAAGAAATAAAATGTAGACAAATATGTTCTATATTAAAGGGAACCTTTCATATCAGGTAAAGCTATTAACCCATTAATCTACAGGTTAATAGCATTAGGAAGGTGCTCAGAGCCACGCTGAAAGCGCTTTTTGAGAGAAGGTGAACCTTATTGGTACCTTCACACATTGCAATAACGCCTGGCGATATGAGGCAATCTAACGTGCATGTGCATGTTTTTCATGCTCGCCTCAGATCGCCGATGTCGGCATCACACGCCGCAATTGCGCCCTGAAAGTAAGGCGATGTGTCGCTCCGAAATCGCCTCACATACAGCGAAAGCAATCCTGCCTAATCCCATCCTCTAAAAATATAAAAGGGTGGGGGACAAGAGGCGCAATAGTGCCCTATCACTAGTGACACTGATGGTAATGGGGTGATGCCGAGAAGCCACTCACCTGGTGCAGTTGTGATCCCCACAACTGGTTTGAAGGCGTTTAGGAAATATTATTCCAAGCTGCTGCAGGACCTCCACAGACCACTGAACAGTGGTTTAATCCAGAAAGATGATGGGAGAGTAGGTGTGCCACGGTCCGCGCTGCTCCAGGGCTTAAAAAACTCACCAAAGAGACAGTCAGATTTCCATCCTTTATTCTCCTCCTACGCGTTTCGGCGCCTAGCCTGGCACCTTCATCAGGTATATCCCCGATGAAGGTGCCAGGCTAGGCGCCGAAACGCGTAGGAGGAGGAGAATAAAGGATGGAAATCTGACTGTCTCTTTGGTGAGTTTTTTAAGCCCTGGAGCAGCGCGGACCGTGGCACACCTACACTCCCATCATCTTTCTAATCCCATCCTCGGTTCACACGCCGCAATCTCAAAGGCAATGTGGGCGTACATGTTCAGCGCGGCGAAGAGATAGGCATGCCGCAGTGGTTTACGCCACGCCCCATACACGCTCATTGGACAACGCAACAGCGTTACGATTGGTCAGCCTGCTCTGGAAGACTGGCAAATACATGACGCCATTTCCATTGTGTGGCGCTGGACGGACAGCTCATCAAATATGGCGTGGTGTCAATTGATAGCCAATGGGAACACAGTAGCCCACACCAATCAGTTCACACGGGGCGCTGAGTACAGCACGCTGTGGCACGCCTACGGGAAATCATAGGTGATGCTGATTCCATCACTATCACCCTATCACACGCCACAACACGGAAATATCGCCTTCATGATTGAGGCTGATTTCAGAGCAGTGCTCAGGAATCAGGCGACAGGCGAGAGGCGATTTATCGCCGAGAAATTCCCCAATCACACGCCACAACTGTGAGGCAATTTCACGGCGATTGCTCCGGGGGCGACATATCGCCTTTAGGATTCCCAAGCGAGATTGCGGCGTGTGAAGGTATCATTATTCCTCCCATAGATGCGGCTTTCCATCATACAGGCATGCCGGTGTGGCTATCGTCTGTGGAGCACTGGGGCAGCAGCTGCAAGCACGCTGCAGTACTATGACTGACAGCTGATAGAGCAGTACATCAGTGCAGAGCAAGCTATTAAGGTGCCGCAGCATTTACAGCTCACACTCACATTGCTCCTCAGAGGTGGCTCCCGGGGATTAAAATTACATTTTTTTTCCTGATTTCCGCACTTTCAAGTAAGGCGGTTTGGCACCTTCTTAGCACTACTAACCTGCAGATCAATCTCTGAGGGGCCCTTTACACGCTGCTACTGGAGGATGGATACAACCCGCTACAGGCTACAAATGTAGCTTGTAGCGTCAATATAGCCCGTAGTAGCGGCGTGTGAAGACGGGACGTGACAGCCGGCAACAGATACATCTGTTTCCGAGCACTGCTCGAAAACAGATGGCTACAAAGCCGATTGTAGCGAGCTGTATCGGCGTGTAAAGAGGCTACAGAAGGGATGTCTATACACCAGGCGATGTACCTGGTATGTAGCTGGGGCGTGACACAGCCTCCGGGATACCGCGCCCCTTCAGCGATCATTGGAGGAAGCTCCTGCGTTGCGATTGGTTGTCGCTGCACAGGGCGGCATATTTAAGGAGCTGCCCAGTCACACTACACAATTGCTCGAGCGTCAAGTATTAATCAGCCTCCTGCGATGCCTGCCCAATCATGATGTTATTGCTTTGTCCTATCAGCGTACGGACGTCTCGTAATCCACAATTGTAGCACGCCTATGTGCTGTCCCTGCTGCACCAGGTCCGCCCATATTAGCTTGTTGGAGTGGTGTGTAAATGAGGTACGATGAGCTACAGATGGCTACTTGAGACACCCGGCGATGTATCTAGCTGTAGATGTAGTGTAGCGTAGCGCACCTTGTGGCGGCGTGTAAAGATGGTGCGTTTCCCGTTTGTAACCGTTTGGGCGTGCTCGTGCACGTGAAGTAGCGGGTTGTATCCATCCTCCAGTAGCGGCGTGTAAAGGTACCCTAAGGGTACTTTCACATCACGATTTTGGAGCATCCGTGACTGTCCACTGTAAAATGGACAGGCACGGATCCGATTTGGCTCCCATGTTATTCTGTGGTGGTCGGATCGGATTGGATTTGGCCTAATTGCCATTTGATTTTGTGGGATCCGATTTGTGTCCGATTTTTTGCTGTACCAGAAATCGGAGACTGCTCCAATTTTGGGCACAGGAAAAAATCAGATCCCACAAAATCAGATGACAATTAGCCCAAATCCGATCCTCAGGGTTTAATATGGGGGCCTATGAGTGCGGGTCGGAGGAAACAGCTGATCGTTCCTTGGACCCGATTTCAGTGTACTGAGCATGCTCAGTACACTAGAATTGCTCCTAACCCTCTAATTTCACTTCTGCAATGTATATTATACATTGCAGAAGTGAAATTAAGTAAAAGAAAGAGTTAAAAATAAAAAAATCTGTATTCTCACCTACCTGCAATCTACCACTGCCTCCATCAAGGTCCAGGTACTTACAGGACCTGCGGTGATGTCACAACCCGGCATCGTCATCAGGTCACATGACTGCAGTAACTGCGGTCATGTGACCCGATCAGCTTATCGGCTTGTGACGTCACCGTAGGTCCTATAAGCACCCGGAACTTGCTGGAGGCAGCGGTGGATCGCGAACAGGTGAGAATATAGATTTTTTTATTTTTAACTCTTTATTTTACTATATTTCTCTTCCGCAATGAAATATTATACATTGCGGAAGTGAAAGTGCCCCGCTGTGTCCGGATCCGTGATAATCACGGACCCGGACACAGAATAGGTCACCCCCTGTGGTGTCCTTTCCTGTCCGAGGGGATCCTACAAAAAGTAGGATTACACGGACAGGAAAAAAAATGTTATGTGAAAGCAGCCTAAAGAGTAGAAGCAGCATTCAAATATTGTGAAAAAAAGGTGAGGCATAAAAAGGCTTCAATTGAAGAGCAGAAACATTGCATGTAACTTGGCAAATAAACTTCACTTTATTTCACCTACATCCTGGAGCTGCTGCTTCTACTCTGGCGAACCTGTCACCCCCTTTACGCATTCTAAACACTGCCCAGCACCTTAAACATCATGTCATTCGGGTTCTGGTGACCCCTTTATACCCCCAGACTGGCTCCTGATTACGGTACTTCAGAAAATAAGTTTGATAGTGTCCCCCCACCGTGTAGTAGTCGGTCTGGTGGGATGTGGCTCTCTTCAGACCAGGCGCCCCTCCACCTGTAAAACCTGACCCACTGCCTGTAGTATGTCATCGCTGCTGGTCTCAGTGACAGCATTGCGCCTGTGCAGTGGCGCGGGTCACTGTATTGTATTGAGCCGCACAAATTCTCGCGAGAATTCACAAATCTCACAAGACTTTGGGCATACTTTTTCTTTAAAAAATATGGGCTTGGTCCTTACTGTGAGACTGCACATGATGTATCATCTTCAGTGAAATCAGGTCTGGCAGGTATGTGAGACACACAGAAGCATCATTCAATGGATATAATATACTAGGAATTCCACAAACCCAAATTTACCGTAAATCTCTCTCCTGTTAAATACTCTTACTGATATTTTTTGCAGCTACTCCATCCACGAAGTGTCCAAGAGGAACTTATATAAGACTAGTAAAAAGGCCCGATGCAATTGCATCGGGAGCAGGGTGAAATGAATTGTGTGTATACAGGCGGGTCAGTGGGTAGCAGAGTATACAGGGGGCTCTGTGGGTAGTAGAGTATACAGGTTGGTCAGTGGGTAGCAGAGTATACAGGGGGCTCTTTGGGTAGCAGAGCATACAGGTGGGTCTGTGGGTAGTGGAATATACAGGCGTGTGTGTGTGGTAGTGGCAGAGTATACAGGTGTGTTGTGGTGGTGGCAGAGTATACAGGTGTCTGTGGAGGCATAGTATACAGGCATCTGTGTGGTGGCAGAGTATACAGGTGTCTGTGGTGGTGGCGGCAGAGTATACAGGCGGGTGTGGTGGTGGCGGCAGAGTATACAGGCGTCTGTGGTGGTGGCAGAGTATACAGGCGTCTGTGGTGGTGGCAGAGTGTACAGGTGTCTGTGGTGGTGGCAGAGTATACAGGCGTCTGTGGTGGCGGCAGAGTATACAGGTGTGTTGTGGTGGTGGCGGCAGAGTATACAGGCGTGTGTGGTGGTGGGGGCAGAGTATACAGGCGTGTGTGGTGGTGGCAGAGTATACAGGCGTGTGTGGTGGTGGGGGCAGAGTATACAGGCGTGTGTGGTGGTGGCAGAGTATAGAGGCATCTGTGGTGGTGGCGGCAGAGTATACAGGTGTGTGTGGTGGTGGCGGCAGAGTGTACAGGCGTGTGTGGTGGTGGCAGAGTGTACAGGCGTGTGTGGTGGTGGCACAGTGTACAGGCGTGTGTGGTGGTGGCAGAGTGTACAGGCGTGTGTGGTGGTGGGAGAGTGTACAGGTGTGTGTGGTGGTGGCAGAGGATACAGGCGTGTGTGGTGGTGGCGGCAGAGTATACAGGCATCTGTGGTGGTGGCGGCAGAGTATACAGGCGGGTGTGGTGGTGGCGGCAGAGTATACAGGTGTGGGTGGTGGCGGCAGAGTATACAGGCGTCTGTGGTGGTGGCGGCAGAGTATACAGGCGGGTGTGGTGGTGGCGGCAGAGTATACAGGCGTGTGTGGTGGTGGCAGAGTATACATGCGTGTGTGGTGGTGGGGGCAGAGTATACAGGCGTCTGTGGTGTGTGGGGAGAGTATACAGGCGGGTGTGGTGGTGGCGGCAGAGTATACAGGCGTGTGTGGTGGTGGGGGCAGAGTATACAGGTGTCTGTGGTGGTGGCAGAGTATACAGGCGTCTGTGGTGGTGGCAGCAGAGTATACAGGAGTGTGTGGTGGTGGCGGCAGAGTATACAGGCGTGTGTGGTGGTGGCAGAGTATACATGCGTGTGTGGTGGTGGGGGCAGAGTATACAGGTGTCTGCGGTGGTGGCAGAGTATACAGGCGTGTGTGGTGGTGGCGGCAGAGTATACAGGCGTGTGTGGTGGTGGCGGCAGAGTATACAGGCGTGTGTGGTGGTGGCGGCGTATACAGGCGTGTGTGGTGGTGGCAGAGTATAGATGCGTCTGTGGTGGTGGTGGCAGAGTATACAGGTGTGTGTGGTGGTGGCAGAGTATACAGGTGTGTGTGGTGGGGGCAGATTATACAGGTGTGTGTGGTGGTGGTGGCAGAGTATACAGGTGTGTGTGGTGGTGGTGGCAAAGTATACAGGTGTCTGTGGTGGCATAGTATACAGGCATCTGTGTGGTGGCAGAGTATACAGTGTCTGTGGTGGTGGCAGAGTATACAGGCGTGTGTGGTGGTGGCAGAGTATACAGGCGTCGGTGCTGGTGGCAGAGTATACAGGCGTCGGTGGTGGTGGCGGCAGAGTATACAGGCGTCTGTGATGGTGGCGGCAGAGTATACAGGCGTCTGTGGTGGTGGCGGCAGAGTATACAGGCGGGTGTGGTGGTGGCGGCAGAGTATACAGGCGTGTGTGGTGGTGGTGGCAGAATATACAGGCGTGTGTGGTGGTGGCGGCAGAGGATACAGGCGTGTGTGGTGGTGGCGGCAGAGTATACAGGCGGGTGTGGTGGTGGCGGCAGAGTATACAGGCGTGTGTGGTGGTGGTGGCAGAGTATACAGGCGTGTGTGGTGGTGGAGGCAGAGGATACAGGCGTGTGTGGTGGTGGCGGCAGAGTATACAGGCGTCTGTGGTGTTGGCGGCAGAGTATACAGGCGGGTGTGGTGGTGGCGGCAGAGTATACAGGCGTGTGTGGTGGTGGCAGAGTATACATGCGTGTGTGGTGGTGGTGGCAGAGTATACAGGTGTCTGTGGTGGCATAGTATACAGGCATCTGTGTGTTGGCAGAGTATACAGGTGTCTGTGGTGGCATAGTATACAGGCATCTGTGTGTTGGCAGAGTATACAGGTGTCTGTGGTGGCATAGTATACAGGCATCTGTGTGTTGGCAGAGTATACAGGTGTCTGTGGTGGCATAGTATACAGGCATCTGTGTGGTGGCAGAGTATACAGGTGTCTGTGGTGGCATAGTATACAGGTGTCTGTGGTGGCAGAGTATACAGGCGTTGGTGCTGGTGGCGGCAGAGTATAGAGGCGTCTGTGGTGGTGGCGGCAGAGTATACAGGCGTCTGTGGTGGTGGCGGCAGAGTATACAGGCGGGTGTGATGGTGGCGGCAGAGTATACAGGCGTGTTTGGTGGTGGTGGCAGAGTATACAGGCGGGTGTGGTGGTGGCGGCAGAGGATACAGGCGTGTGTGGTGGTGGCGGCAGAGTATACAGGCGTCTGTGGTGGTGGCGGCAGAGTATACAGGTGGGTTGTGGTGGTGGCGGCAGAGTATACAGGTATGGGTGGTGGCGGCAGAGTATACAGGCGTTTGTGGTGGTGGCGGCAGAGTATACAGGCGGGTGTGGTGGTGGCGGCAGAGTATACATGCGTGTGTGGTGGTGGTGGCAGAGTATACAGGTGTCTGTGGTGGCATAGTATACAGGCATCTGTGTGTTGGCAGAGTATACAAGTGTCTGTGGTGGCATAGTATACAGGCATCAGTGTGTTGGCAGAGTATACAGGTGTCTGTGGTGGCATAGTATACAGGTGTCTGTGGTGGCATAGTATACAGGCATCTGTGTGGTGGCAGAGTATACAGGTGTCTGTGGTGGCATAGTATACAGACATCTGTGTGGTGGCAGAGTATACAGGTGTCTGTGGTGGCATAGTATACAGGCATCTGTGTGGTGGCAGAGTATACAGGTGTCTGTGGTGGCATAGTATACAGGCATCTGTGTGGTGGCAGAGTATACAGGTGTCTGTGGTGGCATAGTATACAGGCATCTGTGTGTTGGCAGAGTATACAGGTGTGTGTGGTGGCATAGTATACAGGCATCTGTGTGGTGGCAGAGTATACAGGTGTCTGTGGTGGCAGAGTATACAGGTGTCTGTGGTGGCATAGTATACAGGCATCTGTGTGGTGGCAGAGTATACAGGTGTCTGTGGTGGCATAGTATACAGGCATCTGTGTGGTGGCAGAGTATAGAGGTGTCTGTGGTGGCATAGTATACAGGCATCAGTGTGGTGGCAGATTATACAGGTGTCTGTGGTGGCATAGTATACAGGCATCAGTGTGGTGGCAGAGTATACAGGTGTCTGTGGTGGCGCTCCTGCAAGGCAGGGGTTAAAAAAAATAAAAAAAGATTATGCTCACCTCACCCCGAGCCCCCGCCGTCTTCCGCCGTCTCCCGCTAGGCTCCCGGTGTCTCTGCAGGCTCCCGGTGCCTGCAGTGCTCTTCTACTGCAGTCAAGGACCTGTGGTGAGGTCAGAGTCACGTGACCCGCGGTTAGCATGGAGTAAGCTGGTGTCACGTGACTCTGACATCACCACAGGTCCTTGAGTGCAATAGAAGAGCACTGCAGGCACCGGGAGCCTGCAGAGCCACCGGGAGCCTAGCGGAAGACGGCGGAAGACGGCGGGAGACGGCGGGGGCTCGGGGAGAGGTGAGGATTATTTATTTATTTTTTTTTTATAACTGTAGAGCGGCTGCGGCTCGTGATGACGCTGCGCGTCATCACTCGCAGTGCCGCTAAGGAGTCTGGGATTCGGCTACAGTGCCCGAATTCCCAACTCCCAATTATATAAGTAGATAGTGTAAAAGTAGTAAAGTTATATTTTTCTAAATGTGGAGGAGCAAAAATTGGCTGTGTCTTTAAAAGGATGCATCACAGACAAAAAGAAAGACCTTTTTTTATTAAAGGTTGTGTTTTATAAGGTTTATCCACCCAGTGGAAATTAAATGTAAAACATCTTAGAATGTTCTTAAGTAAGAGAAATATCCATTGTCTTCTGATTCCACCTTGATCTGGCTCCAATGCTTCTCTAGTCCCTATCAGCCTCTATATTCTAATCTGGGATGTATGTGCTTCTGCATGCAACTACTAGCCGTACTGGGTGACTGCCAGTTATTGGCTGAAGTTTAAACAGCTACAGGCAAAAAAACTGATGGGGGATTGGTAAGGCAAATATGACCAGTAACTGGCTGCAACCTTAACTATTTTATCAGACCAGCTGATCAGTGGCCCCTGGTTGGCTGCAGTTTTTATGGGACATAATGTCACACAAGCAATAGGAGACCCGGCATAGACAATGCTGGAACAGCACCAGTGTGGGAGGTGAGTACAAGCTTCTATTTTACTTTGGGGGGCTTGGGCATTTAAGATAGAGTTATTAAGGTAATGGACAACCTTTTTAAGACAAAGCCTTAAAGCCCACTTAAAGCCCTCAAGAACTTTGGAGCTTAAAGACTTAACCAGAAATACAACGACAAGCAAAAGGGTAACACTGTTTTGAAGTTTTGACTTTCAGGCTCCATATATCAAAATCCATTGCCAGTTTCAGTTTTGACCGTGATACTACCTTCATTTTATAGACAATCATCTTGGCTATCTTATACATAATTTGACTTGCAAAAATGTTGCATATGATTAGTTATGCAGATTCTTGTCATGTCACCGCATTGTTACTGTTTGCTCATGGTATCTGAAAAATATTTTACTTGCTGTATACTACAAATTACAAACTATTCTCACATTCCATAATAGCTCAATGTGTTATTAGGTTGATTCCCAAGCGAAAAGTCACTGGTTTAACAATGAAGATTTCCCAAGAAAAGAGAAACAGCATCATCCAGCTCATAAATACTCCAGTGGTCTCTCGGCCAACAAAATTGCCAAACTGCATCATGTGGGTACCATGACAGTTGGAAGAATACAAAATGAAGTCTAACCATCTATCTACTCAACAGCCAAAAGGTGGCATCCAGGCAAAATATTGGAGTCAATAAGTTGGCTCACCACAAGGTCTATCAGTTCTGTCGCGACAAACAAGGCAGTGAACATGGCTCATATGCTTCGTAATAGTGAGATCACAGATATTCATGCAAGCTCTGTGCGACTCACCTTAAACAAATCGACTTAATAATATAAGAAGTGTCAGCTACAGTGTCAGCTCGAGTTTGCAAAAAGGTCTGAAAAATGAAGAGTAGAAGATTGGAAACAGGTGATTTGGAGCGATGAGCCGAAAATCAATAGACTAAGCACTGATGGGCGCAAATGGGATTGAGAAATAGAAGGAACTGTCAGGTTCAGGGGAGGACGGCTGATGATGTGGGTTTGCTTCTCAACTAAAGGCATTGGTTACTTGACCTGGAGTGATAGAGGTCTCATTTCTGAGCTATATGTGAGTATCCTACAAGGCAAGTTACTTCATACACTGGAGTACTATGGGTATGAAAAGGATGACATAGTGTTCAAGCAGAACAACAAACTGGAGCATACGTTGAAATTGGCAAAGTAATGGTTCAATTAGAATAAAGTCGTGATGCTGGATTGGCCCCCAAAGTCCCCAGACCTCAACCCAGTCGAACACTTGTGTGTGTAGTTGAAGAAAACTCTGTATATATACCCAAGAGAGACCTGGGGTCGGAGTCATGCTTGAATCTGATCATGAGCATGGCCCAAACGATTCACACAGCATTGGAAGACAAAGGTGGCTTTACAAAATGCTACAAAAAAATACAAATGTAAATTTAGATTTTTAGGAGCAAAACAGTAACAATGTAGTCACATAACAAGAATCCACATAACCTATGAAATGCTAAATAGCTGCAAGTCAAATTTAAAATGAGAAGAAAGATGATTGTCTATAAAATGAAGGTAGTCAAACATTCAAAGCTTTAGTGGATGGTGAGATATGGAGGCTGAAAGTCAAAAGTTCAAAACATTGTTACCTTTTTACTCATTAGTGTAGAGACAGGCTCGGACCAAGAAAAATAAGAACCAAAGTATATGGGGTTAAGTAGGGTGAGCCCTTCTTCTTAACTTATTTTACAGAAGACTAAATGAAAAGAAAAAATTATAAAATTATTGTTTGTCTAACATATTTAAAGGGGCTTTCAGGATCAGAAAAATGGATTAGCTGATTTTTTGTAAACATACATATCAATTTACCATGGGCTATACTCAGTATTAAAGCTCAGCCTCATTAACCTGAATAGCGATGAGTTGCAATACCATCAGGGACGTAACAACCGTGATCGCAGGGGTCACAAGTGCGATTGGGCCTGGAGGTACAGGGGCCTGGCGCCCGCCTACTACTGCGACCCAAGCGCCTGCTTCACATGGATTTGCGTCCCCGGGGACGCACATTCATGTCACTGCGCAGTGCTCTGCCCAGCCGGTCCCCACGCAGCTATTCACGGCGGCCGGAGGACTTGTAGGCACTGTAGCTTTTAAACTCTCATGACTACCTAGCATGCAGCACTGAGGTCATCACACTGCAACCTCATCACAGACTGAACACAGCTGCCAGTGGGAGCGGTAAGCGTGAGCTCCATTCAGAAGTAAATACAGGGGGAAGTGTGTATGTGTGTGGGGGTTGTATAAGGGTCAGTGTGTCTTTGTTGAGGGGGTTATACATGGGGCAGTGTCTATGTGTGTGGGGGTTGTACAGGGGCAGTGTGTCTGTGTTGGGGGGTTGTACATGGGGTAGTGTACTTGGGGGTATGTACAGGGGGCAGTGTGATTGTGTGGGGAAAATGTATGGTATATGGAGGGTTATAATGCTATATTATGCTATAGGGAGGGCTATGTGGCTGCATTATATTATATGAAGGGCTATGAGGCTGCATTATATTATATGAAGTGCTATGAGGCTGTATTATACTATATGAAGGGCTATGAGGCTGTATTATGCTATATGAAGGGTTATGAGGCTGCATTATGCTATATGGAGGGCTATGAGGCTGCATTATGCTATATGAAGGTTTATGAGGTTGCATTACATTATATGGATGGCAGTGAGGCTGCATTATACTATATGGAGGACTATGAGGCTGCATTATACTATATGGAGGGCTATGAGGCTGCATTATATTATATGGAAGCTGTGACACTGCATTATTCTATATGGAGGGCTATGACACTGCATTATATTATATGAAGGGCTGTGACGCTGCATTATACTATATGAAGGACTGTAAGGCTGCATTATACTATATAGAGAGCAGTGAGGCTGCATGATACTATATGGATGGCAGTGAGGCTGCATTATACTATGTGGAGGGCAATGAGGCTCCATTATACTATTTTTTATATTAAAGAGGACAATAGTGGATCATGTGCAATTAATATATTTATTTCCGCCCACTGGCTATAAGGCTGATGGATAAGGTGAATTTATGAAGCAGATGGTGCAGGGACAATCTCCCCTACTCCACAGCACAGCATAGGTACAATAAACACTTAAGGGCAGCAAAGGACAGTGCTTAATAGAATGCCATAAACTCACAGTGGAGATCACATACATCAAAGGATGGAAAACATTGTATACAATAGGATATTGTGGATATAGTTCCATATAGTTTAGAAAAATAGAGATACTGGGAAATCCCAGTGGAGCTCAGCAGCTCTAAATAAAGTACATACAATAAATAGGAGAAAAATTAGAGCATATTGCTACAATATTTTGCATATAAAAACTTGATTTATTAAGGTACTAGAGACATAGTATATATCAAATTACAAAAGACAAAAGATGCCACTATTACAAATGCACTGGCACCAAAGTACAATGGATACATCAGACAAAAGGATTGACAATCCTTGCAAACCATAGGTGACCTTAAATAAACCCTTATTTAGGGAATCACAGATTGCCTATGAATCATCACAGAGTTGTATACAGGCTGCACTGTGAAAAACCACCTCCATGTGCTTGCTGCTCAATTAATGAGCTGATCAGTCCATACTATTAAAAGTCCAGATCCATACCAAAGGTGCGTGTAGTGCTGGGAGGAGGGAACCCCCTTAGTACCAGACTCCTGACGTACGTTTCGCTGTTTTCTTGCTTGTTATCACGATTGCTTCATCAAGAGGAGTACCGCCGATTGTAGACTCGCAGCTTATATCCCTAATCAGCATGGTCACATGCTTCTACCCAGCCAGTGGAATCGCATAATGCGGCGCATGCGTACTCGCCGCGGTCGACACTGCATTATATTATATGAAGGGCTGTGACGCTGCATTATACTATATGAAGGACTGTAAGGCTGCATTATACTATATAGAGAGCAGTGAGGCTGCATGATACTATATGGATGGCAGTGAGGCTGCATTATACTATGTGGAGGGCAATGAGGCTCCATTATACTATTTTTTATATTAAAGAGGACAATAGTGGATCATGTGCAATTAATATATTTATTTCCGCCCACTGGCTATAAGGCTGATGGATAAGGTGAATTTATGAAGCAGATGGTGCAGGGACAATCTCCCCTACTCCACAGCACAGCATAGGTACAATAAACACTTAAGGGCAGCAAAGGACAGTGCTTAATAGAATGCCATAAACTCACAGTGGAGATCACATACATCAAAGGATGGAAAACATTGTATACAATAGGATATTGTGCCAGTAATAGGCCTAACATACATCTCTATCAGGACATAATACAAAGTGACCACCTATCAACATTTGTAAATAAAGCATACCAACACTGCCAGCTGCCTAAGTGCAGTAATTCCCCTAGGGGAGAGTTAATGCATACCACTGTGGAATGGGGACTATTGTCCCAGATGGATGGATCCCCCTATGGAGGGATATGAGGCTGCATTATACTATGTGGAAGGATATGACGCTGCACTTTACTATATGGAGAGCTTTGAGGTTACATTATACTATATGGAGGGATATGATGCTGCGTTATACTATAATGCAGGACCATATATACTAGGATAAGGGATAAATATATAAGGATAAGGGCATATTCCAGGAGGAGGACCATATATAGCAGGATGAGGGACATTAATACATAATGAAGGGGAGAGAGGTTAATTTGTGAGTCATTATAGGACTTAGAACGTCACATGGGGCCCATACATCTGACCAACGTGGGTACGCGGGGTGGGGGAGGCAGGTCTAAATTTTGCATCGGGAACCCTTCAGACTCTAGTTATGCCACTGAATACCAGACAAAGACATACATGGTGCTTTTTCTAGAAAAAGGTAGATTATTTTTCTTATGTTTAACAACTTCTGTTGGGCAAAAACCTATCATAATTATCTAATTGCTACTTAGGGGTTTTTGAAACCAGAAAAACCCTTTGTCACCTGGCACAGTTTGTTTGAAAAAACAACTACTGTGCTTTACTCACCACCAAGGTACATCACTGAATCTCTGCCACTGCTCTAAGGCTGCTTTCACATTGTGATTTTTTTCCTGTCCTTGGGTATCCTATTTTTTGCAGGACTCCAAGTGAAATGAAGTAAAGCAAAGGTTAGAAATAAAAAAAAAAAATCTCCTCACCTCTCCGGCGTGTCCCTCGATGCCTCCATCTAGCTCCCGACAGCTTAAGGACCTGGCGAGATGGAGCAACCCGATCAGCTGATCGGTCACATGACCAGCATCAGCTGAGTGGTTTAAACCACGCACCCGCCAAAAACAATCGGCGGGCGGGTCACATGACCAGCATCAGCTGAGCCCGCCGATTGGTTTTGGCAGGCAGGAGAGTTAAACCGCTCAGTCGATGCTGGTCTTGTGACCAACCCTGCCCCGCCAGATCTTGTCGAGAGCTAGATGAAGGCATCGCGGGACATGCCGGAGAGGTGAGGAGATTTTTTTTTTTATTTTTAACCCTTGCTTTTATTAATTTCACTTCCACAACGTATGTATACATGTTTCGGAGTAGTCTCCGATTTTGGGTACAACAAAAATCAGAAATAATCGGTTCTGACATAAATTGGATGGCAATAAGGCAAATCTGATTAGATCCGTCGCCCATAGGGAAACATGGGGGCCAAATCTGATCCGTGGCTGTCCGTTTTACAACAGATAGCCACAGACGGCAGAAAATCACTATGTGAAAGCAGCCTAAGTCGGTTAATGTCTGCAGTGTTGATGTCACATTGCCACATTGCTGCAGACAATAACAGGCTCCAAGAGAGGCTTCAAAATTCAATGCTGGACCTGAAGAGGGTGACAAAAGCAGAGTTTGTTTTTAAAACTAAGGCTACATACTCACAGTAAGGATATGCAGCATTTTGGACGCAGCGTCTTGCCGCAGTGTCCAAAATGGTGTGTCGTACAGTACAAGCATAGTGGATGGGATTTCAAGAAATCCCATGCCCACTATGCTTAACCCTACTGCAGCATTCTCTTGCTGCGGTACGGGTTGCCGGCATTCTGCTCCTCCGCAGCATGTTCATTTCATGCTGCGGACTGGGAAGCGGCTCCCATCGGGTGACTGCAGGGAGAAACTGTCCTGCACCCGCCGCAAATGGTGAGTACAGGGCGGCTGCGGTCTCCCTGCAGCTACCAGTGGGTTCACGCAGGTCTGGAGGAGCTGCGTCCAACACGAAGCTCCTCCGGGCAGTCAGCACACACCCTAACTCTACCTGGGGATAAGAGTTTTCTGAAACCTTTAAATGTATACGAGTACATACATTTCCAAAACCAGAATCATTCTATAAAAAATGTTGTTGCTCTCTATCTAACAATAAAATAATTTGCCAATAATGGAAATTATTCTATTTATTATTCAGAATTCAACTTGATATTTACTCTAGTAATGAACAAAGAAGAAAAAAGCAAGTGTGTGAATCAGAGATCAGACACCGAGAATGGGCAAAAGCAAATCATCCCAGAAGATTGTAATCCCTCAAGTTCATTAAGCAAGAGCCATTCTTCAAAGGAGAAGTCAACTTCCACCAACGAGATGAATAAGGCAATAGATGGGGATATATTTTATAAGTTTGTCATCTTGCATGCAGAGACTGATGAGTTAGAAGCAATTCGATTGAAGAACATCCTACAAGACAAATATAACATCAAACCAGGCATCATATTTGCAGAAATGCCTGCAGGACAACAAATTCTCAAAAACCTTGATAATGCTGTGAATGGATCGGCTTGGACTATTTTATTACTAACTGTAAACTTCCTGAGAGAAGCCTGGTGTGAATTTCAGTCTCATGCAACATTAATCAATTCTATTCACATGCACCATAAATATAACTGTGTGATTCCAGTGAGACCAAGAGACAATTACCTTCCAAGAGAGAAGACGCCATTTGCACTGAAACTCATTAATGCATTAGAAGAAGGGAACACTGAATTCCCAAAGCAAGTAGAGAAAACCTTCCGGGATAGCCTGTATAAGAAACAGTATGACATATGGAAGGCTGAGAAGGAAAATATGGAACATCCAAGTCTATAAATAATATCAGACTTAATAGTTCAATATGATGGGAATCTTGAACATTCTAAAATAAGATAGCCTAAGGGCCACGTCACATGCATCAATTTGAAGAACAATATTGTTAGCGATCACATGCACGCACGATCGCTAACAATATCATTCAGATCGCTGGTGAGCTGTCACACAGGCAGACTCACCAGCGATCAATGGACCAGAGGCATCGTTGAAACGATTTAAATATCGTTTCCATGATGTCTTGCTCCCGCTGCCAGGCTGTGGTAAGCGGGAGCAGGCTGGTCTCCAAGGTAAACTGCGGGTAACTAGGCAGCGCGCACTGCCTAGATACCCGATGTATACTTTGGTTACCAGCCTTCTCCACTCACCGGCTGGTATCCAAGGTGCACAGCGGGAAACTGGGGCCCCTAGTTACCTGCTGTGTACCTTGGATACCAGCCGGTGAGCGGAGAAGGCTGGTAACCAAGGTATACATGGAGTATCTAGGCAGCGCGCGCTGCCTAGTTACCCACAGTTTACCTTGGATACCAGCTCCCAGCGCTTGCAGAGAGGCGCTGGGAGCTGGTTTATCGGTCGTCTCCCGGTGTCATACGCAGCGATGCTGCGTTTCCACCGGGCGACCAACGATAAATTTGAGGTCCTGTCCTCAAATCAAACGATGAACAATCAGCCGAATGATTGTTCATCGTTTGTAGTGTCACACGCAACAATGTCGTTTCGACATCGTTCAAGCGTCACAGAACACGTGACTTTTAAACAATATCGGCAACGATATCGTTACGTGTGACGTGGCCATAAGGAGTCCTTCAGACAGCAGTGATTCTCTCGTACAAGTTCACCAGGATTTTGTTTTTTTAGCATTTAATCAGTTTTGTCATTGTCAGTTTTCAACTTCAGGATTTGGTCAGTGTTTCATCAAATTTTCTAGGAGAAAAATAAAAAATTATGGATGTTTTCAACATAACATTACTGTCTATGAAAAACATGGCAACACTCAGATGGCATCTGTTTGCAGAAAGATATTTTCATAGTCCCATAGACCAGCACTGGCAATACTGATCAGAATCTCAGATCGTAGGCCATGATTTTGTGCAGATTACTCAGGACATATGAACAGCCCATAGACTATAATGGACACAAGTTTTGTCAATGAAAAACAGGGGTAGAACTTGTCTAAAAAAGTTGACATTTGATTGAGCCCTAAGGGAAACATAACAGCTTCAGTGTCAAAAGACTGAGTTTTTGGGTCAACAATGGTAATGAGGTTCTGTTCATACTTTTGTCGGTTCGTTTCTATATAGTTTCCATTGCTTTGTGGACAATTATATCTAATGAAAAATGAAAACTTCACAGATCCATTATACGTTAATAGATCCGTTAGAAAACAGGTCATCCATTTAGAAATCATCATCCATCATCAATCATCATTTACGGGACTGGACAGCTGTGCAATCCTCTGTATACATGAACATCTAAAACTCAATAGTTGGTTAACCCCATAGAAGAGATGGTCCTTTTACCATGTCTAAAAAAATAAGCAAGGTTTTAATTCATGTTCCTTTTGGAATATATGAAAAGCAAGAATAGGTATTAAAGGCGTTTTCCACAATTGGGGATTTTTTTTTATACTTAAAGCACCACCCACTCCAGCATTTTGTTTTGCACTGCTGGAGTGGTGCTTCTATAAGTGGCCTGCACTTAGTTTTATACTCACCCTTTGTCATCTTCATCTTCTATTGCTGCAGGTCCAGTCAGTCCTCTAGGGCTTATGACCTGCTAGATCCCTTAAATGTGTTATGGAGCAATCCAGGAGTCACTCTTCAATGTAAGTCTATGAAAGCATTATTGTGGCCTCATTCTGGCTCTCATAGATTTGTATTGAGAGCTTGTGACGTAACTTTTGACTATTGGCCATATAGAAGTTGCGGTCAAAAGATGCCACCATGCTATCAGAGTGGTGCAAATTAACAGTGAAAACGTTAGAAGGCAAGAATAAGTAAGGAAGCAGGAACCATAGATTTAATGCACCACTCCAGCTGTGAAACAAATGCTAGATTGGTGCTTTACATTGACATATTTGGGGCTAAAATCATTTTTGAAATTGGGTTTCATTAAAAATGTTAGTAAATTCTTCTCTTTTCTCTGCTCTATGTACAAACAGGAAGTCTCTTGTCCCTGCATGAGTCATCTCCCTGAGTTCTGAGCCAGCGGCCCCCTCTTCCCCCCCCCTACCATTCACTTTTGCAGTAATGACTCATGCAAGGAAAATATACTTCCTAGTTCTACATAGACAAAATCTAAGGAAAAACCATATCAAAACTGCAAAAATACCGTGCCATGAATAAGTACTGTAAGTAAAAAGCAGTTGTTATTAAAAAAACAGGACATCACACAGGTCCTTTAGCCATGCAAGTTAATAGTGAGTTACCTATTATCCTGCCAGACAGTCTCCCTCCTCCAAGCTGTAGACTGAAATATAAGTGTATAAATGCTTTTTTTCACCTTTTACATTGCACTAAGAGCTCAGACAGTGATGATTAGACTAGTACTATGAAGCTGCAGGTACAGACAGTGATATCTGGGGGGGGGCATAAATCACCTGACAGGTTCCCTTTAATCAATTTCTAATTAATGGAAATTTTATGAAGAACTCTGAGTGCCAAGTTCCTACACTCACTGGATAATCATTTCATGTGTTTGGAGGCAGCCTGAAGCCTGCTGGGATCCGTGCTGAGAGGGAGGAACACAGGGGAAGGAAGACAGGTGAGCGGACATAATCTTTGTATTTGATGTCCAGTGTTTTAATGGTACATTGTGTTTGCTAACTGTGTAAGAAGGCTAATGGATGTTTAGAAAATCATAGAAAAAAATGTTAGCACAGGTGAAAACGGTTTGGCTGATTAGAGAAGCTATAAAATTGACCTTCCTTTGATCTAGATGAGAATCTGGAGCATTACATTTGTTTGTTCTATGAAACTCTCAAAATGGCCAGAAAAAGAGAACTTTTATGTGAAACTCAAAAGTCTATTCTTAGAAAGATGATGGGAGTGATGGTGTGTCACGGTCCGCGCTGCTTCTGGATTAAAAACTCACCAAAGAGCCCAGCAAACTTTCATCCTCTTTATTCCTTATTCCAACGCGTTTCAACGCCACAACCCGGCGTCTTCCTCAGGGAAGACGCCGGGTTGTGGCGTTGAAACGCGTTGGAATAAGGAATAAAGAGGATGAAAGTTTGCTGGGCTCTTTGGTGAGTTTTTAATCCAGAAGCAGCGCGGACCGTGACACACCATCACTCCCATCATCTTTCTTGGAACATACCACGATCCAGTGGTAGGTGGAGGTCCTGCAGCAGCTTGGAACATTGATTCCTAAACGCAGTCAAACCAGTTGTGGGGACCACAACTGGATCAGGTGAGCGGCCACACAGCACCACCATCTACATACTAGTGTCACTAGTGATAGGGCACTATTGCGCCTCTTGTCCCCTCCCTTTATATTTAAAAGTCTATTCTTGTCCTTAGAAATGAAAGCTATTCCATGCGAGCTATTGCCAAGAAACTGAAGATTTCCTACAACGGTGTGTACTACTCCCTTCAGAGGAGAGCACAAACAGGCTGTAATCAGAGTAGAAAGAGAAGTGGGAGGCCCCACTGCACAACTGAGCAACAAGACAAGTATATTAGAGTCTAGCTTACGAAATCGACGCCTCACAGCTCCTCAAATGGCAGCTTCATTAAATAGTACCCACAAAATGCCAGTGTCAACGTCTACAATGAAGAGGTGAAGAGGCGACTCCGGGATGCTGGCCTTCAGGGCAGAGTGGCAAAGAAAAAGCCATATCTGAGACTGGCTAATAAAAGGAAAAGATTAATATGGGCAAAAGAACGCAGACATTGGACAGAGGAAGATTGGAACAAAGTTTTATGGACAGACGAATTAAAGTTTGAGGTGCTTGGATCACACAGAAGAACATTCATGAGATGCAGAACAACTGAAAAGATGCTGGAAGAGGCCTGACACCATCTGTCAAGCATGGTGGAGGTAATGTGATGGTCTGGGGTTGCTTTGGTGCTGGTAAAATGGGAGAGATTTGTACAGGTAAAAGGGATTTTGAATAAGGAAGGCTATCACTCCATTTTACAATGCCATGCCATGCTGTAATTGCTGCAAAGAGAGTATTCATTGATGAAAGCAAAGTTTGAAAGAAAAAAATATTATTTCAAATAAAATTCATTATTTCTAACCTTGTTAATGTCTGGACTATATCTCCTATTCATTTTACAACTGATTTGATAGATAAAAGTATGGGTTTTCATGGAAAACACAAAATTGTCTGGGTGATCCCAAACTTTTGTATAGGAGTGTATATATATAACTATATATTTCCATATATACACATTATATATACAGTGCCTACAAGTAGTCTTCAACCCCCTGCAGATTTAGGTGGTTTGATAAGATGCAAATAAGTTAGAGCCTTCAAACTGCAAACTAGAGTAGGATTTATTAACAGAAGCATGAATCTTACAAACCAAAAAGTTATGTTGCTCAGTTGAATTTTAATAAATTTTAAACATAACAGTGTGGGTCAATTTTTATTCAACCCCTAGGTTTAATATTTTGTGGAATAACCCTTGTTTGCAATTACAGCTAATAATCGTCTTTTATAAGACCTGATCAGGCCGGCACAGGTCTCTGGAGTTATCTTGGCCCACTCCTCCATGCAGATCTTCTACAAGTTATCTAGGTTCTTTGGGTGTCTCATGTGGACTTTAATCTTGAGCTCCTTCCACAAGTTTTCAATTGGGTTAAGGTCAGGAGACTGACTAGGCCACTCCATCACCTTGATTTTTTCCCTCTTGAACCAGGCCTTGGTTTTCTTGGCTGTGTGCTTTGGGTCGTTGTCTTGTTGGAAGATGAAATTACGACCCATCTTAAGATCCTTGATGGAGGAGCGGAGGTTCTTGGCCAAAATCTCCAGGTAGGCCGTGCTATCCATCTTCCCATGGATGCGGACCAGATGGCCAGGCCCCTTGGCTGAGAAACAACCCTACAGCATGATGCTGCCACCACCATGCTTGACTGTAGGGATGGTGTTCTTGGGGTTGTATGCAGTGCCATCCAGTCTCCAAACGTCACGTGTGTGGTTGGCACCAAAGATCTCGTCAGACCATAGAACCTTGAACCAGTCTGTCTCAGAGTCCTCCAAGTGATCATGAGCAAACTGTAGACGAGCCTTGACATGACGCTTTGAAAGTAAAGGTACCTTACGGGCTCGTCTGGAACGGAGACCATTGCGGTGGAGTACGTTACTTATGGTATTGACTGAAACCAATGTCCCCACTGCCATGAGATCTTCCCGGAGCTCCTTCCTTGTTGTCCTTGGATTAGCCTTGACTCTTCGGACAAGCCTGGCCTCAGCACGGCAGGAAACTTTCAAAGGCTGTCCAGGCTGTGGAAGGCTAACAGTAGTTCCATAAGCCTTCCACTTCCGGATGATGCTCCCAACAGTGGAGACAGGTAGGCCCAACTCCTTGGAAAGGGTTTTGTACCCTTGCCAGCCTTGTGACCCTCCACGATCTTGTCTCTGATGGCCTTGGAATGCTCCTTTGTCTTTCCCATGTTGACCATGTATGAGTGCTGTTCACAAGTTTAGGTAGGGTCTTAAATAGTCAGAAAAGGCTGGCAAAAGAGATAATTAATCCACACATGTGAAGCTCATTGTTCTTTGTGCCTGAACTACTTCTTAATACTTTAGGGGGACCAAACAGAATGCTGGTGGTTTGAGGGATTGAATAATAAATGACCCTCTGAATTAACTTTTAACGCTTTAAAAAAAAAATAAAAAAATAAAAAAATCTTTTTGGCTGCAGTGCATTTCCCACTTCCAGGCTGATCTACAGTCCAAATGTCACAATGCCAAGTTAATTCCGCATGTGTCAACCACCTAAATCTGCAGGGGGTTGAATACTACTTGTAGGCACTGTATATATATATATATATATTATATATATATACACATATATGGAAATACTTAATTCACAAGCAGGGCTATTGTCAAACACAGCCTGTGCTATTCCAAATACATTTCGAGAAAGGTCCATGATGCATATGGTTAAAGCAGTGTGATAGCTTTCTCACCCATGGGATGTCTAATAGATCTGTATTTTCACAAAAAAACACTGACTTTTTTTCAAGTGATACAAAAACCAACAAGACTTTCCCAACCCCATCCTCCTCCAGAGTGGTGAATTGTAAAAAATGGTACAAAAAAGTATTGGGGGAACCTGACTACTAACAATGTATCTAAAGAATGATCACATTGCTCTGGCACCTCCCAGAGGGTGGAGGCGCCTTATATACACTGCACTTCTTGACTTCTCGACAATATACTGAGAAGCACGTTTGTGTTTAAGGGTCTACTAGACCTTTAAATCATTTAAATCATACAAGAGTTCAGCACGCCACCTAAGGGCCCTTTCACATCAGCGTTTTTTGAAATTCGCGGCAGATGCAGTGAAAAACACGCATCTGCCGCGTTTAACGCATAACCGCGAAACCTGCGGCACACTTGCATCAAGCCCCATGCAATGTCTATGGGGCTTGCGGTAAGGGTGCGGCAGGTGCGGCAA
>JARQOC010000003.1:725770417-725798188 GCA_033576535.1 Allobates femoralis | reverse complement strand
TATGTGTATGTGTGAGGTAACATATACTGCCCGGCCAGGGGGAGGGTTTACTGTTGGCTGGAGATTTATCAGGCTGCCTATAGCAACCAATCACAACTCAGCTTCTATTTTCATACAGGTCATTAATATGACATATTCAAATTCTATTTTGTTATAGCTAACATCAGTTATTTATTAACCCGGGCGTAGCCGGGTAGTACAGCTAGCATATATATATGTACAGGCCAAAACTAAGTCTGCAAACTCCCTTTTCTATCAACACTGCAATTACGGTATATCTCCCCCTCTCATTCTTCACTCACCTATACTTATGTTGCCGTCTGTAAATGCAGTTTAGCTTGCTTGAAGACAAAGTGGTTTTACTCCTACACACAAACACATTCATAAGAGCGGAAGAATAGACTGTCCACATGTAAGGAAGTAGATGTGGAGAGATGTCATATGACCCCAGAGAGGAAATACCATTATTACAATAGAAAGTTAGCAATATTATCAGGAGTCATCTAAATACTTTTCATTGCTGTAGCTACATCTCTAATTGCAGCATTTGACTCTGCTTTGTCACTTATGTATTGATGTCTCATTTCACTGCTCCCACACTTGTATGTGGGATATACAATAGCTATTGACTGTGACTTGACAATACCTATGTTGAAAACTAATATATAGTTTCAGGCTTCTCAATTTAGAATCCAGGAAAAAAGTAGGTAAAAAAAAATAAACAGCTAATAACTAAAGTAAGTCCTTACGCATAAAAGTCATAAAGAGCAGGAAGTGGGAAATTAATATCTATAAGGACATAACTTGATTTTTATCCTTGAAGAGGTTTACTAGTTCATAACTTATGTTAAAGAAGACCTGTCAATTGCCAGAAATGTTCTTTTCTTCACCTGGTGGAAACGCTCCTGTTCTCCTGAATCGAGCCCTGTTGTTTTTTGTCTCTGCCCCTCTCCATTCATGACTGTCTTTTCCCTATCTATAATATAAAAGCCGAAGGCCACTTCCGGAAAACCCGAAGGTTACTTCTGTGATGGCCTCAGGACCCATGGTGGTGACGTCACCCCCGTCTGTCCCAGCCGCCTCCTCTCTCCCGCTCCAGCCGCCTCTGCCATGCCCGCTCCAGCCGCCTCTCTCCCACTCCAGCCGCCTCTGCCATGCCCGCTCCAGCCGACTCTGCCATGCCCGCTCCAGCCGCCTCTCTCCCGCTCCAGCCACCTCTGCCCTGCCCGCTCCAGCCGACTCTCTCTCGCTCCAGCCGACTCTCTCCCGCTCCAGCCGCCTCTGCCATGCACGCTCCAGCCGCCTCTGCCCTGGCCTCTGCCCTCCAGCTGCCTCTGCCCTGGCCTCTGCCCTACAGCCTGCTCTGCCCTGGCCTCTGCCCTCCAGCCTCCTCTGCCCTGGCCTCTGCCCCCCAGCCTCCTCTGCCCTGGCCTCTGCCCTCCAGCCTCCTTTACCCTGGCCTCTGCCCTCCAGCCTCCTCTGCCTTGGCCTCTGCCCTTCAGCCTCCCCTGTCCTCTGCCCTCCAGCCTCCCCTGTCCTCTGCCCTCCAACCTCCCTTGTCCTCTGCCCTCCAGCCTCCCCTGTCCTCTGCCCTCCAGCCTCTCTTTGTCCTCTGCCCTTCAGCCTCCGCTCTCCTCTCCCTGGCCTCTGCCCTCCAGCCTCCGCTCTCCTCTCCCTGGCCTCTGCCTCCAGCCTCCGCTCTCCTCTCCCTGGCCTCTGCCCTCCAGCCTCCGCTCTCCTCTCCCTGGCCTCTGCCCTCTAGCCTCCGCTCCCTGTCCTCTGCCCTCCAGCCTCAGCTCTCCTCTCCCTGTCCTCTGCCCTCCAGCCTCCGCTCTCCTCTCCCTGTCCTCTGCCCTCCAGCCTCCGCTCTCCTCTCCCTGTCCTCTGCCCTCCAGCCTCCGCTCTCCTCTCCCTGTCCTCTGCCCTCCAGCCTCCGCTCTCCTCTTCCTGTCCTCTGCCCTCCAGCCTCCGCTCTCCTCTCCCTGTCTTCTGCCCTCCAGCCTCCGCTCTCCTCTCCCTGTCCTCACCCCTCCAGCCTCCGCTCTCCTCTCCCCTCCTCACCCCTCCAGCCTCCGCTCCCCTCACCCTTCCATATGCAATGTACAGTATGTGTATATATGTGTGTATGTAGGCACTTCCCTCAACTTTTTACACACACACATACACACACACACACACTCCGCTATACTTACCACCGGCCCTGCGTCCGCTGCCTGGATCCTCAGTCGACATGTCGCCGCTCCCGAACTACTGGATCCAATATAGTGTCCAAGATGTCTTGCCAAACTACCCGCACGACATGTTGGATCCAGTCGTCCGGGGGCCGCGACATGTCAACTCAGGATCCAGGCGGCGGGGAAGACGCAGGGTCGGTGCTAAGTAGGAGTGTGTGTATGTGTGTGTATGTGTGTGCTGACCACTCTGCCCACGGCGCTGCGCTGACCACTCTGCCCACGGCGCTGTGCTGACCACTCTGCCCACGGCGCTGCGGTGACCACTCTGCCCACGACGCTGCGCTGCCCACTCTGCCCACGGCGCTGCGCTGACCAATCTCACCGCACTCACTGCTAACCACTGAGCCACCGCACGCAGTGCTAACCACTGAGCCACCGCACGCAGTGCTAACCACTGAGCCACTGCACGCAGTGCTCACCACTTAGCCACCGCACGCAGTGCTCACCACTGAGCCACCGCGCAGTGCTCACAACTGAGCCACCGTATACTGTGCTACCCACAGAGCCACCGTATACTGTGCTACCCACAGAGCCGCCTGTATGCACACAATTCATTTCACCGCACTCCCGTAACTATTAGTAAATAAACTATATATGGATTCTAGACTACCCGATTCTTTAGAATCGGGCCGCCATCTAGTATTTAATAATAGTCTTCTTAGGTAACTGAGTATGGTCTTCAATAAAATGCTCACAGAGAGAAGATAAAAACCACTCCCATTTGGCTAGAAAGATTAGCTTTACATACAGGCAAGAAGAGGTCATGTTTCAGGAATGGAAAGACACATGAATAAAACATAAATGCAGCAGATTCAGGAGAACAGAGCATTTCCACCAAGAAAAATTACATATTTATGGAACGCAATGGGTTTTCTTTAATATGTAGACAGCATCCATGTATTCAGCTTACTCGTATATCCTTTATTAAAGTAGTGTCCTGCTTTCTTCGCTCCTGTTTGGATAGCCTTGATTGGACCTTACATCCAATAGATGGATAGACTTAACAAGACACATCACTCAGTCAACTCCATAGTAACACATTACATAAAGGAAAAACAGCATAGGCACAGTTAACAGGGTAAAGGCATGTTTCTGATCATGTGCCCCTCCATCGGCAGCCGGGAGGGTGAAGCCCAGATTGGTCTTAAAAGCAAAATAGAATGAGGAGGTGGCTTTTCACGAATCAAGAAAAAGGGACACATTCAGCCATGGTTATATCGAGGACTTAAATACATAAATATATATAAAGGCATCTCAATAAATTAGAATATCACCAAAAAGTTAATATATTTCAGTGATTCAATACAAAAAGTGAAACACATATATTCTATAGAGTCATTACAAACAGAGTGATCTATTTCAAGTGTTTATTTCTGTAAATGTTGATCATTGTGGCTTACAGTCAAAGAAATCCCAAAGCTAGTATGTTAGAAAATTAAAGTAGGGAGAATTAGGTGTCTTAAACCAAACTTGGCAATGGTCTCTGTCTGGATCTTTTAAGTATATATGCACACTAGCAAAAAGACAAAGAGGAAGTTCAGCACTCGTCACAAAGGTCCTCTATGATGAGCGCTGGACTTCCTCTTTGTCTTTTTGCTATGCACCAGGCCTGGGAGCTGGCCTAGTACTTGTGTCTCTGCACCGCACCCTTCCATCCTGGATCCTATGCATTCTCATCTGGTGAACTGATATATTCTTTTCTATTAACTTTATATGCACACCAGGTCTCTATCATGTAGATGAACCTGTCAAGCTTTTCAAAGAGGACCCTTCAGGAATTGCCTGTAAAGGCCGCTTTACACGTCACGATATGCAACGCAACTACGATAAAAAATCACGTGGTACGGGCGTTGCAGTTGATGTCGCTCGGGCGTTGTGTCGTGTAAATGGGCAACGCGACTCAAAAACGATGCAACAACGATAACGTTTTTGGATTGTGCATGCTCTTCAACCGTGCAATATTGGCTAGGAGATCTGTCAGGATCGTGCTCTGTGACAGCACAACTACGGTTTGGAGCACAACTTCCCCTATTCTCTACAATGTTAATTGGTCGTTCCCTGAGTTGCTCAGAGACAGTGTGAAAAATGAGGCGTACAACATTGTAGTTGCGTTGCCTGCCGATATCTCCCTGTGTAACATCTCCGATGCGATCTTGGACAAGTGCCAAAAACGTGCACTCTCCCGTGAAATCGTATGCAATATCAGAACGATATTGCGACGTGTAAAGCGGCCCTGACAGCTCTTTATTGTTTTTTTGTTGTAGTTGTCCCCTGAGCGCTTTTACTTTCATTTTGACTGCCAGCCTTTTTATTTAATTTAGCTTTTTTTGCCTTCACATTTGGGTGTCTTTTTTTACTGGCGCTAATGATTTTTGAACCAAAAATACTGGCAAAACGCTCAAAGGAAGTCTCCTCGAGTCTTTCCATTAGCTTGTATTGTAAGAACAGAGCGCCTGCAAAAACAGAATGTCTTCATAGCAGAAAATACCTGAAGATTGATCAGTTCACAACTTTAACCCCTTCACCACCAAATGATTTTTCATTTTTCAATTTAGTTTTTTGCTCCCGATTCCAAGAGCCATAACTTTTTTTATTTCTCCATCAATATAGACATACGAGGGCTTGTTTTTTGTAGGACGAGTTGTACTTTCAGATGCAACCATTTATTTTGCCATATAGTGGACAGAAAAATAGGGAAAAAAATCCAAGTGCAGTGAAATTGCAAAAAAAGTGCAACTAAACGTTTGGTTTTTGCGTTTTTTAGTCGCCATGTTCACTATATGATAAAACTGACATGACGGTGTGATGCCTCAGGTCGGTACGGGTTTGTATATACCAAATATGTTACCTTTACTGGTATCTACACTTTTTGCGCCATGCTCTGCAACCATAGCGTAGGCTGTGGGATGTGTGATGACTTATATTTTGCATCTTGAGCTGACCTTTCTAATGATCCCATTTTTGGGTGGGTGTGCTGTTTTGATCACCTGTTATTGAATTTTATAGCAATGTTGCAGTGACCAAAAACACGTAATTATAGCGTTTGAACCTTTTTTACCATTACGCAGTTTATGGCTCTCATTAATTGATTTTATATCTTGATAGATCGGGCGATTCTGAACGCGGTGATTCCAAATATGTGTATTTTTAAAATTTTGTTAATACTTTTATTTTGAATTGGGAAAAGGGGATGACTTAAACTTTTGTCGGTTTTTTCATATTTTTATAAACTTTATTGTTACATTGAAGCTTTATTTTACACAGCCCCATAGGGTGCCACACTGCTGCAGGGTTTGATCGCTTGTGACAGGTCCTGATGAGTGCAGCACATCGAGACCTGTCACAAATGGACAATGTGAGTGGTTGGCAGTGCTTGCCAACCACTCACAGTAAGTGAACACTGATAACTTCCGGGGTCTCAGCAGCTCCCCGGGCTATCACGTGATGGCCGGAGATCTCGCGATATTATCGCGGAATCTCTGGTGCAGGCGGGGAACTGAGCGAATCCCTGCTGCGGCGGTTTTGGATCCCACTGTCAGTGATTGACAGCAGGATCCAAGGGCTTAACAGTACCAACCGGATCCAATCTGTGCTGTAAGCCCGACATCTCAGCTGATGAGATCAGCTGAGATGTCGGGTGTTTGATGTGAGCGCTGCACCGTAGCTCACATCAAACACCGGGACCCGACCCATGACGTTGTGTCAAGGGTCGGGAAGGGGTTAAACCACTTCCCTCTTTAGAAATCTAAAATGGTTAAAGGGAGCTAACTGCCAGGATTTAACCACCTGTAAATCGGTGCAGCAGGTGATTGTCGTGTGCAGCATGACATCACTATTTGTGTTTCTTTTCATACCTCCCCTGTGAGCTTGGTAATATGGTGTAAGCCGAATGTCCCCCACCTGGATGAGTCTGGATGGCAGGTAGGAAGAGGGAATTCAGTTTACAGCCAAAAGACAAGCCCACAGGGGAGGAATAAAAATAAACCAATAGTGATGTCATGGTGCACACGTTAATTACCTGCTGCACTGATTTATGGGTGGTTAAATGCAACCTGTCAGCTCGTTTTTACCCCCAAACCTATCACTACTTGCCCTGCAGCTTCCTTAGCACGTCCCTAATCATCCTTGTCTGATCTAAAGCTGTCCTATAATGCTTGTAAAACATGAGATTGCTACTTACATCTCCATTATGGTAATTAGTTTTTGTGACTACATATGTAGTCTCCACGTCTGCATTCTTCCCCTCATTGCTGTTATCACGCCCTGGTGGGCGTTCTCTCCCTCCCCCCCAAAACCCCCGCACCTCGATGCTGGGATTATGCCCTGGTGGGTGCGATTGATAATTCTTGTGCCTCCTTCCAGGTGTGACGTGCTGCCGGCAGCCCATCATTTCCGGTCCTGCACAGTATGGGGGGTGTATTGGCGTACTGGCCGGCTCCAGAGCATGCGCAGTGCGCATTCCGTAGCCATCGCGTGCACCTGATAATCCCCCACAATGCATTGGACTGGCAATGACACGCAGCCGGCAGTGCGTCGTAACACAAAGGAGGAACAAGAATTTTGAATCGGGAGCATGCTCCTGACGGAATAATCGCTCCCACAGGACATAATCCAAGCATCGAGGGGGAGAATGTAACCGTGGAGACCGCAGGTTCTTGCTGCACATAGCTTCGGCAACATGATTCAGCTGACAGTTTCTTTTTAAATGTAGTAATAAGCTACTGAAGTATGAATTTACACAGATTTCCTTGATCTGATGTTACTCTTTTTTGTGCAAGACTAAAAGAACTCCAAATATTTCAGACAATTTAATATAATCGTTCTTCCCAAGACAGTATATCTGTCTCCATTTATCTGAGCCACAGGTATACAGCTTTATAGCTAACTGTACGTCTTGTTCTACAGAACCCAGCAATTAGTCACACTGATGTTTGTGATATTGTCCGTACTACAGGCATGGAAACCATTACTTGTCACAGCAAGCCTGAACAATCCTCACTTTCTGTAGGGTTAAGCCGGTTTCAGATGGCAGTAACGCTGCATTGTTATGTAAGTATCATAGACGTAACACCTGGACGCCCCACGTAATATGGAATTCATTTACCCGAAACTAATAAAAATATATAATAGTTTTAAGAACTAATTCATACCATGTTATCATAAAACAGAAGCATAATGGGCCCCATTCAGTATAACAGTTACAATCGTATTTTGTCAAGTATTTAGTGCTCTGCACCTTTTTATTAATTTCCGTTATTTTATTATTTCCATATGCACGACCATTTTAACACCTTCATGACCTGGCAATTTTCTGTTTTTAATGTTTTCGTTTTTCCTCCTCTTCTTCTAGGAGACAATTTTTTAATTCTTCTGTCCACATAGCCATATCAATACTTGTTGTGAGACAAGTAGGGATGGGCGAATCTACTCGCTAGGACTCGTTACTCGGCGAGTAGTAAGGGACTCGCAGGACTCGGTACTCTGCGAGTTTCCCAGTGATTACTCGCACGAGTCCAATGCAAATCAATATCAATCCTAGTTTTGTCAGAAACGCTGACAAAACTAGGATTGCCATTGTTTGCATTAGACGCGTGCGAGTAATCACTGGCTACTGTGCCAGTGATAGCAGGGAAACTCACAAAGTAACTGCTGTTTCTTTGCGAGCCGAGTCCAGCTGTCTTCTCTGTGCAGCTCCAGGGTCCTAGAGCCCACCTGCTCACAGACATGATGTAGCAGTGCTGAGATTGTTCTCAGTCTGCTCATTCCCTGTGTACAGACATGAATGTCTGTGCACAGAGATGATGTAGCAGTGCTGAGATTGTTCTCAGTCTGCTCATTCCCTGTGTACAGACATGAATGTCTGTGCACAGAGATGATGTAGCAGTGCTGAGATTGTTCTCAGTCTGCTCATTCCCTGTGTACAGACATGAATGTCTGTGCACAGAGATGATGTAGCAGAGCTGAGATTGTTCTCAGTCTGCTCATTCCCTGTGTACAGACATGAATGTCTGTGCACAGAGATGATGTAGCAGTGCTGAAATTGTTCTCAGTCTGCTCATTCCCTGTGTACAGACATGAATGTCTGTGCACAGAGATGATGTAGCAGAGCTGAGATTGTTCTCAGTCTGCTTATTCCCTGTGCATAGACATCTATATTTATGCACAGGGGATGTAGCAGAGAGGACATCGCGTTTTGGACTGCGTCGGACGGAAGAGTATTTTTTTAATTAAAGATGGAGTCCCTAATGGCTTTTTTTTTTATTTCTAATAAAAAATTTTCCTTGTGTTGTGTTTTTTTTAAAACAATTTAATAGAAATTCATGGCGGTCATGTCTAATATTGGCGTGACCGCCATAAATTTCGGGCTTAGGGCCAGCTGATAATACAAAGCTGGCCCTAACCTCTTTATTACCCAGCGTGCCACCGCTACCAGGGCCGCTGGAAGAGCGGGGTTCAGCGCCAGAGGATGGCGCTTCAATGAACGCGCCATCTTCTGGGGCGGCTGCGGGCTGCAATTTGCAGCGGGGGGTGCCCAGAAAGCTTGGGCATCCCTGCGCTGCAGATTCCAGCCCCCAGCTGCTTAGCTGTACCTGGCTAGAAATAGAAATTGCGCGGAGCCCCACGCATTTTTTTTTTATTATTTCATGAATTTCAGAGTCAGAGTCTCAGAGTCAGAATTTCATGAAATAATTAAAAAAAAATGCGTGGGGCTCCGCGCAATTTCTATGTCTAGCCAGGTACAGCTAAGCAGCTGGGGGCTGGAATCCGCAGCGCAGGGATGCCCAAGCTTTCTGGGCACCCCCCGCTGCAAATTGCAGCCCGCAGCCGCCCCAGAAGATGGCGCGTTCATTGAAGCGCCATCCTCTGGCGCTGAACCCCGCTCTTCCAGCGGCCCTGGTAGCGGTGGCACGCTGGGTAATAGAGGTTAGGGCCAGCTTTGTATTATCAGCTGGCCCTAAGCCCGAAATTTATGGCGGTCACGCCAATATTAGACATGACCGCCATGAATTTCTATTAAATTGTTTTAAAAAAAACACAACACAAGGAAAATTTTTTATTAGAAATAAAAAAAAAAGCCATTAGGGACTCCATCTTTAATTAAAAATATCCTCTTCCGTCCGACGCAGTCCAAAACGCGATGTCCTCTCTGCTACATCCCCTGTGCAAAAATATAGATGTCTATGCACAGGGAATAAGCAGACTGAGAACAATCTCAGCTCTGCTACATCATCTCTGTGCACAGACATTCATGTCTGTACACAGGGAATGAGCAGACTGAGAACAATCTCAGCACTGCTACATCATCTCTGTGCACAGACATTCATGTCTGTACACAGGGAATGAGCAGACTGAGAACAATCTCAGCACTGCTACATCATCTCTGTGCACAGACATTCATGTCTGTACACAGGGAATGAGCAGACTGAGAACAATCTCAGCACTGCTACATCAGGCAGCAGGCAGGCTCTAGGACCCTGGAGCTGGCAGCCAGAACACAGAGAAGACAGGATCTTATCTTTGCGAGTCAGTGATTACTTACAAAGTAAACGAGCAATGCAAATAAATGACAAAACTAGGATTGCTTCAGGCTGAAGCTTCCGAGACACATCTGCGATTTGTAAATCTCACACTACTCGCTATTACTCGCTTCCCCATTCATTAACATTGGACTCGCTAGACTCGCAACGAGTAGCGAGTCCTGTGCTCGGACTCGCTAGAGTCAAGCGATTCCGAGTAATTTAGGATTCGCCCATCACTAGAGACAAGCTGTACTGTTGAATTGCAGCATTCATTTTATCACGTAATGCACTGGAAAGCGGATGCAAAATTCCAAGTGCATCGAAATTGCAAATAAAAAAGGCTTTTTTTTTTGTTTTTTTTTCACCATGTGCACTATATGGTAAAACTGTCTTGGCAGTGTGATTCTCCAGTTCAGTACAATTACTTAGATGCCAAACATGCATAGGTTTTGTTATTTCAGGGGTGAAAAAAAATTCGGAAATTCGTAGTCAGAACAATGCACATGGACAAGTTACAGACAATGAGGAGCAGGCACGAGGCACAGGATAGTGAGGCAACTGAGATGTAGTCCAGCAGTTGAGACGCTTGAGTGGGAGAGGCAGCACTCGGGCCGATGGAATAGGCACAGTGGATGTAGTAACCTCTGGACCGGCAAGTGCTGGTGTAACTGCTCTGAGACAACGTAGCTGGTGCACTGCAGGATGAACAGGTAGCATACTGGCACGATGGTCCTTGGGCACACGTGCCTTATATAGATGTAGCCCTCCACCAATAGGCCGGAGGGTCAAATTAGAAACACGTGTACTGGCTCTTTAAATTAAACTATTGGGTGTTGCACGCCTCCTAAGCATGCTCCCGAGGGCTCTGCTGACAGGGCACAAACCCCGGGAGCAGAAGGAGGTGGAGGAAGCACAGGAGGACAGTGCAGGACAATTGGCTGGGTAAGTAGCCAGGCTGGGGGGCTGTATGGGGACCGAGCAGACCACAGGGAGCCACATGATGGGTACTGATCTCCCTGCTCAGTAGAGACCAGCCATGCGGTCATGGCAGAGCAAATGGTGCACCCTGGGCTGCATGTTGGGCACCAACCTCTCAGCTCAGAAGAGGTCGGCCCACAGCTCAGGGTGTAACAATGTAATTTTTTTTTCATTCCACTTGCATTCATTTCTGTGAAACATTTGAAGGATTAAAAAGCTTGTTGGATGTGGTTTTGACCAGGTTGAGAGCTGCAGTTTTTAGATTGGTGTCACTACCGGTAGGCAAATTACCCATTAAACAGAGTTTTATACATCACTCTGTTTGTCTTCACTGGAAGTCAGCGTGGTGGATCTATGAAACCCAGCACTTTCTGTTAACCCTTTGGATCCTTACTCTTGCTGGGCACCTGCTGCGACCATAAGAGAGAGCGGAGTTAGTTGATTGTGACTTGCACAACCAAATCAGGTGAGTCCTTCCACTAAAGGGGGGCACTGAGGTTTTTTTGTACAAAGGAAAATACTCTATGTGCGCTCCATTTCCCTTTTTCTTCCACATCTGGGATTTTCAGCTGGCTTATGCCTTCCCCCCTCTACCTCTGCTGCAAAGGGCTCTCAGGAAGATCAAAGGCGACAGAGTCCCGATGATTTTAGTTGCTCCACTGTGGCCGAAGTGCAGTTGGTTCAATTTGATCATGTCCCTCAAGGTGGATGGACCGGTCCTTTTGGGTCCGGATCCGAACTTGCTCTCGCAGGGCCCTCTTTTCCATCCGGAGCCTCAGAAGCTAAAACTGTCTGCATGGCTGCTGAGGCCCGAGCACTGAAGGCCCAGGGTCTTTCTGACTGGGTTATTGTTACCTTACAACAGAGCCGTAAACCAGTTATGAACTCTATTTACAGTAGGATCTGGAAAAAGTTTTCCGCTTGGTGGGCTCTAGGGCTTCCGATCCATTGTCTCCAGATATTTCCCAGATCCTGGATTTTCTTCATCAGGGTTTGGATATAGGTCTCAAACCGGCCACCTTTAAGGTACAGGTGTCAGCCCTGAGTTCAGTGTTCGACATCAAGTTGGCAGATCATCGTTGGATCCGTCGCTTCATGGTGGCTGCTGCTCGCAAGTGTCCCAGACGACTTCCCCTGATGCCTGCCTAGGAACTGAATGTGGTTCTTACGGGTGTCTCTCAACCTCCGTACGAACCTCTGTCCTCCTGTTCACTGAGGTCTCTGGCCCACAAAACCGCATTCCTGGTGGCCATTACCTCGGCGCGTAGGATAGCGGAGTTACAAGCCTTGTCTATCAGGGAACCGTAACTTACCCTACGTGATGACTCGGTTTTCCAGTCGGATCCGTCCTTCTTGCCGAAGGTTGTTTTGCACTTCCACCATTCTCAGACTATTGTTCTCCCTTCCTTCTGCCAGAATCCTAAGTCACCGAAGGAAGTGGAGTTTCATTCCTTGGATGTCAGACGTGTAGTGTTGCACTACTTGGATGTGACCGCGCCATGGTTTATTGACCAGAATTTGTTCATTCAACAATTTGGTCGCAATAAAGGCAAGAAGGTGGCTAAAAGCACTATTGCTTCCTGGATTAAGAAGGCCATCACTGAATCGTATGTTTCCCAGGACCTTTCACCTCCTTCGGGGTTCACGGCCCATTCCACCAAGTCAACATCGGTCTCCTGGGCTGAGCGTGCAGGGGCTTCACTGGAGGAGCACTGCAAGGCTGCGACTTGGTCTTCTCTGCACACCTTCACTAAACATTATTGACTGGACCTGCTGTCCCACCGGGATTTGGCCTTTGGCAGGAAGGTACTGCAGGCCGTGGTCCCCCCAGGTAAGGATTCGTGGGCATTCCTCCTATGCTGTCGTGAAAGGTGACTAGAGAAAATAGAATTATTCTTACCGTTAATTCGGTTTGTAGGAACCTTTCATGACAGCACTTATTTCCATCCCTATGTTCATGGTTTTTTGTCAGGACAGGTATCGTATTTTCCTGTGCTTTGGGTTCTTTGTAAGACACTGGTATGTGGGAAGTGGGAGGGTCCATTTAACCTCTCTTGTGCTTCCTGTCCCAAATAGGGTGCGGAGAGGCAACCTCCTATGCTGTCGTGAAAGGTTCCTAGAAACCGAATTAACGGTAAGAATAATTCTATTATCTGAGGTTTTGTGACAATTACTTGGTCATATTGTGGAGGAAGCTCTTCACAACATGCTTAGAATAACCTACCCTTTTGAACAGGCCTTCATCTCTATGGCTTTATAGTTAGAATATGACAAATGTGAGTTTACACGTGGGTGGACAGAATGAGCGTCCATTGAAGCTGGGTGTGTCGAGAATGTTGCTGAATGTCTAATATACTATTTATCAGTCATCTGTCCTTTTATATGAAAGTCTCTGGTGTGAATACTGGTGGTGCTCAGTTAATTACTTGACTTCACTGCCACCTCTAGGTACATTATAATTACAGCAGTAAGAATAACACTGCTGTGTTTTGGCTCAATATATTAAAGAGAAGCAATAGGACTCAAACTGAAGTTCCTTATGCCAGGACTGAAAAAAAAAAAAGTGTCATGCCGTCATAATTTTCTGAAAGCAATATCACTACAGACAGGGAATCCAACGGACATGCAGCTTTTCTGGCCGCAGGATGCTTCTGTGCACACGTCTTTGATGTATGCATAAGCCCTAATGACATGAGTATGTCCTGGAGTTGCAGAACACTATGTGATGTGTAAATGAAGTTGCTTTATTTTTTATACTTCCCGGTATACAGTCATGTGCAGGTTACAAGTCTTTTTAGTGCATTTCCACGGTGGAAACGTACTATAAATGCATATACATTTTTTACCTGTGCATTTTCTATGTTGTATGCAAATGCAGTGAGAAAATCACACAAGTCTCAAGAGGAGTTAACATGTTGTGGATTTAGTAAATGCACTGCAGGTCATTTTTCAACACAGTGTAAAAAAAAAGAACAGTGGTCAGGAGATGCCTATCCTATCCACTTTGCTGAAACAATAGGATGCTGCGTTTTTTTGTACAGCAAAAATTTGCAGCATCAACAACTCACCAATAGCTCATAATAGAAACTTGACCTAAAGGGGTTATTTAAGTTTATCACAAATAAAAAAAACAAAAATCTGCTGCAAAGTTTGTAAATATAAAGAATTGAAAAGTATGTATCTTTTTATCCTTTGCTGATTCAGGGACTGATGCCCTGGCTGGCTTCACACCACGGTTTTTCCCTGTCCGTCTATATCCTGTAATTTGCAGGAGTAGACGGACCAGAAGGGATGTGTGGAAGAGGATAGAAACAAATGGCAATTATGCCTTTGGATTCAGTTGTTCACAGGATCCCTTTTCTTGATTGAAAGGCTGCAGCCAAATCTTCAGCCATAGGAAATAATGCTATTAGTTGAGAGAGAGATAATACAAACTGGGCTGGGAGGATCATTACAACGGTTCAGAGCATGCTCAGTGAGTAAAACCGGATCTGGGAAACGATCCTTTTTTTCCACGGATCCGGCATCGTAGACCCCAATTATATGTAATCCGGATCGGTCCGGATTTGTTTCTGTCCGGTGAGCCCAAATACTGCGCAGCCTCCGATTTTCGGTCCCGAAAAAAACAGGACAAAAACTAGTCCTGGATTCAATTCAATAAAACGGGTGGCCATATATGACCAATCTGGCACCATAGGGATGCACGGGAGGCAAGAAAGTATCCTGTTCAAAACGAACAGGACAGAATGGCAAAATACGTGGTGTGAAGCCAGCATCAGCCATGTCTGCAAGTCTTTTATTACAAGCTGCCAGTGTGTGATCACTGCAAACCAGTGGCGGACATTTACCCCAGGGGGCCCTGGTGCAGCAATCTGGAGGAGTGGGGGGGGGGGGGGGGGGAAGGGGGGTTGCTGGTGCCATCTTGGGGGGGGGGGCGCTGGTGGCCGTCGGCGTGGTCCGGGGGGGGTGCGATGTGGTGCTGGCGGCCAGTGCAAAGGTGTTTGCGGCGGAACTCCTACCTGCTGAGCCGCGAGTACGCTCCTGGGAGCCGGAGGGGCAGAGGAGAAGAGGGGCAGGATCAGGCAAGGGAAGCAGGAAGTTTTCTGCTTCCCTTGCCTGACCCTCCTCTCCTCTGACAACGGTTTACGGGGGTCGGCTGGGGCCTCCCTGCAGGCTTGAAGGGGCCCCCTAGCCGGTCGGGGCCCTGGTGCAGCTGTACCAGCTGCACCACGGTAGTTCCGCCCCTGCTGCAAACACTCAGCGCTGCGCCATGTAGTAGTACTTCATGTGATGTCAGTGACCCCTGAAAAACTGCAACAGTCATATGCCAGATGCATGTACACAAAGTGCAAGATGGCTGAAAGCCCCAGCTCTGAAATGCAGGAGAGAAAATAAAGTGTTGTTTTTGTTTTTTTAAAGTAACAATTGCATCTGTTTTGACAATTATTATTTATTTTTTTCTACATAATCTTTAATACTCCTGCCACTTAAGGAAAATGGACAGCAGTCACTGGATGACAGGCAGAATTTAATTTATTAGACACAGCTAAAACCACATGGACATAGGAACAGGAGAGATGATGACAGCAAAACGAGCAATGGCCGTTTCACGCTACACTGCACTTCAACGGGTTCAAAATGTTGATATGATGTTGAATTCGTTGAAGCGCAGTGTAGTGTAAAACGGCCTTTATTCGTTTTGCTGTAATTCTCCCTCCTGTTTCTGTGTCCATATGGTTTTAACCGTGTCTAATATATGACGTTCTGCCTGTAATCCGGTGAGTGCTGTCTGTTTCCTTAGGCTGGCTTCACACTATGATTTTTCAGGTCCAGGGATGTCCGGTGTGCCCCTATTGTATCCCTATGGTGCCGGAGGGGGCCGGATGGCAGTTATTTGCCATACGGTTTGGTGTTTGTCCGACAAGATCTTGCTGTTTTCGTCTTTTGCCCCGGACACAAAAACAGAGCTTGTAGCATTTTTTGTGTCCGAGGCAAAAATCGAACAAAACCGGATCCTCCCGGATCCAGGGCAATCCAGCGCCCATAACTTAGGAGTCTATGGGTGCTGGATCGTGTCAGATTCGGCAGAAAAACGATCCGGCTCCCGGACGCTGGGTGCTGAAAGAGTAAAATTCAAGCCGCACTCGTTCAGCGCCTGGACAGAGCAGCTGAAAGAGCAGCTTATTCCCCTCCAGTTGCTATGCTGAAATTTCAGTACTGGACAGCGGCAGCTATAAGGTACAGCCCGACCTTTTCTTTTTTTTACTGGACTTAATCCCTAATACTCTTTTATAAGTTTTATCCCCCTTATGTCAACCTTTGAAAAATAAATATTTATTTCATGTGGACTCAAAATATAATTCCTCCACCAATGCTGAGAATAAATAAGCCACTGTACAGGTGTAGTTCTGTGTTTTGGAAATGTGATGAGAAACAACTCATTAGAAAAGGACACCATGAAGGATTATCCTCAAGAAACTGACAGAAACTGTGATGAACAGGACAGCAAGGAGAGGGGATCAACCTACAGAGTTTCCATGGGTCGGACAAAAGTGACTGGATAGAATCAGAAACATATTTGTCAAAAGTGTAGTAGTTAGCTTACATTTGCGAGTTGGTAACAATTATGCTACTTCATGTCTTCTATTGTCAAAATCTCTGCAAAATATGTGATTTGACTGCACTATGTCTACAGACCATAAAATAAATGACAATACCATAAATGGTATTTAAATATATTTCAACTCATTTAACGCATTCAAATGAGCAAAGAATTCCTTGTAGGTTACACCCAAAACACGATGGAAGCAGCTTGCTGAGTCACCAGGAGTGTCTGGAGAAGATGACGTTAACCTATTGAAGTTGTCACTTTGTAAAGTTTAGGTCTTCGCCGTCAAATATATACATGTGGTATGGAATGGACCACATTATGGGATCTCACGTGTGTTGTTTAGGCTAGCAGTGTTGGATGTAGATGCGAATAAAGCGGCATGGTGTCTCAAAGTGGTTAGCACTGCAGCACTGAGGTCCTGGGTTCAATTCCCACCAAGGACAACATCTCCAAGAATTTTTTATGTTCTTCCCGTGTTTGCGTGGGTTTCATCCCACATTCCAAAGACATACTGATAGGATGTGTAGATTGTGAGCCTCAATGGGGACAGCATTACTGATGTATGTAAAGTGCTATGGAATTAATAGTGCTATATAAATGAATAAATATTATTAAGCCTTTGATTAGTTTCATACTTCTGACTTTCACGTTTCAAGCACAGACTGCAATGTCCAGACCATTCACGGCTCTCTCAACACAAACTCAACAGCTTCATATCTATGAGATTGTTGAATTCAGGTCAGGAGTCCAACAGCTCATCCAAAAATTGTCTTCCATAAGGTACAGTTACATGGCACAATGTTGGAATGATGTCCGCAACGATCTCACGGGCGGTTTTTGACATAATTTCAACATCACTGGTGAGATGTCACACGTCTAGATATCGTGCACAACTCACCAACGATGTTGTGAGCAGGTATCGTTCGCCAACTCCACGAATGATCCCTGCTCATTGCTGTGAATGGGTGAAGTTGTCCAAGACATCGTTATCGCGGTGTCACACAGAATGATGCTACCAGATCGCTTGAACGACATCATCAGGTTTTTGAGCATGTTCATAAACCTGTCAACTCCAACTTGACTCATTATCGTAGTTGAATCGTTCGGTTGCACGTAACGACACACTAATGATGTTGTTTCAACATCGTTGATCACGTCACTTTTGAGCGATGTCGTGCCATGTAACGGTACCTATACTTGGATAGTATCAACAAATGTATCCTAGCTTGACTGAAGGTCTAAACACTTGCTGTCAGTTTAGGTCTTTAGATTTGTGCTTGGGTCAACTTAATCGTGTTCAAGTTCACCTGTAATAAACTCATCCAAAACTAGCCTCAGTCATATAGTTTTTTTAAGGCTGGCTTCACACCACGGCAAGGTCGGTCCGGGGCTGTCCGGTGTAAACCAGACAGCCCCTGACCGGATCAGCACACAGAACCAGAGGGCCAAATGAGCACTTCGGTCCTGTGTGCAGCCGGATGGCTGTAATTGCAGCTGCAGCTGCTGATTTTTCAGCTAGCCGCGATCCTGAAACAACAGCGGCGTGCAGCCGCTGGTATCCGGTTCCCAGATTCTCCTGGACTGGGGCATTCCGGCCCCATAGGCTCCTATGTTAGGGAGAAAGATGCGGATGACAATCGGCCCACGTGAATTTTTTCCGAATTTTTCCCGGATTCCACCGCAGAGATGAAACCGGATGGCAGAAAATTGCCATCCGGCTCCATAGGATGCTATGGGGCCAAAAACCGGTTCAGGCTGTCTGGTTTACACCGGACAGCCCCGGACCAGACCTTGCCGTGGTCTGAAGCCAGCCCAACTATTTTTTTTCCAATCCCATCTTCATAAATAGGTAATATCAGATAGTGATTATAAATACAAGATCATTTGCTATTTACTTCTTCTTGATATTTTAAACCATCTTTGAGATATTTCCACTTATTTACAGCTTGTTTTGGAGGCCACTGCTGGTCTTCAGAACTTGAGCAGTCCTTACCAGACTATAGGCTCCATTACATGCTTCAATGGTTGAACGAGCCAACCAACGATCCGACTTGACCTAGATCGCTTGAATTTCATTCAATGATCGCTAGTAAAATGTCACACGTACAGATATCTTTAACGACGCAGCAACAATTCCGCGACAAGTGAACGATACTTGCGGTCGTGGTTAACGACATCGTTATCAAGGTGTCACACACACAGATGCTGCAGGTTGGATGGACGATCATTGTCTGGTTTTAGGTCTGGTTCAAAAATCTCCAATCAACAATCAGCCAACTGATCGTTGATCGTTTCTACCTGTCACACACAATGATGTTGTTACCACATCGTTGGTCCACCAAAAAGCTGTGACGTACAAACTATATCGTTAACGATATTGTAGTGTGGAACGGGCCCTTAAGTTTATCATGCTTCTGTTTTGAATTGGAGCAGAAGTGATCCTAACAAAATACAACCTTTATTCTAGTAACAATAAAAGTCGGGAAAATGCAAGTATCCGAAGAAAAATAATCTTGCAAAAACAAGAATTCACACTGATGAATACAAAATAAAGTACAAATGCTAAACTGCCCAGATAATAGAATGTTTCAATCTCCCCAAATCTGTAGGTTAAGTCACTCAATCCGTATAACCATAGGAGGTGAGAACAGATTAAAGAGAACCTATCAGGTCATTTATGCCCCCAAACCTATCACTACCTGTTCCTGCAGCTTCCTACTACATCCCTAATCATCCCTAATCATCCCTATCTGAGCTAAATGTGAACTACAGGGTGGGCCATTTATATGGATACACCTAAATAAAATGGGAATGGTTGGTGATATCAACTTGCTGTTTGTCACACATTAGTATATGGGAGGGGGGAAACTTTTTCAAATGGGTGCTGACCATGGAAGCCATTTTGGATCCAACTTCATTTTTTTCAATGAGAAGAGGGTCATGTGACACATCAAACTTATTGAGAATTTCATTAGACAGGGATACTTAGGGATGTAGTACAATGCTGCAGGTAGTGATAGGTTTGGAGGCATAAATTACCTGACAGGTTCCCTTAAAAAGAGTAAAGGCTGAAGGCACACTACAAGCGTTTTTGTTGCACAGCAGTCCTGCGAGTGCTTTGCGTATTGTCCTGCGAGTGAAATGTGAGAGCGTATTTTTTGGCCACATCTTGAATCCGACAGCAATGCGTTTTTCTCTCACTGGATTTTCAGGATTTGCAAACAATTATGATCAAATCAGCTGCCGATTGTATAGTAAATGATGGTCAATTAGCTCCTTAATAAGGCTAGGGTCACGCTTGCATGATTCTAAAAATTCTAAGTTTTCTGCAAACAACGCAGGGGACTTAGAATCGTGCAAGTGTGACCCTAGCCTAAGCTGGATCATGCTTGTCCCATATTACTGGATGGTCCTGAACAAGCACAATTAACATCTCAACATTAATATACCGGAACATGATACAGGATCAGGCTCTGTGGAGGAGGAAACACAGCTTGTGCTTGTAATGGGACCCTAATTGCAGCTGCGCTTCCTGGTAAGCTGATGAGTCAACTTACTGCTCCAAACTGTTTTTGTGCGTTTTTCACGTGTTACAATGGTGCGTTTTTTTCACGCATCCATTGACTTACATTGGGCTCTCGTGCGTTAAAAACACGTGCAATCGCAGCATGCTGCGATTGTACTCACAATGCCCTCACAATGCGTGTTCGACATGAGAAAAACGCACCAATATGCCCTGCAGCATTGCTTAACACTGGTCCGAGTGCAATGCGATTTTTTTTTTCACGCCAGTGTCCCTTCAGCCTAATACCCTGCCTGCTCTATCGTGCCGGGTGTGGTTGCTCCCATGCTAACAAGTGTAGTACCCAAGTGTGGGACTAGACTTAATGTCCCCCAGAAGATAGAAAAAGTTCCCTCCCGATGTAGTTCTCTCTCTCAATGATAAGAGATCATCACTGGAGTGTACATGAAGGGGGAAAAAATTGTTTAGACTTGCCAAAAGCCACATGGGTTAAAGTGGATGGCGATTATAGGGTGCTGCTATGGCAGCCATTTCACTTGGTAGTGTGCAAAGTGTTGCACTGTCTGATGGCAACTTGTAGGATTTTTCTTGGCTTTTATTATTTCAATGTGTCCCACACTAGTAGGTTACATTCATGCATCAGACAGCACACAGACCCATTACATTTAATTCATCTATGCAGACATAAGTTTCAAAAATCAATTCATGTCTTCGGTCCATGAGAATCAAATTAGGTCCTATTCTCATCCACTGAGCGGATCAGATCATCAGTCTTTAAAGTCTATGGGGATCCGTGAGACACGAATGAATCACAGAAGACAGTCTTTGTACATCTAAGCTCCATCCTAGTTTAATTTCTTTTTCACTCATCTATTGTTAAGAGTCAATGGATAAATAATACTGTAATAAAAAAAGTTCAGCTCACCCAGTTATGTCCATGTTCCTTAGGTTGATCCCCGATGCAGGGAGCTGCCCTGATCCTGGCAGGAAGTAAACCAAAGTAGCAGAAGATCTCCACAGGAGAGGAGGAACACGGTCACTGGAGATCTTCTGCTACAATGGATAAATGCTTTACACGTCCCGATATTGTTGTCCAACAACGATAAAAAGTCACGTGGTTCGTGCGTTGGCGCCGATATCGTTCGTGCGTTGTGTGGTGTAAATGTGCTGATGCAAGAACGACGCCAAAACGATATCGGGGAGAAATGAGCAGGCTCTCCAACTGCCCGATATTGGCTTGACGATGTGGCAGGATCATGCTATGTGACAGCCCAACAACGATTTGGAGCACAACTTCCCTATTCACTCCCATGTTAAATGGTCGTTCCCTGGTTCGCTTGTACATGGGGGCGTATACATCGCAGTTGTGTTGCCTGCCGATATCTCCCTGTGTGACAGCTCCTATGCGATCTTGGATTACTGCCAAAAATGTGCGCGCTCCTGTGCCGTTGTATCCAATATTGGGACGTGTAAAGCGGCCATAAAAGTTTAGTCTACCTGCTTCAGTTTTTAAAAACGGATGAGAAAAAAAGATGCAGTACAGATGACACAAGAAAACAATGGCCCATTTCTTGTGGATTTACACATCCGTGTGAAATTAACATCTGTGAGAAATAAACACTTTTTTTCTCATGTGTTCGTGGAACATCCGTTTTTTTACTGGTCTTTGTTCCCAAGACAATAAAAATATCTCTGAAATATCACATTTTTACTCAATACATCACTGAGCAACAGATTCGTGATATTTCATATTTGCATGCTCGTTTCACAGATCCCAAAGCCGATTCTGATCCACAAACCCAAATAGGAAATCTTCTGTCTCACGGATCTCTCAAATGGATCTGTGTTTTGTACAGATCTATGTATGCATGCATGATCATCTGATGGTTCGTGTGCTGTCCTGGAAAAAACCAGAAAGCACATGGGTGTGAGAATGTAGCCTGAAGGAGAAAACAATGTCTACCACATGAGCACGTCTAGCAGAACTGACTGTGAATCTGCTGCATATTTTGGATCTGCCGCAGCATCTATGTACATTTGGACAATTATTTATAAATGTATTCAGAGTTGTAAACTGGTACATGATCAATTCTTTCATCCTACCATCCAAAATTCTTTTGCTCCAGTGTAGTATTTGGAAAGGAGCATTGTCACAAACCAACATTGTGAGCACAATTATTAGGCAAAATCAGTTTTTTACCTCCGGATTTGTAGCCAAAACAGGAGTGTGTGATAAATCCAGAAGTGGAGCACATTTTTCTATTAGACCTTTCCTCCGATTGTTCCACTCCTGGTTTTGGCAACAAATCCTGAGGTAAAATACTGACCAAATACTAAACATGTGAGGGTAGCCTTATACATATTTTCCAACTTCAAGCTGTGTGAGGCCTCCTTCACACATCCGTGCATAAAACACGTGCTGGATGGTCCATTTTGTAGTTCAGTGTGGCCATCCGTGCGTCTGTATGCTATCTGAGTGACATCTGGATAGCACACGGACAGCATGATTTTGTATACTTAGGCCGGCTTCACACCACGGTGAAATCCGATTCGGGGCTGTCAGGGATGAACCTGGGATAATCAATGTAGGCTCGCGGGTGAGCTTGAGTATTGCTGCTTTTATGCTGTAGAAATCAAAGAGCATCACAAACACAGTGTAGGAATATCCATGTTTTCTGATTCTTATTTCGGGGGGTTAGAATGAAGTCTATGGGGAAATGCAGCCCAAAAACAGGCATGTTAATTGAAGGGACATTAAATAAATACAGGCAATTTCTGCAGCACAAACACACATGTAGTGTCACATTGACTTTCATTACAAAGCTATTGGTGCTGTGTTTTTGCTGCCGAGGCGCAGCAAAAAAAACACTGCCGAGACGCAGCAAAAAAAACACTGCACAAATGCACAGTGGGCACATAGCCTAAGGGGCTGATCACAGAGCTATCAAAGATTTTATTGCAATTAGTCAACAAGGTCTTAAAAAAAAGTTTGATAAAAAGACGATCATTAACTGCCAAAGATTTGAGAAGAATCAAACATGAAGTAACCAGGAGGCCATTATCCTCAAGAGCGGTCATATTCCAGAACTGCAACCTCCCTGGAGTGCCTAGTAGTCAGGGCCGGCTCCAGGTTTCTGTGGGCCCCGGGCGAAAAGGTCTCAGTGGGCCCCCTTTAAGTACATATCGCGGACTATATATATATATATAATATATATATATATATATGTATGTATGTATATATATATATTGCCGCACACTTACCGCAAGCCCCATAGACAATGCATGGGGCTTGCCGCAAATGTGAAGCAAGTGCAGCCGCTAGACGGAAAATGCGGCAGATGCAGGGTTTTTTTTACCGCAACTGCCACATTTTTAAAAAAATGCCTATGTGAAGGCAGCCTTACAGGAACAGTGACTGCCGAAACCAGCAAGAGCTGCTCCTGACAGTGAGTATATTACATGTTGTTAGGAGCGGGCTAAAATGCGATTGCGTTCCCTTGCGCCTTTTAAAAATACCCTTCAAATGCAAAATGTTGCATTTTTGTGCGTCTGAGGATGCTTGGTATATACACAAGCATCCTGAAGCACACAAATAATGCAGAGAGCTCAATGGAGCCGCACTGCCATATGGTGGCACCGCAGCCAAGCGGAGTGTCTGGCCGTCCAGATCTCTCTTTCTCCTCACCTTTCTTCTTGCCGCTCCGGTCTCCTCCGGTCGCTCTGCACATATCAGCACAGTGATGACATCATGCCCCTCCATGCTGAGCTGCAGAATGCAGACAGCGGCAGAAGAGACAATGGAGAAGAATGCTGCTGGCAAAGGTGACTGAGACTATAGGAGCGGAATCCGCGGGGGGCTACCACTGGTACACATACTTCGTACACACGCGGCTCTGCTACGTACACCTCATACACACGCGGCTCTGCTCCCTACACCTCGTACACACTCGGCTCTGCTCCGTACACCTCGTACACACACACGGCTCTTCTCCGTACACCTCGTACACACACGGCTCTTCTCCGTACACCTCGTACACACACGGCTCTTCTCCGTACACCTCGTACACACACGGCTCTTCTCCGTACACCTCGTACACACTCGGCTCTGCTCCGTACACCTCGTACACACACGGCTCTTCTCCGTACACCTCGTACACACACGGCTCTTCTCCGTACACCTCGTACACACACGGCTCTTCTCCGTACACCTCGTACACACACGGCTCTTCTCCGTACACCTCGTACACACACGGCTCTTCTCCGTACACCTCGTACACACACGGCTCTTCTCCGTACACCTCGTACACACACGGCTCTGCTACGTACACCTCGTACACTACACGGCTCTGCTACGTACACCTCGTACACACTCGGCTCTGCTACGTACACCTCGTACACACTCGGCTCTGCTACGTACACCTCGTAACACACTCGGCTCTGCTACGTACACCTCGTACACACTCGGCTCTGCTACGTACACCTCGTACACACACGGCTCCTCTCCGTACACCTCGTACACACACTTCTCCGCTCCGTACACCTCGTACACACTCGGCTCTGCTATGTACACCTCATACACACTCGGCTCTGCTACGTACACCTCGTACACACACGGCTCCTCTCCGTACACCTCGTACACACACTTCTCCGCTCCGTACACCTCGTACACACTCGGCTCTTCTCCGTACACCTCGTACACACACTTCTCCGCTCCGTACACCTCGTACACACACGGCTCCTCTCCGTACACCTCGTACACACACGGCTCCTCTCCGTACACCTCGTACACACACGGCTCCTCTCCGTACACCTCGTACACACACGGCTCCTCTCCGTACACCTCGTACACACACGGCTCCTCTCCGTACACCTCGTACACACACGGCTCCTCTCCGTACACCTCGTACACACACGGCTCTTCTCCGTACACCTCGTACACACACGGCTCCTCTCCGTACACCTCGTACACACACGGCTCTGCTCCGTACACCTCGTACACACACGGCTCTGATCCGTACACCTCGTACACACACGGCTCTGATCCGTACACCTCGTACACACACGGCTCCTCTCCGTACACCTCGTACACACACTTCTCCGCTCCGTACACCTCGTACACACTCGGCTCTGCTACGTACACCTCATACACACTCGGCTCTGCTACGTACACCTCGTACACACACGGCTCCTCTCCGTACACCTCGTACACACACTTCTCCGCTCCGTACACCTCGTACACACTCGGCTCTTCTCCGTACACCTCGTACACACACTTCTCCGCTCCGTACACCTCGTACACACACGGCTCCTCTCCGTACACCTCGTACACACACGGCTCCTCTCCGTACACCTCGTACACACACGGCTCCTCTCCGTACACCTCGTACACACACGGCTCCTCTCCGTACACCTCGTACACACACGGCTCCTCTCCGTACACCTCGTACACACACGGCTCCTCTCCGTACACCTCGTACACACACGGCTCTGCTCCGTACACCTCGTACACACACGGCTCTGATCCGTACACCTCGTACACACACGGCTCTGATCCGTACACCTCGTACACACACGGCTCTGCTCCGTACACCTCATACACACTCGGCTCTGATCCGTACACCTTGTACACACACGGCTCTGCTCCGTACACCTCGTACACACACGTCTCTGCTCCTTACACCTCGTACACACACGGCTCTGCACCATACACCTAGTACACACTCGCCTCTGCTACATTCACACTGTAAATCACTCCTGACCCCACACATAACCTTCACCTAATTGCCATACACCTAGTACACACTCACCTCTGCTACATTCACACTGTAAATCCCTCCTGACCCCACACATAACCTTCACCTAATTGCCATACACCTAGTACACACTCACCTCTGCTACATTCACACTGTAAATGCCTCCTGACCACACACAAACTTCACCTTATTTGAGCATCATTGATGGCCAGCACAGTCCTGGATACACTGAGGAGCTGATCATGAGACCTCTGACTCCTCCCCATCCATTGACATCATCACAGGTCCTGTAAGCACACTAGCACAGAGTGTGCAGCTCTGCCGGCTCCCGTGGAGGGGGGAGGAGGGAGACCCTCCGATGCTGCAGCCTGCAGGAGCCTGAAAATGACCCCCCAGCTGCCCCCTGGATATGGCTCTGGCTGTGGGGGCAGTGCTCAGGGGCCCCTGAGGCTAGGGTCACACTTGCATTGTGACCCTAGCCTGATGCAAGTATTGTATGTTGCAACGCTGCTATGCGCTGGAGGCAGCCCATAGAAACCCGACGTTTACCTTGACAACCACTGGTTGTCAATGTAAACTGCGGGTTTCTATGGGCTCAGTTGCTGGCAGCGCATAGCGTTAAACGCTCTGCGCTGCAGCAGACAATACTTGCATCAGGCTAGGGTCACAACACAAGTGTGACCCTAGCCCTCAGGGGCCCGGTGGGCCCCCTCCAAGCCGTCGGCCCCGGCACTTGCCCGGGTACGCCGGGTGCTGACGCCAGCCCTGCTAGTAGTACAATGTGTTAAGTACTCAGACACATGGCCAAGGTAAGGAGGGCTGAAAGCCATCCACTGTGTATGCTATACACTCACAGAAAGCTGCCAGTCAGTGGTGGGGGTGGGATAACATAGTGCAGTTGACTAGGATGCACCAGACAACTAGTCCTGTAATGATAATCTCCTGCTGATAAAATACTGATTTTATTGAAACAGCAGCACACAACCTAGAAAGTGACGCATCATTGGAATTAGGCTCTCAGTCCCTACATCATGCTGCTCTCAGATTACATAACCAAAACTTCCTGACAGATTCCTTTTAAAGCTATAGTGCTGTGAGCTCTCTGTACTGATGCTTTGACACCTACGTGTATGTTTTTCTTTTCTAACCTTTCCATTCTCTTTAAAGGAATTCCTCAGCACAGGACTGTTCAATCATTCAAATGCATCTTCCAACCTACTTGTTTTGCCTCTATCTCCATTCTCCAATCTTGGACAGCTCAAGGCTTCAGAGCAGGTAAGGGTGAAGATAGAGGGAAAACAAGCAGGTGGGAAGGTGTAAGTAAAGGTACCGTTACACGGTACGATATCGTGAACGATCTCGCTCAAACGTCACAGGTTTGGAGTCGTTCAAACGACATCGTTAGTACATCGTTGCGTGTTACACCGAGATATGACTACGATAAATCGTTGGATCACTGATTGCAGATTTGAGAACATGTTCTCAAATCTGCGATCAGCGATCCATGTTCTCAAATCAGATGATCGTCGTTCAGCCAACCTGCTGCATCGTTGTGTGTGACACCGCGATAACGATGTTGTTAACGACTTCGCCTATTCACAACAGTGAACAAGTATCGTTCACTGGGTTGTATAAAAGAAAAGTCACAGTATGCACTAGTCCGATTCTGCGAGAATTATGCTGCGTTCACATGCTGCGTAAATGCTACGTTTTTTACGCTGCGCTTTGCCCAAAAGTGAATCTGCATCTACGTTTCCCGGCAAAGTGAATGGAAATTCACTTTTGCCGTTCAGATACTGCACATTTTACGGATGCGCTTTTAGGGCCGAAAGCACGTCCATAAAAAGAATGAACATGTAAATTGTTTGCGCTGATTAGTGCGCGCTTCCTCCCATAGGCCTCATTATAACCGCTGGAATACGCATTGCCATTCAGACAATGCTCTATTCCAGCATTTATAAGCACGGGCACAGGAGGAGCAGCAGGAAGTGATGTCACACGGGGGCAGGAAGAATCCTGTTCCCGTGTGACATGTATGTACTTTCGCTTTATCAGTGTATGTAAACATGCTGCTAAAGCAAAATAAAAGAAAGCAATGATTAAAAATAAAAAATAAATACTCACCTCTCCGCAGACTGTCCCGGGAAGGCGT
>JARQOC010000003.1:725401999-725770394 GCA_033576535.1 Allobates femoralis | reverse complement strand
CGGCAGGGTTGCGTCTAGTTCAGAGTTGATTTTTTGTGGTCCTCAAAAAATCCCCTCTGTTCTAGCTGCTTCAGCAGTGAGCCGTCTATATCAGAGTTGATTTTTGGAGGTCTCATTTCTTCAACTCTGATGTAGCCGCTCACTGCTGAAGTGTCTAGATCAGAGTGGGTTTTTTGTGCTCCTCACTTTATGCACTCTGCTCTAGACACTTCAGCAGTGAGCGGCTACATCAGAGTTGAATTGTTGAGGCCTCTCTGTAGTCACATGTGTTTGTTCTCCTCACTTTATCCACTCTGTTCTAGCTGATTCACCAGTGAGGTGACTAGATCAGAGTGGATTATTTGATGATCTCTCTGATCTTCTCCATTCTACACAGTTCAGTTTCTACAGTACAGGGGGTTGGAATAAGATTAATAATTGTAATGATTTTATGTTTTTATTTATTAGATACTTATTCAAACTGTTATATTTATCATTTTTTTAAAAGGGCAAATTTTTATTATCGCTTTTTACAATATAAATGATTACACCCAGTGCTGATTGTTCAGTTCAGAATTTAATGTAAAGGTCCCGTCACACGAGGCGATCTGGCCAGCGATGTCGGAAGCGATGAGCGGGTGCCCGCTCGCTCCCGACATCGCTGGTCACCTGTCACACAGCATCGCTGTGGCCGGCGATGCCGCAGCGATGCGGGCGGTGACATCGCTCGCTGGGCTGGGCTCAGCCCAGCGAGCGATCCGCAGCAACGCTGCGGTATAGGCTGGATCGCCGCCGACATCGCTCTGGCGATGTCACACGGCGCGATCCAGCCTTATCACAGGTCGCCGGTTGACAGGTTTATGGTTCTTCCCGTAAACCTGTCAACCTGCGACCAGCGATAATTCGCAGTCGCGTCGCTCTGTCACACAGCGCGATGTCGCTAGCGACATCGCTGTGACGTCACTTTTCCGGCGATGTCGCTAGCGACGTTGCCTGGTGTGAAGCCACCTTTACTGTATTTCCACGAGTCCTGTCCGCAGGACGACATTAGAAGAGTGGACGGAGCCTCCTGTCCGCAGGACGACACTAGAGGAGTGGGCGGAGCCTCCTGTCCGCAGGACGACACTAGAGGAGTGGGCGGAGCCTCACAAGAAAAACGTAACAGCGCAGCTGACCGTCTTCATAACTTACTATATCGGATCAGAGTGGATTTTTTGAGGACCTCATTTTAGCAACTACATAATGTACAGTTTGGTACCGAGGTGACTGAAATTGATTTTTTGGAACAGTGGGAGGAGCCTCAAGGCAAAAAACGTAACAAAACGCAGCCGAAAATTCTCCTAATATACACATTGCATCAGAGTGGATTTTTTGAGGGCCTCATTTTATCCACTCTGTTCTAGCTGATTCAGCAGTGAGCCGTCTAGATCAGAGTGGATTATTTGAGGACCTCATTTTAGCCACTACATTCTGTACAGTTTGTACTGAGGTGACTGGAATTGATTTTTTTCAAAGACTGGGGGAGCCTCACAGGAAAAACGCAACAGAGCGCAGCCGAGAGTCCTCATAATATACAAAATTGTATCATAGTGGATTTTTTTAGGACCTCATTTTAGCCACTCCGTTCTAGCTGATTCACTAGTGAGACGTCTAGATCAGAGTGGATATTTTGAGGACCTCATTTTACCAACTACATTATGTACAGTTTAGTACTGAGGTGACTGGAATGTTTTTTTTCATAGAATGGGAGGTGCCTCAAAGCTAAAAACGTAACAGAACGCAGCCGAAAGTCCTCCTAATATACACATTGTATCATAGTGGATTTTTTGAGGGCCTCATTTTAGCCACTCCGTTCTAGCCGATTCACCAGTGAGCCGTCTAGATCAGAGTGGATTATTTGAGGGCCTCATTTTAGTAACTACATTATGTACAGTTTGGTACTGAGGTGACTGGAATGTTATTTTTCAAAGAATGGGAGGTGCCTCAAAGCAAAAAACGTAACAGAGCGCAGCCGAGAGTCCTCATAACATACAAAATTGTATCGTAGTGGATTTTTTGAGGACCTCATTTTAGCCACTCCGTGCTAGCTGATTCACCAGTGAGCCGTCTAGATCAGAGTGGATTATTTGAGGACCTCATTTTAGCCACTCTGTTCTAGCTGATTCACTAGTGAGCCGTCTAGATCAGAGTGGATTATTTGAGGGCCTCATTTTAGCCACTCTGTTCTAGCTGATTCACTAGTGAGCCATCTAGATCAGAGTGGATTATTTGAGGGCCTCATTTTAGCAACTACATTCTGTACAGTTTGTACTGAGGTGACTGGAATTGATTTTTTCGAAGTCTGGGGGAGCCTCACGAGAAAAACGTAACAGAGCGCAGCCGAGAGTCCTCATAACATACAAAATTGTCTCATAGTGGATTATTTGAGGGCCTCATTTTAGCCACTCCGTTCTAGCCGATTCACCAGTGAGCCGTCTAGATCAGAGTGGATTATTTGAGGACCTCATTTTAGTAACTACATTATGTACAGTTTGGTACTGAGGTGACTGGAATGTTATTTTTCAAAGAATGGGAGGTGCCTCAAAGCTAAAAACGTAACAGAACGCAGCCGAGAGTCCTCATAACATACAAAATTGTATCGTAGTGGATTTTTTGAGGGCCTCATTTTAGCCACTCCGTTCTAGCTGATTCAGCAGTGAGCCGTCTAGATCAGAGTGGATTATTTGAGGGCCTCATTTTAGCAACTACATTATGTACAGTTTGTACTGAGGTGACTGGAATTGATTTTTTCGAAGCCTGGGGGGAGCCTCACAGGGTAAAACGTAACAGAGCGCAGCCGAGAGTCCTCATAACATACAAAATTGTCTCATAGTGGATTATTTGAGGACCTCATTTTAGCAACTACATTATGTACAGTTTGTTACTGAGGTGACTGGAATGTTTTTTTTCATAGAATAGAAGGTGCCTCAAAGCTAAAAACGTAACAGAGCGCAGCCGAGAGTCCTCATAATATACACATTGTATCATAGTGGATTTTTTGAGGGCCTCATTTTAGCCACTCCGTTCTAGCTGATTCACCAGTGAGCCGTCTGGATCAGAGTGGATTATTTGAGGGCCTCATTTTAGCAACTACATTATGTACAGTTTGTACTGAGGTGACTGGAATTGATTTTTTCGAAGCCTGGGGGAGCCTCACAGGGTAAAACGTAACAGAGCGCAGCCGAGAGTCCTCATAACATACAAAATTGTCTCATAGTGGATTATTTGAGGACCTCATTTTAGCAACTACATTATGTACAGTTTGTTACTGAGGTGACTGGAATGTTTTTTTTTCATAGAATAGAAGGTGCCTCAAAGCTAAAAACGTAACAGAGCGCAGCCGAGAGTCCTCATAATATACACATTGTATCATAGTGGATTTTTTGAGGGCCTCATTTTAGCCACTCCGTTCTAGCTGATTCACCAGTGAGCCGTCTAGATCAGAGTGGATTATTTGAGGACCTCATTTTAGCCACTCGTTCTAGTTGATTCACTAGTGAGACGTCTAGATCAGAGTGGATTATTTGAGGGCCTCATTTTAGCCACTCAGTTCTAGTTGATTCACCAGTGAGCCGTCTAGATCAGAGTGGATTATTTGAGGGCCTCATTTTAGCCACTCTGTTCTAGCTGATTCACTAGTGAGACGTCTAGATCAGAGTGGAATTTTTGAGGCCTCATTTTAGCCACTCTGTTCTAGCTGATTCACCAGTGAGCCGTCTAGATCAGAGTGGATTATTTGAGGACCTCATTTTAGTAACTACATTATGTACAGTTTGGTACTGAGGTGACTGGAATGTTATTTTTCGAAGAATAGGAGGTGCCTCAAAGCTAAAAACGTAACAGAACGCAGCCGAGAGTCCTCATAACATACAAAATTGTATCGTAGTGGATTTTTTGAGGGCCTCATTTTAGCACTACATTATGTACAGTTTGTTACTGAGGTGACTTGAATGTTTTTTTTCATAGAATAGGAGGTGCCTCAAAGCTAAAAACGTAACAGACGCAGCCGAGAGTCCTCATAATATACAAATTGTATCATAGTGGAGTTTTTGAGACCTCATTTTTGCCACTCCGTTCTAGCTGATTCACCAGTGAGCCGTCTAGATCAGAGTGGATTTTTTGAGGGCCTCATTTTAGCCACTCCGTTCTAGCTGATTCACTAGTGAGATCGTCTAGATCAGAGTGGATTATTTGAGGACCTCATTTTAGTAACTACATTATGTACAGTTTGGTACTGAGGTGACTGGAATTTTTATTTTTCGAAGAATGGGAGGTGCCTCAAAGCAAAAAACGTAACAGAACGCAGCCGAGAGTCCTCATAACATACAAAATTGTCTCATAGTGGATTATTTGAGGACCTCATTTTAGCAACTACATTATGTACAGTTTGTTACTGAGGTGACTGGAATGTTTTTTTTCATAGAATAGGGGTGCCTACAAAGCTAAAAACGTAACAGAGCGCAGCCGAGAGTCCTCATAATATACACATTGTATCATAGTGGATTTTTTGAGGGCCTCATTTTAGCCACTCCGTTCTAGCTGATTCACCAGTGAGCCGTCTAGATCAGAGTGGATTATTTGAGGACCTCATTTTAGCCACTCTGTTTCTAGTTTGATTCACTAGTGAGACGTCTAGATCAGAGTGGATTATTTGAGGGCCTCATTTTAGCCACTTCAGTTCTAGTTGATTCACCAGTGAGCCGTCTAGATCAGAGTGGATTATTTTGAGGGCCTCATTTTAGCCACTCTGTTCTAGCTGATTCACTAGTGAGACATCTAGATCAGAGTGGATTTTTTGAGGGCCTCATTTTAGCCACTCTGTTCTAGCTGATTCACCAGTGAGCCGTCTAGATCAGAGTGGATTATTTGAGGACCTCATTTTAGTAACTACATTATGTACAGTTTGTTACTGAGGTGACTTGAATGTTTTTTTTCATAGAATAGGAGGTGCCTCAAAGCTAAAAACGTAACAGAGCGCAGCCGAGAGTCCTCATAATATACAAATTGTATCATAGTGGAGTTTTTGAGGACCTCATTTTGCCACTCCGTTCTAGCTGATTCACCAGTGAGCCGTCTAGATCAGAGTGGATTTTTTGAGGGCCTCATTTTAGCCACTCCGTTCTAGCTGATTCACTAGTGAGCCGTCTAGATCAGAGTGGATTATTTGAGGACCTCATTTTAGTAACTACATTATGTACAGTTTGGTACTGAGGTGACTGGAATGTTATTTTTCGAAGAATGGGAGGTGCCTCAAAGCAAAAAACGTAACAGAACGCAGCCGAGAGTCCTCATAATATACACATTGTATCATAGTGGATTTTTTGAGGGCCTCATTTTAGCCACTCCGTTCTAGCTGATTCACTAGTGAGACGTCTAGATCAGAGTGGATTTTTTGAGGACCCTCATTTTATCCACTGTGTTCTAGCAGATTCAGCAGTGAGCCGTCTAGATCAAGTGGATTTTTTGAGGGCCTCATTTTAGCAACTACATTATGTACAGTTTGTTACTGAGGTGACTTGAATGTTTTTTTGCATAGAATAGGAGGTGCCTCAAAGCTAAAAACGTAACAGAGCGCAGCCGAAAGTACTCCTAATATACACATTGTATCATAGTGGATCTTTTGAGGACCTCAATTTAGCCACTCCGTTCTAGTTGATTCACCAGTGAGCCGTCTAGATCAGAGTGGATTATTTGAGGGCCTCATTTTAGCCACTCCGTTCTAGTTGATTCACTAGTGAGACGACTAGATCAGAGTGGATTATTTGAGGGCCTCATTTTAGCCACTCCGTTCTAGTTGATTCACTAGTGAGACGACTAGATCAGAGTGGATTATTTGAGGACCTCATTTTAGCAACTACATAATGTACAGTTTGGTACGGAGGTGGCTGGAATGTTATTTTGAAGACTGGGAGGTGCCTCAAAGCAAAAAACGTAAATAGAACGCAGCCGAAAGTCCTCCTAATATACACATTGTATCGGAGTGTATTTTTTGAGGACCTCAATTTAGCCACACAGTTCTAGTTGATTCACCAGTGAGCCGTCTAGATCAGAGTGGATTATTTGAGGGCCTCATTTTAGCCACTCCGTTCTAGTTGATTCACTAGTGAGACGACTAGATCAGAGTGGATTTTTTGAGGACCTCATTTTAGCCACTCCGTTCTAGCTGATTCAGCAGTGACCCGTCTAGATCAGAGTGGATTATTTGAGGACCTCATTTTAGCAACTACATTCTGTATAGTTTGGTACTGAAGTGACTGGAATTGATTTTTTTCGAAGTCTGGGGGAGCCTCACGGGAAAAACGTAACAGAACGCAGCTGAAAGTCCTCATAACATACAAAATTGTCTCATAGTGGATTATTTGAGGACCTCATTTTAGCCACTCCGTTCTAGCTGATTCAGCAGTGAGCCGTCTAGATCAGAGTGGATTATTTGAGGACCTCATTTTAGCAACTACATTATGTACAGTTTAGTACTGAGGTGACTGGAATGTTTTTTTTCATAGAATAGGAGGTGCCTCAAAGCAAAAACGTAACAGAGCGCAGCCGAGAGTCCTCCTAATATACACATTGTATCATAGTGGATTTTTTGAGGGCCTCATTTTAGCCACTCTGTTCTAGCTGATTCAGCAGTGAGACGTCTAGATCAGAGTGGATTTTTTGAGGACCTCATTTTAGCAACTACATTCTGTATAGTTTGGTACTGAGGTGACTGGAATGTTTTTTTTCATAGAATAGGAGGTGCCTCAAAGCAAAAAACGTAACAGAGCGCAGCCGAGAGTCCTCCTAATATACACATTGTATCATAGTGGATTTTTTGAGGGCCTCATTTTAGCCACTCTGTTCTAGCTGATTCAGCAGTGAGACGTCTAGATCAGAGTGGATTTTTGAGGACCTCATTTTAGCAACTACATTCTGTATAGTTTGGTACTGAGGTGACTGGAATTGATTTTTTCGAAGCCTGGGAGGAACCTCACAGGGAAAAACATAACAGAACGCAGCCGAGAGTCCTCATAAATGTACAAAATTGTCTCATAGTGGATTATTTGAGGACCTCATTTTAGCCACTCTGTTCTAGCTGATTTAGCAGTGAGCCGTCTAGATCAGAGTGGATTATTTGAGGACCTCATTTTAGCAACTGCAATATGTACAGTTTGTACTGAGGTGACCGGAATTGATTTTTTCGAAGACTGGGGGGAGCCTCACGGGAAAAACACAACAGAGCGCAGCCGAGAGTCCTCATAATGTACAAAATAGTATAATAGTGGATTTTTTGAGGACCTCATTTTAGCCACTCCGTTCTAGCTGATTCACCAGTGAGTTGTCTAGATCAGAGTGGATTTTTTGAGGGCCTCATTTTAGCAACTCCATTCTAGCTGATTCACCAGTAAGTTGTCTAGATCGGCATAGATTTTTGGGTTGACCTCCCCATAGCCTCCACTCTGTACAGTTTGGTGCTGAGGTGGCTAGAAGCATTTTTTTTTTTACTATTATGCAGAGCCTCGTCTGAAGTGTCACAGAGCGCAGCAGACAGAGTTTGTTACTGAGATGACTAGAATCGAGTTGATAGAGCGAGGTCCTCATAGCAGAAACTCCAATCTAGACGGTTCTTGACTGAAACCACCAGACTAGAGTTAATACCAGGACCTCCTCACAAATTTCAATCTAGTGGCATATGAATTATATATACTTGTATGTATTATTTATTTTTGTAATATAATTATGACCCACCCCAGGGCCATGGGTAACCGGTCTCAGGCATTTGGTTTCATGGGGAATATCACGGGTGGCCTGTGCCTGGCCCATTGCCCTGGTGGTCCCTAAAAAGGGGTAAAGAGTAAAAATAAAAATAATAAGAGTTTGTGACGCCACCTATGGTTCCGGTAATGTTACCGGCGCTGTGGGACAGTCCTCCAGGGTGATGGTGAAGCAGCAAGATGGTTACGCTCCTCGTAGGTGGAGCGGGATCCCCAGGGCAGTGATCATGTAATTAAGTCTTTTGTGCTGTGAGGCGGCTCCTCAGGCGGCCCTGTCACTAGTGCTGAAAAGGAAGGTGGCTCATCAGCCAAGAGGAATGAATACTCCACAGTCTTTAGCTCTGAACAGTTTTACTGGCAAGTTCTTAGTGCAGGCAAGCAGGTGGTACAGTCTTTCGGGTCTTCCTGACCTTGGTAGTCACCAGGGAACCAGGATAGCTCATTTAGGACCCTCGATGGTGTGCCTGCCGTTCCTTGCCTGTCCCTCACTGCTCTCTCTCTTCTGCCTCCCTTCAGCGCTCCCGCGCACAGAGCCTTCAGCCAGCTCCCTCGGGCTCTCTCTGGGGACCCTCCTCTGGACCCTATACGGTGCTTTTTGAGGATTAGACCAGGCATTCGTCCATAACTTAATAACGAAAGGCGGTCCTGCGTTCCGGGACTGAACCCCTCCGGTTAGTAGTTGTACCGGGTCCAGATTCGGGCGCACCGCAACTCCTGGTATCCCGTTCTGTAACGACGGCTCCTCCGCTGTCTTCTACTCCTCGTTCCCCAACGGAGCTCACCAACTCTTCTCACTAACCCACCTAGCTCCATCCACCGGGACTGGGTCTCCCTGGCAACAGGTCCACCCAGATCTCCTACTCTAAGGTGTGTGGATGGGTATATGAGGGCCCCTTATGCGGCATCCTAGTCACAGGGATACTACACACTCCTTTGTGGGTGCAGTACCCCTACGTGGCGTCCTGACCTGTGGGGCGCCACATTTACACACACCACTGATTGATCAGTTTTTCTCCATTTTGACTTTTCCCGGCTGCAGGACTAACATTTCTGAAGAGTGAGTGGAACCTTGCGAGGAGAAGCATAAAAGAGTTATCATAATTTATATCACAGAAGTGACATAAATGTTCTCTAGTACTGCACACATTCTTGTCATAATGTATGTTGTAATTTTTGCCACTTTTGTGATGTAAATTATGATGATTTTGTTGTCTGTCCTCTGACACGCTCACGACCCTCCTCGCAAATGTCTACCCGCTCATAAAAATGGAGGTGATGGCCAAGATAGGTGGGCAGACAAGAAAAGTGGAATTCTACAGAAACTGAGCAATAATCAGGGATGGGTGTAATTTTTTAAACTATGAAAAGGGATAATAAAATAAAGCTATTTTTATTAACAGAAAAATTCACGAAGTGGCTCAGCTTTCTTTCCCTCACCCTTTAATACTGGCATGCAATATTCTGTCCTTCTTGAATAGGGGCTGTAATCTTGTATGATTGTGAAGAAATAATGAAACTTACTACTTCATTGTAAATGTCTCACTAAAGAAATGACAAGATCGGAGCTGTTGCACTGAGGTTTATGATTTCTGTGCTTTAGGACATCCTCTGTACAGTAACTCTATTCCAGATGTCTCACTACAGAGGTGACTAGATCGAAGTTGTTGCACTGAGTTCATGATTTCTGTGCTTTAGGACATCCTCTGTACAGTAACTCTATTCCAGATGTCTCACTACAGAGTGACTAGATCGAGTTGTTGCACTGAGGTTCATGATTTCAGGGCACACATTACTGTCTATTAGGGCTCATTCAGACATATATGCACATCAGTCCATTCTCAGACCACAATGCACAGACTGGCTGAGGCTCTCCCGACCAAAGAATGAAGTCTTCATCTATTTCTTTGAGGCTGTCACTATAGGTTGGGGAACCATGGCCAGTCCGTGTTCAGAGATTGAAGCGATGTGCATAGATGTCTGAACAAGCCCGTATACAGATTTGGCGTATGTGAGCCTAATGGGGATGTCACAGGCGTCAATATCGCGTGCACGATCGCTGCTGCACATGACGTTGCAGCTATATTGATGAGTGTGACAGGGCGCATCAACCAGCGATCAATTGCTGGTTGATGATCGCCAGGTTTTAGAACCTGCTCTAAATGGCTGCCCGGTGGACACGCAGCATCGCTGCGTGTAACACCAGGAGACACGCGAACAGCCAGCTCCCAGCGCCTCTCAGCAAGCGCTGGGAGCTGGTATCCATGGTAAACAGCGGGTAACTAAGCGCCGTGCGGCGCTTAGTTACCTGCTTGTTTACATGGATACCAGTGCACTCGCTGGTACTGATCGCTGGCGAGTCTGCCTGTGTGACAGTTCACCAGTGATCAGCCTGCAATGTCGTCAGCGATCAAATCACTGACGACATTTACGCGTGTGACTGCCCCATAAGGGTACTGATACATGTCACAACATTGCATGCAATTTCACTTGCAATTTGCTGGTTGCAGTGAAATCTTGGACACATTGTTCTATTTTGTTGCTGTGTACAAATGGAACAATATGTCCATGATTTCACTGCAACCAGCAAATTGTAAGTGAAATTGCATGCAGTGTTGCGACATGTAACGGTACCCTTAAGGCCACTTCACACAATATATAGCTGACCATGTCGCTGCAACGTCACAGGTTTTGTGACGTAACGGCGACCTCTCCAGCAATGTTGTAGTGTGTGACAGCCACCAGCGACCTGGCCCCTGCTGTGAGGTTGTTGGACGTTGCTCAAGACCATTTTTTGGTCCCAAGTCTCCTGCTGGTCAGCACACATCGCTGTGTGTGACTGCGAGAGACGAGCGAACCAGCGACCTCACAGGCTGGTATCCATGATAAACAGCGGGTAACTAATCAGCGCACGCTGCTTAGTTACCGCTGTTTATTATGGATACCAGCGATCTCACGGGTGCTGAGTCGCTGGTGAGTCTGTCTGTTTGACCGCTCACCAGCAACTCCAAAGAGACTTTCCAGCGATCCCAGCCAGGTCTGATCACTGGTGGGATTGCTGGAAAGTCTCAGTCTGTGACGGTACCCTTAGTGTAAAGTCTACAGGATTAGACAACAATCTGATGTGTACAAGGCGTGGGCTTCTCGCTTCTCTGTTGATGTCAGGGGAGAGAAGGGTGTTGAATGTTCAAATTCCAATGGTTGATTCTTTTGAGTCTCTCTGAAGATAACCGCTACCAGAGGAGCCAACATCTCCTCACTAATAAAGGACACAAGAACATTTGGTGAAGCATTCCTGTATGTTAGTCAGGAGGGAGAACTGTCGACCAAACAATTGTAGGGATTGGGGATTTATGGGCCTTAAAGGATTTATGTAGTGAAAATAAATTATCACCCACCCATTGGGATAAGTGATAATATGCTGATCAGTGAGTGTCCGAACTCTGGGAACGGCGCAGATCGTGAAGCAGAAAATTTTTATTCCGATTACAGAATAGAGCGGCTTGTTGGATGTCTGACCACTTCTCTCATTCTCAATGTGGCTGTCTGAAAGAACAGAGGACAGCACGGCCACCCAATAGGACAAGAACAAAGCTCAGACTGAGTATGTGTACTGCTGCTCAACTCCAAACAAGATTAAAGGACCATATTCTGCTGGATAGAAGTGATAAAGGGATTGTCCGGTCAAAACAAGCTCTCTAAACTCATGCTTGAATGCACTGTTAAACAGAGTTCTTGAAGGGGTTTTTCACTAATTTCACCCTTTTTTGTCCAAAATAACACTGGACTCCTACCACCTATCCTGTTCCTACAAGATGAGCTCTCTACAGCTCCATATTCTTCTGTTGTGTTTCTGGTTATGCTACTTTGAACCAGAATCAGACATACTAAAAAGGGGTCATCACTGGTGGGGATGTGGCTTTGTGAGCGACAGCAGCCTGGGCACATCACTGGTGGGGGCGTGGCTCTGAGTGACAGCTGCCTGGGCACATCACTGGTGAAGGCATGGCTCTGAGTGACAGCTGCCTGGGCACATCACTGGTGGGGGCGTGGCTCTGAGTGACAGCTGCCTGGGCACATCAATGGTGGGGGCGTGGCTCTGAGTGACAGCTACCTGGGCACATACCTGTTGGTGGCGTGGCTCTGTGAGTGACAGAATGCCCAGATCAGACTTCACGCTCCTCTCAGCCTCGTTTACTGTGCAGTGTTTCCATCTTAATAGCACTACAATGTGCCGATTAGAATAATATATCACAGGGCCTGTATCTACTGATCGGCCCATAGAAGCGCTTGTGAAATGAATGCCCCGCGTACTGTAGGCATGCGTGCCCAGACTGCTGTCACTCACAGAGGCAGCCCCGCCCCCACCAGTGATGTGCCCTGTTCTGTACGGCGAATTATGATCCCCAGATCTGAAATAGCAGAGCCAGAAAACCAACAGGAGCCACAGAGAGATCTGCTACAGGAGCAGGGTAGCTAGTGAATGTATATTAGGAAAGTGTTAGGGTAAATAAAAAGAGAAATTATTAGTGGAAACCTCTTATATTATGTATACCCATCTATGTACTATACTGTAGATCTGAGTTACTGTAACTGCAGATCGAGCCGGCAGTTACTGTTCACTGAGGTCACACAGATTTATAATTGAAGAAATGAAAATTTAACACATTCTTTTCTGTTTTATTGAAGCAAATATATAAACAATCCTAACAAAAAGGAGAAAGATAAATATATTTACACAAATGTAGAACAATCATCTTTACAGAGCAAGATATAAATTAAGTGACATCAGAGATAAGTGACAATGAAAGCAAAAACCTTCTGGACCAGGGGCCCCTGCACTTTAGTTGTGAAAATTGTTTAAAAATCAAATTTCTGTATTTATGATAAAATTGCTTCCTTGTTGAATACATTGGAGGACACGAGCGCGGGTATATATCCTCTGCAACTCAAGGTCATTCAATCTTGTAGCCATAATACCGGTGTCAGGGAGCTTGTGTCCATGTGAGCCGTCCAGATAGCACTGAAAGAAAAAGAAAAAAAAAAATCAGATCGGAGGGGACCTAGGTGGACCTCATGCCACGGAGAACATCTCCTAGGATAGGGCAAAAAATTAAATGCCAAAGCCCTACAAAAGAGATAAAGTATAGAAAGGGAGGGGGGGGGGTAGAAGTGGTAGGAGTAGAAGAAGGCAAAAAGGGAGGAGCAGAAGGAAGTAGAAAGATGACTATACCGCGTTTTCCCTAAAAGAAGGCATAGTAGGGGGCTTGCAGAACTGCTAAATAAAGAGAATTTTGTTTACGTACCGTAAATTCTTTTTTCTTAATCATCAATGGGAGACCCAGACAATGGGGTTTAGGGCACTGCCCTCCGGAGGTCACACTAGGTACTACAAGTTTGTAGACACCGCCTCCTCCGCTTATAAACCCCTACCGCAGGGAACATCCTCAGTTTGGTCCATAAGCTGCGAGGAGGAAATAAACCACACCCGAAACATCGGGAAGAATGCCGTGCACAGACGGCTCAACAACCCGGCAAACACTGTCCCAACAGGGAACAGATCAACTGCAAAACATGCAACGGAACAACTGGGTGGGTGCTGGGTCTCCCATTGATGATTAAAGAAAAAAGAATTTACGGTACGTAAACAAAATTCTCTTTTTTCTGGTCATCATAATGGGAGACCCAGACAATGGGGATGTCCTAAAGCAATACCCCAGGGCAGGAAGAGTTCCTCAACAAGACGGATAACACATGGTTCCCTTTAAAGGTGGGCAACCGCCGCCTGGAGAACCCGCCTGCCCAAACTTGCATCCGCAGAGGCATGGGCATGCACCATATAGTGCTTAGAGAAAGTGTGTAGGCTGGACCAAGTGGCCGCCTGACACACCTGTAGAGCAGAAGCTCGATGTCGCAAGGCCCAGGAGGCACCGACAGCTCTGGTAGAGTGAGCCTTCAATCCCACCGGGAGAGGCAAACCAGAAGACCGGTAAGCCTCTTGAATGGAAGCCTTAATCCATCTGGCCAAGGTTGACTTTGAAGCCGCGGACCCTTTACAGCGACCTGTCGTAAGAACAAATAAGGAATCCGAACTCCTAAAGGAGGCGGTCCTGGACACATAAATGCGTATAGCTCTCACGAGATCCAAAGTATGGAGGTCGCGTTCCACCTGATGAACGGGAGCGGGGCAAAATGATGGGAGAACAATCTCCTGGTTCAGGTGAAAAGTTGAAACCACCTTCGGCAAGAATTCTGGCCGTGGGCGCAACACCACCTTGTCTTGGTGAACCACCAGAAAGGGTGACTTGCACGATAGTGCAGCCAATTCTGAGACCCTCCTCAGAGATGTAATCGCCACCAGAAAGGCCACTTTCTGGGACAGACGAGATAGAGAAACATCCCTCAGAGGCTCAAACGGCGGTTTCTGTAATGCCGCCAGGACCATGTTAAGGTCCCACGGGTCCAGAGGTCTCCTGTAAGGCGGAACCATCCGCGACACCCCCTGCAGAAATTGACGGACCATAGGGAGGAGCGCCAATCGCCTGTCAAACAGCACAGAAAGTGCTGATACTTGACCTTTCAAAGAGCCAAGGGATAATCCCAACTCCAAACCCGACTGTAGGAAGGCCAACAACGTCGGGATGGACAAGGGCCACGGGGACCGTCCACCAGAGGCACACCAGGTAAAAAAGATTTTCCACGTCCTGTGGTACATCTTCCTGGAAACGGGTTTCCTAGCCCGATTCATAGTGGCCACCACTGTAGGTGAGAAACCCCTGGATGTCAGCAGCCAGGCCTCAAGAGCCATGCAGTCAATCTGAGGGCCTTGGAATTGAGGTGGAAGAATGGGCCTTGCGCGAGTAAATCTGCGCGATCTGGAAGAGCCCACCTGTGTCCGCCTGACAGTTGCCACAGGTCCGGATACCAGGACCTCCTGGGCCAAGCTGGAGCCACTAGAATGGCTACTCTGCACTCCGACCTGATTTTCCACAGAACCCTGGGAACCAGAGCCAGAGGCGGGAACACATATGGCCGCTGGAAACTGGACCAACTCAGGATCAGGGCATCCGCCCCCAGAGACTGAGGATCCCAGGATCTCGCCATGTATTGCGGCACCTGATGATTGAGCCGCGAGGCCATCAGATCCACGTCCGGAGTGCCCCATCTGCCGCAGATGTCCCGGAAGACGTCTGGATGTAGAGACCACTCTCCGGCGTCCATCCCCTGCCGGCTCAGGTAGTCGGCCTCCCAGTTCTCGACCCCTGGGATGTGAACTGCGGAGATCAGGCAGTCGTTTTCCTCTACCCACGACAGAATGCGGTGGACTTCGGCGAGGGCCTGAGCGCTTCTGGTCCCTCCCTGATGATTTATGTAGCGACGGCCGTCGCATTGTCGGACTGTACCCGAATGGGCTGTCCTGTCAGGAATTTCTGAAACGCCAGGAGCGCCAGATAGACCGCCTTGATCTCCAGTACGTTGATCTGCAACGTCAACTCCGACTGAGTCCAGAGGCCTTGAGCTCTGTGGTGTAAGAACACCGCCCCCCAGCCCTTCAGACTGGCGTCGGTGGTCACCACTAACCATGACGGTTTGAGGAATGACCGGCCCCGCGACAAGTGACGTGGCTGGAGCCACCACTGCAGGGAGTCCCTGGTCGGTTGTGACAGTGTCACCAGCCGATTCAGAGAGATCGCTCTCTTGTCCCATCGGCGAAGAATCTCCAGCTGGAGAGAACGGAGACGAAACTGTGCAAAGGGCACCGCCTCTATCGCCGCTACCATGCGTCCCACCAGTCTCATCAACGCCCGAAGGGATGAGTGAGGTGACAGGAGAACAGTCTGTACTCCTGAGTGGATCGCCAGCTGCTTGGCTTGAGGTAGAGACACCAGGGCCGAGTCCGTGTGGAAGTCCATGCCCAGATATGTCAATGACTGGGTCGGAACCAGGGTCGACTTCTGAGTATTGAGAAGCCACCCGAATTGTTCCAGAGACCTCATGGTCACCTCCAGGCTCACCCGACAACGGTCTTCCGATGGCACCCTGACCAATAGGTCGTCCAGATAGGGTATGACGGCGTGACCCTGCACATGCAGGAGAGCCATCATAGAGGCCATCACCTTCGTGAACACCCGTGGTGCTGAGGCCAACCCGAAGGGTAGGACCACAAATTGGAAGTGTTCGTCCCCCACTGCGAATCGTAACCAGCGCTGATGAGCCGGTGCAATGGGCACGTGAAGGTAAGCGTCTCTGATATCGATGGACGCTAGGAAGTCTCCCTGCGACACAGCCGCGATAACGGAGCGCAGGGATTCCATGCGGAACTTCCGAACCAACACGTGACGGTTGAACAATTTGAGGTCCAGGACCGGTCGAAAGGAGCCGTCCTTTTTCGGGACAATAAGGAGGTTGGAGTAAAAACCCCTGAACCTCTCTGCCGTGGGCACTGGGACCACTACTCCGTCTCTGCGGAGTCCCTCCAACACCAGGTGAAAAGCCTGAGCCTTTTCCGGGATGGAACAGACCGATGGAATCGGGATAACGGTTTTGATGTCAGCTCTATCCTGTAACCTCGCGAGACTACGTCTCGAACCCACTGATCGTGAACGTGAAGTAGCCACCTGTCCTGGAATCGAGACAGGCGGCCCCCCACCTGTGGGGAGGCAGGATGAGAGAGCGAGTCATGTCGAGGCGGGCTTGGGGGTGGCAGCTGCTGCCCCCGCCGGCTTCTTCTGACGACTCTTGGAGCGCCACTGAGTAGCCGGCTTGCCCCCTCGGTCCGCGCGAGCGGATGTCGTGGATGACTGCGAGCTGGAGCGAAAGGACCACTGTTTAGGGTTCCTTTTAACGGCATACCGTGGCTTAGGCTTATTCTGCGGTATCTTAGACTCAGCAGAATCCTTTATCAGCTTGCCCAGCTCGGTGCCAAAAAGCCTGTCACCGGCGAACGGAAGATTCTGCAGAATCTTCTTAGATGTGGCATCTGAGTCCCAAAGACGTAGCCACAACAATCTGCGGATCGCTATAGCATTGGCCGAAGCCACAGCTGAGCGAGTGGCAGTTTCCAAAGATGCCGTCCTGGCATAGTCCGCATAGGCCCTTGCTCTCTCGGTAAGCGCCAGGACCTCTGGACTGGATCTTGCCAGGTCCGTGATACCATCCAAGCAGGTAGTAATCGCTTGTAAGGTCCAGACCTTGGCAAAATTAGGGGCAAATGAAGACCCCACAGCCTCATAGGAAGACTTGGCGAGTTGCTCGACCTGTCTATCAGTCGCATCCTTCAATGAGGAGCTATCAGAGGCAGAAAACAGGGAGCGTGCAGCAATTCTAGTCATGGAAGCGTCCACCTTTGGAGACTGCGACCATTCCTGAAGCACCTCCTGGGAGAAGGGGAAGCGATTGTCCTTAGGTTTGCGGACATAGCGCCGCCCAGGATGTAACCTGGGCGCTCTAACCACCCTTCCAAAATTAGTGTGGTCCATGAAAGAGCCACTTGGTCTAGCCTCTGGCCGCAGCCATTGATAGACCTCTTTCGGGTGCACGATAACCTCTTCAGGGGGAGTCACGAGACGTAAGGTCTCATTGATTGAGGACACCAGATCCTCCACCCCATCTGGAGGTTCAGACACAGACCCGAGAGTAGACCCCCCCATCATCTTCCTCACCATCAGAGGAACGCTCCTCCTCAGAGAGAGCCTGGAGCTCGGGTGACTCCTCACGACGAGCTCGCTTAAGGGGTCTCACAGCAGAAGAGGGAGACACCCGGGGGTAACTGGAAGGAGCAGCTGGGTGTTCCAGCCTCCTATGAAGTGCCTCCAGTGACTGCGACATGGAGGACATCTGGGACAAGCAGGGATTCATTGATCCTATTCTGCGTTTCCCATGGTCCTGGATCACTTGAACCTCAGGGTATAGCACCGGAGCTGCTGCCTCAGCAGTGCCAGTCCGGGCTTCTGGGCGTCCGCAGTTATTGCAGGACCCCTCCACCAGTGTACCATTGCATGTAGCACAGGTAATGGTGACATCTGCCGCCTTAGCAGCCTGCTTCCTAACTGAGGACATAGCCACAGTAGGGGATGTATAAGCCAAGTCGTACAGACAAACAAACCGGAATCCCGGTGGCTTACCGACCGCAGTAAAGCGGTGGGAGGAAGCGGTGTGTGTGTGTGACCTCCGCGAGTTCCGGTCTCCCTCTGAAGTGCAGACACGCGCTGCCGTAGATCCCAGCCGGGAAGTGAGGGAGAAGATGGCCGCCGCCAGTAAAGTCGTGGGCGGCGCCGAGAACACGCGGGAAGCACACACACACGCCCCCCGGTGACGTCACCGCAAGGGCTGCCTCCTCTCCTCCAGGCAGCCTCATAATGGAGGTGCTGGAGCCCGCAGCGCGGGAAAACAGTGTAAACACAGTACACACACACGGACTGCAATTACATCCAAAGATCAGCAGTCTACGGCCTCAGCCCCTGTGACACACAGGGCGGTCAGCCAGGGTGACCCCAGCACAGGGTACACCTCCAGATCCGCGGACCCGAGGGTAACGCGCGGTCTGAGTGTCAGGACACATGAAGTGACCGACACTACCCCCAGGCACACAGGAGACACAGAGTGCCTCAGTGCCGGTCCGGTCTGTAAGCACCATTTAGGGAGGCCTCGGACGGGGGTTCAGCCCAGTCCGGAGTGTAAGCACCATTTAGGGAGGCCTCGGACTGGGCTGGCTCCAGTCCGGTCTGTAAGCACCATTTAGGGAGGCCTCGGACGGAGCGGAGCTGTGCAAGGCTCCCATCTCCCACTCTCCAGAGCCCCCCAGAGAGGGATGGAAAGGAGCGCGACAGCGTACCGGGAGAACACAAAGTGTCCAGGCTCTAGGCCCTCCGGTACCTCCACCAGCGTGTGCCACTAAGGGTGAGCGGGGAGGCTGTCACAGGTCCCGATAGAACCATATTACCTTGTCTTCAGACGCCATCACGTAAGTAGTGAGAATGCAGTGAAGTGCAAGCAAAGCGTGATCCTCCGAGCACACTAAGTTTAAAACTGAGGATGTTCCCTGCGGTAGGGGTTTATAAGCGGAGGAGGCGGTGTCTACAAACTTGTAGTACCTAGTGTGACCTCCGGAGGGCAGTGCCCTAAACCCCATTGTCTGGGTCTCCCATTATGATGACCAGAAAATAGGGACTCCATGAAAATAAGACCTAGCAAAGACTTATTTTTTTAAGCATGCCCGCCTAACAGGGCATGCAGGTGTGATTATACTGTATTTACTGTAGATCGCCCATGGTGACCACCGCTGTATTTATACAAGCTTATCTCTCCAACCAGATGGCAGCAGCAAATATTGTCGCATGACGTTACATGCGGGCTTCTGATTGGTCGGGCGGTTTACTGTACATCTACGGCAGCTGAGAGAGAACCGAGAGAGAACGAACAGAGAGAGAACCAAGAGAGAGAGAGAGAACGAACAGAGAGAGAACCGAGAGAGAGAGAACCGAGAGAACGAACAGAGAGAGAACCGAGAGAACGAACAGAGAGAGAGAGAGAACGAACAGAGAGAGAGAGAACGAACAGAGAGAGAGAGAGAGAGAGAGAGAGAGAGAGAACGAACAGAGAGAGAGAGAGAGAGACAGAACGAACAGAGCGGAGAGAGAGAGAGAGAGAGAGAGAGAGAGAGAGAACGAACAGAGAGAGAGAGAGAGACAGAGAACGAACAGAGAGAGAGGAGAGAGAGAGAGAGAGAACGAACAGAGAGAGAGAGAGAGAGGAGAGAACGAACAGAGAGAGAGAGAGAGAGAGAGAACGAACAGAGAGAGAGAGAGAGAGAGAGAGAACGAACAGAGAGAGAGAGAGAGAGAGAGAACGAACAGAGAGAGAGAGAGAGAGAACGAACAGAGAGAGAGAGAGAACGAACAGAGAGAGAGAGAGAGAGAGAACGAACAGAGAGAGAGAGAGAGAGAGAGAACGAACAGAGAGAGAGAGAGAGAGAGAGAACGAACAGAGAGAGAGAGAGAGACAGAACGAGAGAGAGAGACAGAACGAGAGAGAGAGAGACAGAACGAGAGAGAGAGAGAGAAACGAACAGAGAGAGAGAGAGAGAGAGAGAGAGAAGAACGAACAGAGAGAGAGAGAGAGAGAGAGAGAGAGAGAACGAACAGAGAGAGGAGAGAGAGAGAGAGAGAGAGAGAGAGAACGAACAGAGAGAGAGAGAGAGAGAGGGGAGAGAGAGAGAGAGACAGAACGAACAGAGAGAGAGAGAGAGAACGAACAGAGAGAGAGAGAGAGAGAGAGAGAGAGAGAGAGAGAGAACGAACAGAGAGAGAGAGAGAACGAACAGAGAGAGAGAGGAGAGAGAAAGAACGAGAGGAGAGAGAGAGAGAAAGAACGAGAGAGAGAGAGAGAGAGAGAGAGAAAGAACGAGAGAGACTGAACAGAGGGAGGGAGAGAGAGACCGAACAGAGGGAGGGAGAGAGAGACCGAACAGAGGGAGGGAGAGAGAGACCGAACAGAGGGAGGGAGAGAGAGACCGAACAGAGGGAGGGAGAGAGAGACCGAACAGAGGGAGGGAGAGAGGAGACCGAACAGAGGGAGGGAGAGAGAGAACGAACAGAGGGAGGGAGAGAGAGAACGAACAGAGGGAGGGAGAGAGAGAGAACGAACAGAGGGAGGAGAGAGAGAGAACGAACAGAGGGAGGGAGAGAGAGAACGAACAGAGGGAGGGAGGGAGAGAGAGAACGAACAGAGGGAGGGAGAGAGAGAGGGGGGAGGGAGAGAGAGAGGGGGGCCGGGGAGAGAGAGAGGGGGCCGAGAGAGAGAGAGAGAGAGAGAGAGAGAGGGAGGCAGAGAGGAGAGAGAGAGAGAGAGAGGAGAGGCGGGGCAGAGAGAGAGAGAGAGAGCCGGCAGAGAGGGGCGGGGGGGGTAGAGAGGGGTGGGGGGGGGCAGAGAGGGGTGGGGGGGCAGAGAGGGGGCGGGGGGGGCAGAGAGAGCGGCTGAGAGCGGCTGAGGGGGGGGAAGAAGAGAGCGGCTGAGGGGGGGGGAAGAAGAGAGCGGCTGAGGGGGGGAAGAAGAGAGAGCGGCTGAGGGGGGGGGAAGAAGAGAGAGCGGCTGAGGGGGGGGGAAGAAGAGAGAGCGGCTGAGGGGGGGGAAGAAGAGAGAGCGGCTGAGGGGGGGAGGAAGAAGAGAGAGCGGCTGAGGGGGGGGAGGAAGAAGAGAGAGCGGCTGAGGGGGGGAGGAAGAAGAGAGAGCGGCTGAGGGGGGGGAAGAAGAGAGAGAGCGGCTGAGGGGGGGGGAAGAAGAGAGAGCGGCTGAGGGGGGGGGAAGAAGAGAGCGGCTGAGGGGGGGGGGAAAGAAGAGAGCGGCTGAGGGGGGGGGGAAAGAAGAGAGCGGCTGAGGGGGGGGGAAGAAGAGAGAGCGGCTGAGGGGGGGGAAGAAGAGAGAGCGGCTGAGGGGGGGGAGAGAGAGAGCGGCTGAGGGGGGGGAGAAGAGAGAGCGGCTGAGGGGGGGGGAGAAGAGAGAGCGGCTGAGGGGGGGGAGAAGAGAGAGCGGCTGAGGGGGGGGGAGAAGAGAGAGCGGCTGAGGGGGGGGGGGGAAGAGAGAGAGAGAGCGGCTGGGGGGGGGGGGAGAAGAGAGAGCGGCTGAGGGGGGGGGGAGAGAAGAGAGAGCGGCTGAGGGGGGGGGAGAGAGAGAGAGCGGCTGAGGGGGGGGGGGAGAAGAGAGAGCGGCTGAGGGGGGGGGAGAGAAGAGGAGAGGCGGCTGAGGGGGGGGGGAGAAGAGAGAGCGGCTGAGGGGGGGAAGAAGAGAGAGCGGCTGAGGGGGGGGGAAGAAGAGAGAGCGGCTGAGGGGGGGGAAGAAGAGAGAGCGGCTGAGGGGGGGGAGAAGAGAGAGGAGCGGCTGAGGGGGGGGAAGAAGAGAGAGCGGCTGAGGGGGGGGGGAAGAAGAGAGAGCGGCTGAGGGGGGGGGGAAGAAGAGAGAGCGGCTGAGGGGGGGGGGGAAGAAGAGAGAGCGGCTGAGGGGGGGGAGAAAGAAGGGAAGCGGCTGAGGGGGGGGGGAAGAAGAGAGAGCGGCTGAGGGGGGGGGGAAAGAGAGAGAGCGGGCTGAGGGGGGGGGGGAGAAGAGAGAGCGGCTGAGGGGGGGGGGAAGAGAGCGCGGCTGAGGGGGGGGGGGGGGGGAGAAGAGAGAGCGGCTGAGGGGGGGGGGGAGAGAGAGAGAGCGGCTGAGGGGGGGGAGAAGAGAGAGCGGCTGAGGGGGGGAGAAGAGAGAGGGCTGAGGGGGGGGGGAAGAAGAGAGAGCGGCTGAGGGGGGGGGAGAAGAGGAGAGCGGCTGAGGGGGGGGAGAAGAGAGAGCGGCTGAGGGGGGGGAGAGAAGAGAGCGGCTGAGGGGGGGGGAGAAAGAGAGAGCGGCTGAGGGGGGGGGGAGAAGAGAGAGCGGCTGAGGGGGGGAAGAAGAGAGAGCGGCTGAGGGGGGGGAAGAAGAGAGAGCGGCTGAGGGGGGGGAAGAAGAGAGAGCGGCTGAGGGGGGGGGGAAGAAGAGAGAGCGGCTGAGGGGGGGGGGAAAGAAGAGAGAGCGGCTGAGGGGGGGGGGAAGAAGAGAGAGCGGCTGAGGGGGGGGGGAAGAAGAGAGAGCGGCTGAGGGGGGGGGAAGAGAGAGCGCGGCTGAGGGGGGGGGAGAAGAGAGAGGCGGCTGAGGGGGGGGGGAGAAGAGAGGGTGAGGGGCTGAGGGGGGGGGGGGAGAGAGAGAGGGTGAGAGGGGGGATGAGGGGGTGAGGGGGGGGGAGAAGAGAGAGCGGCTGAGGGGGGGGGGAAGAGAGAGAGCGGCTGAGGGGGGGGGGAGAAGAGAGAGCGGCTGAGGGGGGGGGAGAAGAGAGAGCTAGGGAGAGAGCTGAGGGGGGGAGAAGAGAGAGCGGCTGTGGGGGGGGGGAGAAGAGAGCGGCTGAGGGGGGGGGAAGAAGAGAGAGTGGCTGAGGGGGGGGGGAGAAGAGAGAGCGGCTGAGGGGGGGGGGGGGGGAAGAGAGAGCGGCCGAGAGGGGGGGGAGAGCGCCAGTTGGAGGGAGGGATGGGTTTTTGGAGGGATTATGCTCACCTATCTGAGATTATCAGGATCCCGCAGTGTCACCTCTTCAGCAGCCTCACATGGACTGTACAGACAGCAGCCACCACTTGGGGAGACGAGCAGTGATGAAATGTCTCCACCGGGAGGAAGATCCATAATACCTAGAACAGAAAATAATAAGGGAAACAAGAATCACAATGAAGACGCGATACGTCTCCTACCTGACGTCTATGGACACTAGGTAAAATTGATCCATAGTCCGAGTACAGAACACCTTCCCTGTTTTGCCCCAAATGCCAACACTCTCCTTCCCTGCACCCCCCCCTCCCGTATGCAGCCCAGTGCAAGTAACATCACACACTTTTCTGCAGTATCACACCACACACAGCCCCCTAGATATGGCCCCACACACCACACACAGCCCCTGGATATGGCCCCACACACCACACACAGCCCCTGGATATGGCCCCACACACCACACACAGCCCCCTGGATATGGCCACACACCACACACAGCCCCCTGGATATGGCCACACACCACACACAGCCCCCTGGATATGGCCACACACCACACACAGCCCCTGGATATGGCCCCACACCACACACAGCCCCTGGATATGGCCACACACCACACACAGCCCCCTGGATATGGCCCCACACCACACACAGCCCCCTGGATATGGCCCCACACCACACACAGCCTCCCGGATTTCTTCTCCCACCTCAGTCCTCTCCCCTCACAGCGCTGCTTTCCTTCCGCTGCTCCAGAGGCCGCACAGCTCAGCACAGGATCCGGAGCTCAGCACAGCCTTCCCGCCCCACAACACTACACACTGACTGAGCACGCTCACGCTGCAATAGCTTCCATTGGACGAAGGAGGCCACGCCCATTCCCGTGACGTCATGATTTTATGAAATCACTCCGCCCCTCCAAAATTCAACTCTGATCTAGACGCTACCATGGCGGCAGTACAGAAGAGGGATAGGGCACAGGAAGGGGACAGTACTGAGGAAGGACTGGGCATAGGGAGAGGATGGCGGCAGTACAGTAGAGGGAAAGTCACAGAGGAGGGACAGGGCACAGTGAGAGGATGGCGGTAGTACAGAGGAGGGACGGTTGCATCTAGTTCGGAGTTGATTTTTTGTGGCCCTCAAAAAATCATCTCCGTTCTAGCTGATTCAGTAGTGAGCCGTCTAGATCGGAGTTGATTTTTGGAGGCCTCATTTTATCAACTCCGAACTAGACGGCTCACTAGTGAATTGTCTACATCGGAGTGGGTTTTTTGTGCTCCTCATTTTATCCACTCCGCTCTAGACGGTTCAGTACTGAGGTGACTGGATCGGAGTTGAATTTTTGAGGCCTCTCTGTAATCACATGTTTTTGTTCACCTCATTTTCTCCACTCCGCTGTAGCTGATTCACCAGTGAGCCGTCTAGATCGGAGTGGATTTTTTGATGATCTCTCTGATCTTCACCATTCTACACAGTGCAGGGTGTACAGCAGGAGGGGGGGACTCCAGGCCTCAGAGCCGCACACAGTGCAGGGTGTACAGCAGGGTGGGGTCTCCAGGCCTCAGAGCCGCACACAGTGCAGGGTGTACAGCAGGGTGGGGCAGGGGCGGACCTACCATGGTGCAGCTGGTGCAGCTGCACCAGGGCCCCGGCCGGCTTGGGGGCCCCTTAGCCCTGCAGGGGGGCCCTCAGCCGCCCCCCATGTCCCTGTGCCAGTGTGGCAGAGGAGAGGGGGTTAACCAGGGAAGCTTCCTGCTTCCCTTGGCTGAGCCCGCCCGTCCTCTCTCTGCTGCTGCTCCGGCTCACAGGGGCCCCGCTGGACGCAGGTTAGCCCTGCAGGGGGGTCCCCAGCCCCCCCCCATGTCCATGTGCCAGTGTGGCAGAGGAGAGGGGGGTAACCAGGGAAGCTTCCTGCTTCCCCCTGCTGAGCCCGCCCCTCCTCTCTCTGCCGCTGCTCCGGGGCCCGCTGGACGCACGCAGGTAGGAGCCGCGACCTGATAGCACTCCCCCCTGATCCTCACCACACCTACACTGATAGCACCCCCTCCCCCCTTTCTCAAACCAGGGCCCCCCTCAAAGGCTGCACCAGGGCCCCCGGGCAGCAAGGTCCGCCCCTGGGGTGGGGACTCCAGGCCTCAGAGCCGCACACAGTGCAGGTTTTCAGGATTTCCTTAGCATTGCACAGGAGTTAGAATCAGATTTGTAATTATAATTATTTCATGCTTTTATTTATTAGGTTCTTACTTAAGCTGTTATATTTCTTATATATTTCCAAAGGGCAAATTTTTTTTTCGTGATTATTTCACCATACATTTTATTATTTCTTTTTGCAATATAAATAATTACACCCAGCGCTGATTGTTTAGTTTTGCTAGAATTTTTATTTTACTGTATTTCCACAAGTCCCAACGACGACATTAAAGGAGTGGGTGGAGCCTCCGGACCGCAGGACCGACATTAAAGGAGTGGGTGGAGCCTCCCGGGGAAAACCGTAACAGAGCGCAGCTGACAGTCGTCATAACTTACTATATTGTATCGTAGTGGATTTTTTGAGGACCTCATTTTAAGCACTCCGTTCTAGCTGATTCACCAGTGAACCGTCTACATCGGAGTGGGTAATTTGAGGACCTCATTTTAGCTACTACATTCTGTACAGTTTGTACTGAGGTGACTGGAATTGAGTTTTTCACAGAGTGGGCGGAGCCTCACAAGGAAAAACATAACAGAACGCAGCCGAGAGTCCTCATAATATATAAAATAGGATCGTAGTGGATTTTTTGAGGACCTCATTTTAGCCACTCCGTTCTAGCTGATTCACGAGTGAGCCGTCTAGATCGGAGTGGATAATTTGAGGACCTCATTTTAGCAACTACATAATGTACAATTTGTACTGAGGTGACTGGAATTGAGTTTTTTGAAGAGTAGGAAGAGCCTCACAGGGAAAAATGTAACAGAACGCAGCCGAGAGTCCTCATAATATACAAAATTGTATCGTAGTGGATTTTTTGAGGACCTCATTTTAGCCACTCCGTTCTAGCTGATTCACCTGTGAGCCGTCCACATCGGAGTGGATAATTTGAGGACCTCATTTTAGCAACTACATAATGTACAGTTTGGTACTGAGGTGACTGGAATTGAGTTTTTTGAAGAGTAGGAAGAGCCTCACAGGGAAAAATGTAACAGAACGCAGCCGAGAGTCCTCATAATATACAAAATTGTATCGTAGTGGATTTTTTGAGGACCTCATTTTAGCCACTCCGTTCTAGCTGATTCACCAGTGAGCCGTCTAGATCGGAGTGGATAATTTGAGGGCCTCATTTTAGCAACTACATAATGTACAGTTTGTACTGAGGTGACTGGAATTGAGTTTTTCACCGAGTGGGCAGAGTCTCACAGGAAAAAACGTAACAGAACGTAGCCAAGAGTCCTCATAATTTTCAACATTGGATCGGAGTGGATTTTTTGAGGGCCTCATTTTAGCAACTACATAATGTACAATTTGTACTGAGGTGACTGGAATTGAGTTTTTCGAAGAGTAGGCAAAGCCTCACAGGGAAAAAACGTATCAGAACGCAGCCGAGAGTCCTCATAATATACAAAATTGTATTGTAGTGGATTTTTTGAGGGCCTCATTTTAGCTACTACATTCTGTACAGTTTGGTACTGAGGTGACTGGAATTTTTTTTCGAAGAATGCGGGGAACCTCACAGGGAAAAACATAGCAGAGCATAGCCGAGAGTCCTCATAATTTCCAACATTGGATCCTAGTGGATTTTTTGAGGACCTCATTTTAGCAACTATATTCTGTATAGTTTGGTATTGAGGTGACTGGAATTGATTTTTTTCTAAGAATAAGGGGAGCTTCATGGGGAAAAACGTAAGGGTATGTGCACACTGGGCGGGGTTTTCGGCGGTTTACCTGTGTAAACCGCCGTTTTCTGGTCGTCATAATGGGAGACCCAGACAATGGGTTTAGGGCACTGCCCTCCGGAGGTCACACTAGGTACTACAAGTTTGTAGACACCGCCTCCTCCGCTTATAAACCCCTACCGCAGGGAACATCCTCAGTTTTAACCTTAGTGTGCTCGGAGGATCACGCTTTGCTTGCACTTCACTGCATTCTCACAACTTACGTGATGGCGTCTGAAGACAAGGTAATAGGGTCCTAATCGGGACCTGTGACAGCCTCCCCGCTCACCCTTAGTGGCACACGCTGGTGGAGGTACCGGAGGGCCTAGAGCCTGGACACTTGGTGTTCTCCCGGTACGCTGTTACGCTCCTCTCCATCCCTCTCTGGGGGGCTCTGGAGAGTGGGAGATGGGAGCCTTGCACAGCTCCGCTCCGTCCGAGGCCTCCCTAAATGGTGCTTACAGACCGGACTGGAGCCAGCCCAGTCCGAGGCCTCCCTAAATGGTGCTTACACTCCGGACTGGTGCTGCACCCCCGTCCGAGGCCTCCCTAAATGGTGCTTACAGACCGGACCGGCACTGAGGCACTCTGTGTCTCCTGTGTGCCTGGGGGTAGTGTCTGGCACTTTATGTGTTTCATGACACTCAGACCGCGCGTTACCCTCGGGTCCGCGGATCTGGAGGTGTACCCCGTGCTGGGGTCACCCTGGCTGACCGCCCTGTGTATCACAGGGGCTGAGGCCATAGACTGCGTATGTGTGTTTGTACAGTCAGTCTGTGTGTGGTGTATTTCACACTATTTCCCGCGCTGCGGGCTCCGGCGCCTTCATGCTGAGGCTGCCTGGAGGTTGGGAAGCGGCCCGTGCGGTGACGTCACCGATGGGCGTGTGTGTGTGTTTCCCGCGTGTTCTCGGCGCCGCCCACAGTTTCTCTGTCGGCGGCCATCTTTCTTCCTCACTTCCCGGCTGGGAGCTGTCTGAAGCGTGCGGCTGCACTTCAGGGGAGACCGGAAACCTATCGCGGAGGTCACACACACCGCTTCCTCCTACCGCTGTGTTGCGGTCGGTAAGCCACCGGGATTCCCGGTTTTTTGTCTGCGATTGGCTTATTTTCCCCTACTGTGGCGATGTCCTCAGTTGGGAAGCGTGCTGCTAAGGCGGCAGAGACCACAGTTACTTGTGCTACATGCAATGGTACACTGGTGGAGGGGTCCTGCAATAACTGCGGACGCCCAGAGGCCCGGACTGCCACTGCTGAGTCAGCAGCTCCGGTGCGGTACCCTGAGGTTCAAGTGATCCCAGGGCCATGGGAAACTCAGAATAAGATCAATGAATCTCTGTTGTCCCAGCTGTCCTCCATGTCGCAATCCCTGGAGGCACTTAATAGGAGACTGGATAGCCCAGCTACTCCGTCCAGTTACCCCCGGGTGTCTCCCTCTTCTGCTGTGAGACCCCTTAAGCGAGCTCGTCGTGAGGAGTCACCCGAGCTCCAGGCTCTCTCTGAGGAGGAGCGTTCCTCTGATGGTGAGGAAGATGATGGGGGTTCGACTTTCGGGTCTGTATCTGCGTCTGAACCACCAGACGGGGTGGAGGATTTGGTATCCTCTATCAATGAGACCTTACGTCTCGTGACACCCCCTGAGGAGGTGACTGTACACCCGAAGGAGGCCTATCAATGGCTGCGGCCGGAGGCTAGACCAAGTGGTTCCTTTATGGACCATACTAACTTTGGAAGGGTGATTAGAGCCCCCAGGTTACACCCTGGGCGGCGTTATGTCCGAAAACCTAAGGACAATCGCTTCCCCTTCCCCCAGGAGGTGCTTCAGGAGTGGTCGCAGTCCCCAAAGGTGGACGCTTCCATGACCAGGATTGCTGCACGCTCCCTCTTCTCTGCCTCTGATAGCTCCTCGTTGAAGGAGGCGACTGATAGACAGGTCGAGCAACTCGCCAAGTCTTCCTATGAGGCTGTGGGGGCTTCATTTGCCCCTAATTTTGCCACGGTTTGGACCTTACAAGCAATTACTACCTGCTTGGATGGTATCACTGACCTGGCAAGGTCCAGTCCAGAGGTCATGGCACTTACCGAGAGAGCAAGAGCCTATGCGGACTACGCCAGAACGGCGACTCTGGAAACTGCCACTCGCTCAGCTGTGGCTTCGGCCAATGCTATTGCGATTCGCAGACTGTTGTGGCTGCGTCTCTGGGACTCAGATGCCACATCTAAGAAGATTTTACAGAATCTTCCATTTGCTGGTGACAGGCTGTTTGGCACTGAGCTGGGCAAGCTAATAAAGGATTCTGCTGAGTCTAAGATACCGCAGAATAGGCCCAAGCCACGGTATACTGTGAAAAGGAACCCAAAACAGTGGTCCTTTCGCTCCAGCTCGCAGTCATCAGCATCGTCCGCGCGTACGGACCGAGGGGGCAAGTCCGCTTCTCAGTGGCGCTCTAAGAGTCGTCCAAAGAAGCCGGCGGGGGCAGCGGCTGCCACCCCAAACCCGCCTCTACATGACTCGCTCTGCCTTCCTGCCTCCCCACAGGTGGGGGGCCGCTTGTCTCGCTTTCAGGACAAGTGGCTGCTTCACATTCAAGATCAGTGGGTTCGAGACGTGATCTCGCGAGGTTACAGGATAGAACTGACGTCAAAACCTATCCACCGATTCCATCGGTCGGTCCCATCCCCAGAAAAGGCTCAGGCTTTTCACCTGGTGTTGGAGGGTCTCCGCAGAGACGGAGTGGTGGTCCCGGTGCCTTCCGGAGAGAGGTTCAGGGGTTTTTACTCCAACCTCTTTATCGTCCCGAAGAAGGACGGATCCTTCCGCCCTGTTCTGGACCTGAAGTTGTTCAACCGTCACGTGTTGGTTCGGAAGTTCCGTATGGAATCCCTGCGTTCCGTGATCGCAGCAGTGTCACAGGGGGATTTCCTGGCGTCCATAGATATCCGAGACGCTTACCTTCACGTACCCATTGCTCCGGCTCATCAGCGCTGGTTGAGATTTGCAGTGGGGGAAGAACACTTCCAATTTGTGGCGCTGCCGTTCGGGTTGGCCTCGGCACCGCGGGTGTTCACAAAAGTGATGGCTTCCATGATGGCTCTCCTGCACGCGCAGGGACATGCCGTCATCCCCTATTTAGACGACCTGCTGGTCAGGGCGCCATCAGAACACCTCTGTCAGGAGAGCCTGGAGGTGACCATGCGGTCTCTGGAACAGTTCGGTTGGCTCCTCAACATTCAGAAGTCAACGCTGGTTCCGACCCAGTCTCTGACATATTTGGGCATGGACTTCAACACAGCCTCAGCCCTAGTGTCTCTACCGCGACCCAAACAGATGGCGATCCAATCAGGAGTGCAAGCAGTCCTCCTGTCACCACATTCATCCCTACGGGTGTTTGATGAAACTGGTGGGACGCATGGTGGCGGCAATAGAGGCGGTGCCTTTTGCACAATTTCGCCTCCGTCCTCTCCAGCTGGAGATTCTCCGCAGATGGGACAAGAGGACGATCTCACTGAATCGGCTGGTGACCCTTTCCCAACCGACCAGAGATTCCCTGCAGTGGTGGCTACAACCGCATCACTTGTCTCGGGGCCGGTCCTTCATAAAACCATCTTGGTTAGTGGTGACCACCGACGCCAGTCTGAAGGGCTGGGGAGCGGTGTTCTTGCACCACAGGGCCCAAGGCCTCTGGACTCAGTCGGAGTCGGCATTGCAGATAAACGTGCTGGAGATCAAGGCGATCTATCTGGCACTCCTGGCTTTTCAGAGATTCCTCTCAGGACAACCCATTCGGGTTCAGTCCGACAATGCGACGGCCGTCGCCTACATAAATCATCAAGGAGGAACCAGGAGTGCGGAGGCTCTGGCCGAAGTTCACCGCATCCTATCCTGGGCGGAGGACAACAACTGCCTGATCTCCGCAGTTCACATCCCAGGGGTCGAAAACTGGGAGGCCGACTATCTGAGCCGACAGGGGATGGACGCCGGAGAGTGGTCTCTTCATCCGGACGTCTTCAGAGAAATCTGCAGCAGATGGGGCACGCCGGACGTGGACCTGATGGCCTCACGGCTGAATCATCAGGTGCCGCAATACATGGCGAGGTCGTGGGACCCCCAGTCTCTGGGAGCGGACGCCCTAATCTTGACCTGGTCCAGATTCCATCTGCCGTATGTGTTCCCTCCTCTGGCTCTGATTCCCAAGGTGCTGTGGAAGATCAGGTCAGAGTGCAGGGTCGCCATTCTAGTGGCTCCAGATTGGCCCAGGAGGTCCTGGTATCCGGACCTGTGGCACCTGTCAGGCGGACACAGATGGGCTCTTCCAGAACGCGCAGACTTACTCGCGCAAGGCCCATTCTTCCACCGCAATTCCAGGGCCCTCAAGTTGACTGCGTGGCTCTTGAGGCCTGGCTGCTGACATCTAGGGGTTTCTCCCCTACAGTGGTTGCTACTATGAATAGGGCTAGGAGGCCCGTTTCCAGGAAGATATACCACCGGACGTGGAAAATCTTTTTTACCTGGTGTGCCTCTGGTGGACGTTCTCCGTGGCCCCTCTCCATCCCGACGTTGTTGGCTTTCCTACAGTCGGGTCTGGAGTTGGGATTATCCCTTGGCTCTTTGAAAGGTCAAGTGTCAGCACTCTCGGTGCTGTTTGACAGGCGATTGGCACTCCTCCCGAAGGTGCGTCAATTTCTCCAAGGGGTGTCGCGGATGGTTCCGCCCTACAGGAGACCTCTGGACCCTTGGGACCTTAACAGAGTCCTAGCGGCGTTACAGAAGCCGCCGTTTGAGCCGCTGAGAGATATCTCTCTCTTGCGTCTGTCCCAGAAGGTGGTTTTTCTGGTGGCAATTACGTCTTTGAGGAGGGTCTCAGAATTGGCTGCACTTTCGTGCAAGTCACCCTTTCTGGTGGTTCACCAAGACAAGGTGGTGTTGCGCCCACGGCCAGAATTCTTGCCGAAGGTGGTTTCAACTTTTCACCTGAACCAGGAGATTGTTCTCCCATCATTTTGCCCCGCTCCCGTTCATCAGATCGAACGCGACCTCCATACTCTGGATCTCGTGAGAGCTGTACGCATTTATGTGTCCAGGACCGCTTCCTTCAGGAATTCGGATTCCTTTGTTCTCACGACGGGTCGCTGTAAGGGGGCCGCGGCTTCAAAGTCGACCTTGGCCAGATGGATTAAAACTCCTATTCAGGAGGCTTACCGATCCTCTGGTTTGCCTCTCCCGGTGGGATTGAAGGCTCACTCTACCAGAGCTGTCGGTGCCTCCTGGGCTTTGCGACATCGAGCGTCTGCTCTACAGGTGTGTCAGGCGGCCACTTGGTCCAGCCTGCACACATTTTCTAAGCACTATATGGTGCATGCCCATGCCTCTGCGGATGCGAGTTTGGGCAGGCGGGTTCTCCAGGCGGCGGTTGCCCACCTTTAAAGGGAACCATATGTTATCCGTCTTGTTGAGGAACTCTTCCCGCCCTGGGGTATTGCTTTAGGACATCCCCATTGTCTGGGTCTCCCATTATGACGACCAGAAAAAAGAGAATTTTGTTTACGTACCGTAAATTCTTTTTTCTTTAGTCATCAATGGGAGACCCAGCACCCACCCAGTTGTTCCGTTGCATATTTTGCACTTGTTCTGTTCTCTGTTGAGACAGTGTTTGCCGGGTTGTTGAACCGTCTGTGCACGGCATTCTTCCCGAGGTTTCGGGTGTGGTTTATTTCTCCTCGCAGCTTATGGACCCCTGTGGTAGGGGTTTATAAGCGGAGGAGGCGGTGTCTACAAACTTGTAGTACCTAGTGTGACCTCCGGAGGGCAGTGCCCTAAACCCATTGTCTGGGTCTCCCATTGATGACTAAAGAAAAAAGAATTTACGGTACGTAAACAAAATTCTCTTTTTTGCATACATTAGTTTTATTTAAATTTATGTTAATCCAAACCGGCGTTTGGATTAACATTGAAACTAATGTAACCCGCCCAAGGCTGTGCACATACCGGCGGTTACCCAGCGTCATCCGTTGCTAACCCGCAGGTTTCCCAGCGGGTTAGCAAAGAATGACCAAGTTCTAAAAACCGGCCGGTTCTGCAGCGGCTGCAAGCAGAATCATGTGCTGCTTCCAGCCGCTGCAGAATCGCCGCCGAGAACCCGCTGGGCAGCCGCCGGATACCCCCCGGCTCCCGCAGCTCATACCCGCCAAGAAGCCGGTGCACGGCGCCGGAGCTTCCTGGCGGGTCCCGCCAGCAGCCGCCGACCGAACCGCCGGGTAAGTGTGCACTTACCCTTACAAAGCACAGCCGAGAGTCCTCATAATATACAAAATTGTATTGTAGTGGATTATTTGAGGACCTAATTTTAGCCACTCCGTTCTAGCTGATTCACCAGTGAGCCGTCTAGATCAGAGTGGATTATTTGAGCACCTCATTTTAGCAACTCCATTCTGTACAGTTTGTTGCTGAGGTGACTGGAATCGAGTTTTGTGAGGAGTGGGTGTAGCTTTGCAGGGAGAAGCGTAACTGAGGGCAGTGACAGAGTCCTCATATTTACAACATTGGATCGCAGTGCATTTTTCAAGGACCTCATTTTAGTAACTCCACTCTAGCTGATTCACCAGTGAGCCGTCTAGATCGGAGTGGATTTTTTGAGGACCTCATTTTAGCAACTCCATTGTAGCTGATTCACCAGTGAGTTGTCTAGATCGGCATGGATTTTTGGAGGAACTCCCCATAGCCTCCATTCTGTACAGTTTGGTGCTGAGGTGGCAAGAAGCATATTTTTTTCTGAAGATTATGCGGAGCCTCGTCCGAAGTGTCACAGAGTGCAGCCAACAGAGTTTGTTGCTAAGATGACTAGAATGGAGTTGATAGAGCGAGGTCCTCATAGCATAAACTCCAATCTAGACGGCTCATGACAGAAACCACCAGACTGGAGTTAATACCAGGAGTTCCTCAGATTCCAATCTAGTGGCATATGAATTATATATACTTGTATGTATTATTTCTTTTTGTAATATAATTATGACACACCCCAGGGCCGTGGGGTACCCGGTCTCGGGTGTTTGGTTTCAAGGTGGATATCACGGGCGGCCTGTGCCTGGCCCGTGGCCCTGGTGGTCGCTAAAAGGGGGTAAAGATTAAAAATAAGAGTTTGTGACACCACCTATGGTTCCGGTCATGTTACCGGCGCTGCGGGACAGTCCTCTGGGGCAGAGGTTCCCAACTCCAGTCCTCAAGGCACACCAACAGTGCAGGTTTTCAGGATTTCCTTAGTATTGCACAGGTGATAATTGAATCACCTGCACTGGGGATGATTCCAATTTCTAAGGAAATCCTGAAATCCTGCACTGTTGGTGTGCCTTGAGGACTGGAGTTGGGAACCTCTGCTCTGGGGTGATGGTGGAGCAGCAAGATGGTTACGCTCCCCATAGGTGGAGCCGGATTCCCGGGGCAGTGATGGTGCATTTAAGTCTTTTGTGCTGTGAGGCGGCTCCTCAGGTGGTCCCGTCACTAGTGCTGAAAAGGAAGGTGGCTCATCAGCCGAGAGGAATGAATACTCCACAGTCTTTAGCTCTGAACGGGTTTACTGGCAAGTTCTTAGTGCAGGCAAGCAGGTCTATCAGGTCTTCCTGGCCTGGGTAGTCACCAGGGAACCAGGATAGCTCACTTCGGACCCTCGGTGGTGTGCCTGCCGTTCCTTGCTTGTCCTTCACTGCGCTCTCTCTCTCCTGCCGCCCTTCAGTGCTCCCGCGCGCAGAGCCTTCATCTCATAGACTGTGAGCCCTCGTGGACAGGGTCCCTGCTCCTCCTGTACCTGTACGTCCTGATCGCCTAGATTTAGTGTACTTGTTCTTGTCTCCCTCATCCTCATGTAAAGCGCCATGGAACCTAATGGCGCTATATAAATAAATAATAATAATAACAATCCAGCTCCCTTGGGCCCTCTCTGGGGGACCCTCCTCCGGACCCTATACGGTGCCTTTTAAGGATTACGCCGGGAGTTCGGCCACAACTTCCTAAAGAAAGCCGGTCCTCCGTTCCAGGACTGAACCCCTCCGGTTGGTAGTCGTACCGGGTCCAGATTCAGGGGCACCACACCTCCCCCCCCCCACACACATACATTGCCCCTTGTATAATCCCCACACAGACATACTGGCCCCTGTACAATCCTCCACCCACACACAGATGTTGCCCCTTGTACAACCCCCTCACACAGACCCTTGAATACCACCCCCCCCCATGTCATTGCCCCTTGTATAACCCCCTCACACACAGTCATTGCCCACACACGCACACAGTGACCCCCTGAATAACCCCCACACTCAGTCATTGCCCACACACAGAGAAAGAGAGAGCACGACTCTTCTGTTGACACTCACCTCTTCTGCTGGCAGTACAACTAAGCAGCTGAGGCAGAGAGAGTGGCAAGCGCGTCACGTGATGCGCTTGGAAATAGCGCAAGATATGAAATTTTGGCCACGTTTCTGCCTCAGCTGCTTAGTTATACGAGTGAAGCAGTCGGCCAATAACAGTGCAGCAGTAGCGGGCCAATCAGGGCATGGCTACTGCACTGATTGGCCGACAGCTGCCCTCGTACATCTACACACGCAGCTGAGGTAGAGACTTCAGCTCAGCGGTGTAGTGCTGCAGGTGAGGGGCGCGGTGGGCAGGGACATGACAGGGGGGCGGGGAAGCTGACAGCACCCCGCGGATCGGCACAAAGAACCCCACGGCCCGGTCCTGGTCCACGGACCGGTGTTTGGAGACCCCTGCTCTGTACAGTAACTCTATTCTAGATGTCTCACTACAGAGGTGTCTAGGTCATAGTTGTTGCACTGAGGTTCACGATTTCAGGGCACACATTACTGTCCATTAGGGCTCATTCAGACATATGCACATCAGTGCCTTCTCAGAGCACAATAGACAGACTGGCCGAGGCTCTCCTGACCAAAGAATGAAGTCTTCATATATTTCTTTGAGGCTGTCACTCTTGGTTGGGGGAGTCATGGCCAGTCAGTGTTCAGAGATTGAAGTGATGAGCATAGATGTCTGAACAAGCCCATATGCAGATTAGGTGTATGTGAGCCTTAGTGTAAAGTCTGCAGGATTACACAACAATCTGCTGTGTACAGGGCAAAGGCTTCTCTGTTGATGGCAGGGGAAAGAAGGGCGTGGAATGTTCGAATTCGAATGGTTGATTCTTTTGAGTCTCTCTGAAGATAACCGCCACCAGAGGAGCCGACATCTCCTTACTCATAGAGAACACAAAAACATTTGGTCAAACATTCCTGTATGTTACAGTCAGGAGAGAGAACTGTCGACCAAACGATTGTAGGGATTGGGGATTTATTGGCCTTAAAAGATTTGTGTAGTGAAAATAAATTATCACCTACCAAGTGGGCTAAGTGATAATATGCTGATCAGTGAGTGTCCGAACTCTGGGAACGGCGCAGATCGTGAAAGCGGAGAATTTTTATTCCGATTACAGAATAGAGCGGCTTGTTGGATGTCCGACCACTGCTCCACTCATTCTCAATGTGGCTGTCTGAAAGAACAGAGGACAGCACGGCCACCCAATAGGGCAAGAATAAAGCTCAGACTGAGTATGTGTACTGCTGCTCAACTCCAAACAAGATTAAAGAACCATATTCTGCTGGATAGAAGTGATAAAGGGATTGTCCGGTTCTAAGCAAGCTCTCTAAACTCAGGCTTGAATGCACTGGTGAACAGAGTTCTTGAAGGGGTTTATCACTAATTTCACCCTTTTTTTGTCCTAAATAACACTGGAGTTCTACTTCTACCACCTATCCTGTTCCTATAAGATGAGCTCTCTGCAGCTTGATATTCTTCTGCTGCGTTTCTGCTTATGCTACTTTCAACCAAAATCATACATACTAAAAAAGGGGCATCACTGGCATGGGCAAGGCATGAGTGACAGCAGGGCACATCACTATTAGCGAGATCTGAAAGATTTAGTGCAGGACTTTGGTGTAGACAGTTTCCCCAACAAATTGCAATGTGTGAACACGGCCAGATGTAGATCCAACCCGCAGTTACGGTTTACTAAGGTCACACTTGAGATTTATAATTAAAGAAATGAAAATTCAACACATTCTTTTCTGTTTTATTAAAGCAAATATATAAATAATTGTAACAAAAAGGGGAAGGATAAATATATTTATACAAATGTAGAACAATCATCTTTACAAATCAAGATATAAATTAAGTGACATCAGAGATAAGTGACAATGAAAGCAGAAACCTTCTGGACCAGGGTCCCCTGCACTTCAGTTGTGAAAATTGTTGAAAAATCAAATTTCTTTATTTATGATAAAATTCTTTCCTTGTTGAATACATTGGAGGACACGAGCACGGGTATATATCCTCTGCAACTCAAGGTCATTCAATCTTGTAGCCATGATACCGGTGTCAGGGAGCTTGTGTCCATGTGAGCCGTCCAGATAGCACTGAAAGAAAAAAGTCAGATCAGAGGGGACCTAGGTGTTATCCGTAGTACGGGGTCCATTTCCTAGGATGGTTCAAAAATTTAAATGCCAAAGCCCTACAAAAAAGCCATACAGAAGCGATAAAGTATAGAAAGGGGAGGGGTAGAAGTAAGAAAGGGAGGAGCAGAAGGAAGTAGAAAGAAAGATGAATAGCACAGTGTTTCCCCGAAAATAAGACATAGTAGGGGGGCTCGCGGAACTGCTAAATATAGGGACTCCATGAAAATAAGACCTAGCAAAGTTTAATATTTTTTTAGGCATGCCCACCTAACAGGGCATGGAGGTGTGATTATGACTCACACGCCGGCCCGTGGACTCTGGTTTAGACAGGCTGTAGCTCCTTCCTCCTTGTCACGGGTGGGCCGCGCCTGCCGGTTGAGTGCAGATCAAAAGTTGAAGACGTCTTGTAGGAACAGATTAAAGGGGTTTAATTTATTCGTGACGCCACCTATGAGTAGTTCGGTAAGGGCTACCGACGCTGCGGAACCTCCGGAGGATGGAACAGCAGCAAATGGAACGCTCCCCACAGGCTGAGCGGTGATCCCCGGAGGCTGGAGCTGCTCAAGATGTTGTGCGGCAGCTGCGGTTACCTTGTAGTGCGGACGGACAGTTCATAAGGAAGCACAGACACAAAAGTCTCTGCAACGGGTCTTTACTGTAACCAGCAGGCAGTACATGGCATACAGTTAACGGGTAGTGGACCGGGTGGACTCAGCAGTGATGGTGTCCCTTAGCTAGAATGGAGGAACACTGCGGATCTCTAAGTGGTTGCCAGTGTCGCCCAGGAATACCAGATCGGGTACGGGGAGGCTGCTTCAATGCCCTATCCAATATGTACGTTATGGATGTTCTGGGGAGCCTTGGGTCCCTCGGTGGGTACACCGCTGGTTAGACGACTGGAAGTTGGCTGGCGGTGGGGTGCTCCTGTAAAGCTGCTCCTCCACGCTTCTGGTTCACGTAGCAGAGGTGAACTGCTGCCAGCTTCGGTACCAGTGAACCGGCTGTAAGGTTTTGGGCACGGGAGTCTTTTGGAACCTGTGGTTGGTGATGCCCGATCCCGGTTGTTGAGGCCTCAGGTGCTAACACCTGACCGGTGACGGCCCGGGGGCTGCACGAGGTGCGGAGCCCCCGCTCCTACTCCTTCAAGTTCAAGGTCTCTTCCAGACTCCTCCAGACTAACTAGTCTAAGTGTCTGTACTTCTCCTACACTACCCTTGCACTCCGCCCACCAGGACCCTGGGTTGGCCCTCTGTTCTAGGTGATGCATGCAGGGTTGGATCTCGAAGTTAACCAGATCACTGCTGTGTCAGAGGATACTGCGGCTGCATTTATGGCTGCAATACCCTCTTGTGACGCACTCGTTGCGGGACGCCACAATTATACTGTATTTAATGTAACCCACCCATGGTGACCACCGCTGTATTTATTCTGGCACCACACTGAGCTCTCCACTGACCACATGGCAGCAGCTAATATTCTGACATGACCTTACATGCGGGCTTCTGTACATCTACGGCAGCTGAACCAGAGAGCACAGAGCGGTGACGGAAGAGTCCAGTGGTGTCATTCTTACTTAATCATGACTGATTGTTCGCCAGCCCTGTCCTCATCAACACCCACACCTGTGTTAATGGAACAATCACTAAAACGATGTTAGCTGCTCCTTTTAAAGGCAGGACTGCAATGATGTAGAAATGTGTTTTGGGGGTTAAAGTTCATTTTCTAGGCAAATATTGACTTAGCAAGTAATTGCTGTTAAGCTGATCACTCTATGACATTCTGGAGTATATGCAAATTGCCATTGGAAAAACTGAAGCAGTAGACTTTGTTAAAATTAATATTTGTATCATTCTCAAAACATTTGGCCATGACTGTAGAGCAGAATTGGGCTGTCTGTTCTTGCAAGTTGAGAAAAGGTCTATCACCGGAACACCCCGCCTACCTGATATCTGTCAGAACACTATTGGGTCTAGCCTCCATTCCCTTTCTGTGTGTGACTCAGGATGTCTGCCTGGTAGCTGGTAGTTTAGATCCCCCTTGATGTGGAGGACAGATAGGAATATGCCATGAGCCTGAACTATCAGGAGAGGAAGAAACCCCTCTATGGCTTTTCTTATGGCCTACAACATCCTCAGGTTGGAGAACATGTGGGAGTGGTCTGGATCCCACCACCCCTATAACACATGTTCTCGGACATGAGCTCCCCAACCCACTGAGCTCAGCTCTATCGTAATTATGTCTGACAATTGAAAAGCCCAAGGAATGCCCGCAGAGAGATGATTACAATGAAGCCACCATGAGAGGGTGGCGAGGGTGGGGCAGGAGGCGAGGGTTGAGGCAGGAGGGCGAGGGTGAGCGAGGGTGGGGCAGGAGGGGCGAGGGTTGGGCAGGAGGCGAGGGGTGAGGAGCGAGGGTGGGGCAGGGAGGCGAGGGTTGGGCAGGAGGCGAGGGTGAGCGAGGGTGGGGCAGGAGGCGAGGGTTGGGCAGGAGGCGAGGGCGGAGGAGGCGGGGCAGAGGCGAGGGTGGGGCAGGAGGCGAGGGGGGCGAGGGGGGCAAGGGAGGGGGTGGGAGGACAGGGGGGGCGAGGGGAGGGCGGGAGGGGCGAGGGGAGCGAGGGGGCGGGCAGGAGGCGAGGGGGCGGGCAGGAGGGAGCGAGGGGGGGGCAGAGAGGGCGAGGGGGCGGGCAGGAGGCGAGGGGGGGGCGGGCGAGGAGGGAGCGAGGAGGGGGGGGCGGGAGGAGAGCGAGGGGGGGCGGCGAGAGAGAGAGAGGGCGGGGGGGGCAGGGGAGAGGAGAGAGCAGAGCGAGGGGGGGGCGGGGCGAGAGAGAGAGAGCGAGGGGGGGGGCGGGCGAGAGAGAGAGAGAGGGAGGGGGGCGGGCGAGAGAAGGAGCGAGGGGGGGGGGCGAGAGAGAGAGAGGGCGGGGAGGGGAGGGGGCGGGCGCAGAGAAGAGAGAGCGAGGGGGGGGGGGCGGGCGAGAGAGAGAGAGCGAGGGGGGGGCGGGCGAGAGAGAGAGGAGCGAGGGGGGGGGCGGGCGAGAGAGAGAGCGAGCGAGGGGGGGGGCGAGAGAGAGAGCGAGCGGGAGGGGGCGGGCGAGAGAGAGAGCAAGGGGGGGCGAGAGGCGAGGGGAGGGATTATACTCATCTATGCGAGATTATCATGATCCCGCAGTGTCACCTCTTCAGCAGCCTCACATGCACTGTACCGACAGCAGCGCTTCACTTGGAGAGATGAGCAGTGATGAAAAATCCATAATACCTAGAACAGAAAATAAGGGAAACAAGAATCACAATGAAGACGCGATACGTCTCCCCAAGTGACGTCTATGGACACTAGCCCCCTCCCTCCCCGAATGTTCCTGTATACACCCCACGCAGCCCCCTGGATGCCCCTGTATACACCCCACGCAGCCCTCCCTGGATGCCCTTGTATACACCCCACGCAGCCCCCATGGATGCCCCTGTATACACCCCACATCACACGCAGCCCCCCTGGATGCCCCTGTATACACCACACGCAGCCCTCCTGGATGCCCCTGTGTACACCCCACACAGCCCCCCCCCTCCTACGGATGCCCCTGCATACGGTATACAGGGGCATCCAGGGGGGGTTGGGGCTGCGTGTGATGTGGGGTGTATACAGGGGCATCCAGGGGGGGGGGCTGCGTGGGAGGTATACAGTATACCCCCCACGCAGCCCCCCCCCCCCTGGATGCCCCTGTATACACCCCACACAGCCCTCCCTTGATGCCCCTGTATACACCCCACACAGCCCTCCCTTGATGCCCCTGTATACACCCCACACAACACCCAACCCCCCCACCCCTGTATACACCCCACACAACACCCAACCCCCCCTTCCCCTATATACACCCCACACCACACGCAGCCCCCCCCGGATGCCCCTGTATACACTACACGCAGCCCCCCGCCCCCCTCTCTGTATACACCCCACACAGCCCCCCTGGATGCCCCTGTATACACCCCACACCACACACAGCCCCCCCCCCCCTCCTGTATATACCCCACACAGCCCCCTGGATGCCCCTGTATACACCCCACACCACACACAGCCCCCCCCTCTTGTATATACCCCACACAGCCCCTCCTGTATATACCCCACACAGCCCCTCCTGTATATACCCCACACAGCCCCTCCTGTATATACCCCACACCACACACAGCCCCCCCTCCTGTATATACCCCACACAGCCCCCCCCTCCTGTATATACCCCACACAGCCCCCCCTCCTGTATATACCCCACACAGCCCCTCCTGTATATACCCCACACCACACACAGCCCCCCCTCCTGTATATACCCCACACAGCCCCTCCTGTATATACCCCACACAGCCCCTCCTGTATATACCCCACACAGCCCCTCCTGTATATACCCCACACAGCCCCTCCTGTATATACCCCACACCACACACAGCCCCCTCCCCTCCTGTATATACCCCACACAGCCCCTCCTGTATATACCCCACACAGCCCCTCCTGTATATACCCCACACAGCCCCTCCTGTATATACCCCACACAGCCCCTCCTGTATATACCCCACACAGCCCCTCCTGTATATACCCCACACAGCCCCTCCTGTATATACCCCACACAGCCCCTCCTGTATATACCCCACACCACACACAGCCCCCCCCCTCCTGTATATACCCCACACAGCCCCTCCTGTATATACCCCACACCACACACAGCCCCCCCCTCCTGTATATACCCCACACAGCCCCTCCTGTATATACCCCACACCACACCACACACAGCCCCCCCACCTCCTGTATATACCCCACACCACACACAGCCCCCTGGATTTCTTCTCCCACCTCAGTCCTCTCCTCACAGCGCTGCTCTCCTTCCTCTCCCCGGCACAGGCTGCTCCAGAGGCCGCACAGATCAGCACAGGATCAGGAGCTCAGCACAGCCTTCCCGCCCGACACAACACACACTGACTGACTGAGCACGCTCACGCTGCAATACCTTCCATTGGACGGAGGAGGCCACGCCCATACCAGTGACATCATGATTTCATGAAATCACTCCGCCCCCTCCAAAATTCAACTCCAAACTAGACGCTACCGAGGAGGGACGGGGCACAAGAAAGTGATTGTGTACAGAGGTGGGACAGGTCACGGAGAGGATGGCGGCAGTACAGAGGAGGGACTGAGCACAGGGAGAGGATGGCGGCAGTACAGAGAAGGGACTGAGCACAGGGAGAGGATGGCGGCAATACAGAGGAGGGACAGGGTACAGGGAGAGGATGGCGGCAGTACAGTGGAGGGACAGGCACAGACGACTGTACAAAGGAGGGACATGGCACAGGGAGGATGGCGGCAGTACAGTGGAGGGACAGGCACAGAGAACTGTACAAAGGAGGAACAGGGCACAGGGATAGGATGGCAGCAGTAGAGAAAAGGGATGGAGCACAGGGAGAGGATGGCGGCAGTACAGTGGAGGTACAGGTACAGAGGACTGTACAGAGGAGGGACGGGGCACAATGGGAGGATGGCGGTAGTACAGAGGAGGGACGGGGCACAAGAAAGGGACTGTATACAGAGGTGGGACGGGACACAGAGAGAGGATGGTGGCAATACGGAGGAAGACCAGGGCACATGGGACTGTACAGAGGAGGGACGGGGCACAGGGAGAGGATGGTGGCAGTACAGAGGAGGGACTGAGCACAGGGAGAGGATGGTGGCACGACAGAGGAGAGACTGGGCACAAGAAATGGACTATGTACTGAGGAGGGACAGAGCACAAGAAAGGGACTGTGTACAGAGGTCACAGGGAGAGGATGGCGGCAATACAGAGATGGAATGGGGCACATGGAATGGACAGTACTGAGGAAGGAAGGGGCACATGGAGAGGATGGCGGCAGTACAGAGGAGGGACTGAGCAAAGGGAGAGGATGGCGGCAGTACAGAGGAGGGACGGGGCACAGGGAGAGGATGGCGGTAGTACAGAGGAGAGATAGGGCACAGGAAGGGGACAGTACTGAGGAAGTATGGATCACTGGGAGAGGAGGGACAGGGCACAGAGGTCCATTAACCCTCATGCACTCACAGACTCCCTCATCTCATCTCTGTTCCCAATCTCTTCAATCTCCTGTCCAGATCAGGCAGTAAATCACTACAATGACACTCTCAGAAGCTCCCTGGACCAAGTAGCGCCCCTCACCGTCAGAACCTCCAAACAGAGAACAAAACAGCCTTGGCTCACATCACAAACTCGATTCCTCCAGCTATGCTCTCGAAGTGCTGAACGTCTATGGAGGAAAACTCGCTCACCAGGAGACTTTATCCTCTATAAATTCATGCTCCAAACGTACAACTCTGCCCTTCACCTTGCCAAACAGACCTACTTCACCACCCTGGTCTCCTCACTATCCAACAATCCAAAAAAACTCTTTGACACTTTTCACTCTCTCCTCAGTCATAAAGTGCAGGCCCCCATCACTGACCTCTGTGCTGATGACCTGGCTTCCTACTTCATGGAGAAAATAGACAACATCCTCCAGGAAATCAGCTCTCAGCCTCCAAGCGCTGCCACCCCCGTTCTTCACCTCATCTCCGGTTCACTCTCCACATTTGACCCAGTCACAGAAGAAGAAGTCTCCAGGCTCCTCTCGTCCCACCACATGCACTACTGACCCCATTCTCTCACACCTGCTCCAGTCCCTCTCTCCAGTCGTCACCACTCATCTAACCAAAATCTTCAATCTCTCCCTCTCTTCTGGCATCTTCCCCTCCTCCTTCAAACACTCGATCATTACTCCATTATTAAAGAAAACCACTCTCGACCCATCCTGCACAAATAACTACAGACCAGTCTCCAATCTCCCCTTCATCACTAAACTCCTGGAGCGCCTGGTCTACTCCCGCCTCACCCGTTACCTCTCCGCTCCCTCTCTTCTAGATCCATTAGAGTCTGGTTTCCGCCCCCTTCACTCTAGCGAAACTGCCCTCATCAAAGTGACCAATGACCTTCTGACAGAAAAATGTAATGGTGACCACTCTCTGCTTATTCTCCTTGACTTCTCTGCAGCTTTTGACACTGTCGACCATCAGCTCCTACTCTCTATGCTGCACTCCATTGGCATAAAGGACACTGCTCTCTCCTGGCTCTCCTATCTTTCTGACCGCTCTATCAGTTTATCTTTTGCTGGCTCCACTTCTTCCCCTCTTCCTCTCACTATTGGAGTCCCTCAGGGTTCAGTCCTTAGCCCTCTCCTCTTCTCTCTACATAGCCCTGATTGGACACACCATCAGCAGATTTGGCTTTCAGTACCATCTTTATGCTGATGATACAACTATACACTTCAGCCCCTGACCTTACCCCTGCGGTATTAAAGAATACCAATGACTGTCTAGCTGCAGTTTCCAATATCATGTCCGCTCTCTATTTGAAACTAAATCTTTCCAAAACTGAACTTCTGCTCCCCCATCCACTAACCTCCCTAAATCGGACATCTCTCTCAGTTTGCGGTATCGCGATAATGCCTAGGCAGCAGGCTCGCTGTCTGGGTGTTATGTTTGACACCGATCTCTCCTTCTCCTCCCACACACAATCTCTCGTCCGCTCCTGTCGCTTACACCTGAAGAATATCTCTAGAGTCCGCCCCTTTCCCACCATGGAAACAACAAAAACCCTCACCGTGGCCCTAATCCATTCCCGCCTTGACTATTGCAATTCTCTATTAAGCGGCCTCCCCCTCACCAGACTTTCTCCTCTCCAGTCCATCCTTAATGCAGCAGCCAGGATCACCCATCTGGCCAATCGTTACTCAGACGCCTCTGCTCTGTGCCAGTCATTGCACTGACTACCCGTACTCTACAGGATCAAATTCAAATTGCTTGTTCTCACCCAGAAAGCTCTTCACAGTGCAGCACCCCCCTACATCTCCTCCCTCATCTCTGTCTATCACACCACCCATTCGCTACGTTCTATAAATGACCTTCGACTAACATCTGCACTAATCCGATCCTCTCACTCCCGGCTCCAAGACTTCTCCAGAGCTGCACCAATCCTCTGGAATGCTTTACCCCAAGAAATCAGGACTATCCACAACTTGCATGGCTTCAGACGATCCCTAAAAACACATCTTTTTAAGGCGGCCTATCATACTCCCTAATAGAAGTCCTTTGTACTGTAGATAGTGAATGGGCTATCTCTCTTGACATTACTCTTCTACAAACTCCACCAAACCAAAAAGGTCTACACAGACTGTCTGATGACCATCCATGTAAGCTTAGTTCTATCCCCCATTTTCTCAAGATGCCTGGACCATTAGTGCAATAAGCCCTGTACCTTGTGCAACCCCTATCCCGTTGTAGATTGTAAGCTCTTTTGAGCAGGGTCACCTTCATTTCTTTATTTATTGTATTTTCTTTTTTATATTGATTCTATGCCTATTGTTTTGTATCCAGTTATTGTACTGTATTTGTTCTCTACTGTAATTACTGTATTATATTTTCTGTACTCTAACCCTACTTTGTAAAGCGCTGCGGAATATGTTGGCGTTATAAAAATAAAGCTTTATTATTATTATTATTATGTGTGCGTCTTCCAAGCATCTCACAGCTGCCTGCTATTCAGAAGAGGAAGACTGTAAGAAGTATTATCCTTTCAACAAACTTTGCATCAGTTAACTGTGAGTACATGAGGAATAATAACAGTATTACTGACCACTATATCAGTTGTACGACCTGGCAATAATTTTGTACAATTGTTTTTAGGAAAAACAATTGTCATTTGGATTGTGAATGCAGAATTAAAAACCTGAGAACGTCAAAGAAGCGTCACATTAAATCAGCTGTATTTGAAAATTTCACCATCACTCAAGATAGAAAACATTATGTCTGTCAGTGTATGACAAATGATCCAGACGAAAACAAATGCTGTGAAGCCAAGATGAGTGCATATTCAGGCAAAGATAAAAATGCTCCTACCAGAGCTTCTAATCTAAAGAGACATTTACAGCGCTTTCATCCAGAAGTACTGAAAGCAGTGGATGAGAAAGGCTGCAACCAAACCAATGAACCAGTGCCCAACTCTTCCAGCCAAACAAAGGAGCAGTGAACTTTGCAGCCATCAGTTGCAAGATATTTTATCAGTGACAAAGTTACTGTGACAATGACAGTAGATACATTTTAAAAACATCATAGAGCTTGTTGTAAAGGATAGTGTGCCTATTTCATTATTTTCATGACCAGCTTTTATGTGTCTGAATGGGGAAATGGCCCGCAAGCTTGGTTTTTCTCTGGAGAGAGAGAGTATTAGAAAATGAGTAATCAAAGAAGCTTTTAAACAAAAGGAAGAACTTAAAAAAACTCTCAAGGGACACTTTGTTTCTTAAAGTGGATGTCTGCACACGTCACAGAGTGAACTATTTTGCCATCAATGTCCAATTTGTTTGTGACAAAAATGAAATAGTTACCAAGACATTGTCAGTAAAAGACACCTAAGCTCATCACACCAGTGAGTTTCTCCAGGTCTTGGTGGAAAAGGTTATGCTAGAATATGAACTTAAAAAAGAGCAAGTTCTTTCTGTCGTAACTGACAATGCTTCAAATATAAGTACTTTTCCATTTTTTATTTTCTTTTTTCCTCCTCTTCTTCCAAGAGCCATAGCTTTTCTATTTTTCCATCAATATACCGTATATACTCGTGTATAAGCCGACCCGTGTATAAGTCGACCCCCTACTTTTGCCCCCAAAACCTGGGAAAATCTATTGACTCGTGTATAAGCCGAGGGTGGACCCCAGCACAGGTACACAGCCCCCAGCAGTGTGGTATACAGCAGCCCCAGAGGTATATACAGCAGCCCCAGTGGTAGTATACAGCAGCAGCCCCAATGGTATATACAGCAGCAGCTCCAGTAGTTAGTATACAGCAGCCCCAGAGGTATATACAGCAGCCCCAGTGGTAGTATACAGCATCCCCAGAGGTAGTATACAGCAGCCCCAGAGGTAGTATACAGCAGCCCCAGTGGTAGTATACAGTAGCCCCAGGGGTATATACAGCCCCAGTGGTAGTATCCAGCAGCCCCAGAGGTATATACAGCCCCAGTGGTAGTATCCAGCAGCCCCAGAGGTATATACAGCCCCAGTGGTAGTATCCAGCAGCCCCAGAGGTATATACAGCCCCAGTGGTAGTATACAGCAGCCCCAGAGGTATATACAGCCCCAATGGTAGTATCCAGCAGCCCCAGAGGTATATACAGCCCCAGTGGTAGTATACAGCAGCCCCAGTGGTAGTATCCAGCAGCCCCAGAGGTATATACAGCCCCAGTGGTAGTAAACAGGCCCCCCAGTGGTGGTATACTGGCCCCCACCAGTAACACACAGCCCCCCCTCCTTAGTATGTCCCCCCCTCCTTATCATGTCTCCCCCAGGCTGCGGCAGCTGTCAAAATAACAAACACTTTATACATCACCTTCCGGCGCAGCTCCTCGGTCCCGGCTTCTTCTTCCTTCTTGTGCCGGCTTCTATGACCGCGCGCAGGAAATGACGTCATCTCCTGCGCCCGGTCACATGACACCGGCACAAGCAGGAAGAAGAAGCCGGGACCGGAGGAGCTGCGCCCGAAGGTGATGTATAAAGTTTTTGTTATTTTGACAGCTGCCGCAGCCTGGGGGAGACATGATAAGGAGGGGGGGGCTGTTTATTACTGCTGGGGGACCCATAATAAGGAGGGGGGGGCTGTGTAGTGCAATATGCACGGCATCCCCCGCCGCTGATGGACGGGGGGATGCCGTGCATATTCATTGCACTAACGAGGCGGCCCCACGTGACCGCCTGCGGTCACCTCGGCCCCCTCCTGCCTCCTCCAGCCACCGGTGCAGCCCCCCCCCACAGCATACCGTATGACCCGTGTATAAGCCGAGGGGGGGACTTTTCAGCCCAATTTTTGGGCTGAAAAACTCGGCTTATACACGAGTATATACGGTAGTCATAGTAACATTTTTTTAACGTTCTTAAGGTTGAAGGAAGACTTTAAAGGGATCCTGTCACCTCCAGAACGCCTCCTAAGCTAGCAAAACATGTCCCTGCACCATCCTATCACTAATCTCACACTCCTTTTGTCTCCTAAAAGCATCCTGTGAAAGTGCATAAAAACGTTTTAATACTCACTCATTAGTGATTATAATTAGCAGGGGCTATGTTCTTTAGTCACCAGGGCGTGCTGTTGTGCAGCTCCAGGATCCACCCTGTCTCTGTGTGTTCTGCTGTGATGTGCAGGCATTGCCCTCCCCCCTCTCTATCACTCACAGAATGCAAATCATTAGTCCTGCCTTCAGTTTCACAGCAGCACAGACTGAGAGAGGCTGGATCATTCAGGCTGCAAAACAACACCCCCTAGTGACCAAAGAATATAGCCCCTGCTAATTATAATCACTAATGAGTATTAAAACGTTTTTCTGCACTTTCACAGGATGCTTTTAGGAGACAAAAGGAGTGTGAGATTAGTGATAGGATGGTGCAGGGACATGTTTTGATAGCTTAGGAGGCGTTTTGGAGGTGACAGGATCCCTTTAAGCTAATGAATGAGAGTAATGATGGTGACTAGCAGCTAGAAGAACATTCTGGGTCCACAGACACAGAAATGTTTGAAATAGAGGAACACAGTATTGTAACTGAGGAGCAAACTGAAGTTGCTTCAGATGAACAGCAACATGATAGTTTAGATGATCTTGTTGAAACTGTGAATACGTTCTTTCATTCATCACATGCGCTGTGTTGTGCATACGCTACAGCTGGCTATAAGAGGCAGTCTGCAAGAAGGACATGCTGCTGCACTGATTGGCAAGGTGAAAAAATTGGCCACTGTTGCCAGAACCCCTAAAGTCGACTCAATTTTGAAGAGACGTGCTGGAAAAGGGGCAATTATTGATCAAGCCACACGATGGGGCAGTACTTAATGATTCAGCGCTTGGTTGAACTGAAAACCTTTCTTGTAGACATGGCTAACCTTCAACGGACGCTAAATGAAAGTCAGTGGAATCAGGTGACTGAGCTGGAAAAATTGCTAGAGCACCTATTTGCAGTGACTAAAAAATTACAAGCAGAGGACTTAACTCCAGGTATTTTCTTACAGGAGTGGAAGAACCTAATATTTCGCCTGTCCCAAAGAGGAGGGTTAATTGCAAGTGGCATTGCTACATCAATGAAACGGAGAGAGGAGCTACTATTAGAAAATAACATTCTTTTGGCAGCTGTTTATGTAGACCCACTGCATCGGATTCTTCTAGATGATCAACAGCTAACTAAAGGAAAAGAAGCTCTGTTTGTAATAGCAGTAAGGATGAAAGGGTTGCAGAACAGTCAGGAGGAACAAGAAGAATTTGGTCATCCTGCCACATCTTCACCCTCATCATCAATTGATGAACAATTTAATTTCGAAAAATATTTGGATCACAAGGACCATGCAAAGCGTTCCCGCATAGAAGAAGAGTCATCCCCATCAAAGAACATAGCCAGTACATTTCAGCAGAATTTTTCATGTGCACTAAAAGAAATTGAGAAATTTGACCGTTCATCAAAAATAACAGTGCAACAAGCGATTCCTCTGTATCCTGACATTGTCAGAGATGTTGCCCGAGTGGTTACTGCTTTGCCACCAACCCAAGTTAGTGTAGAGAGGTTGTTCTGTGCTTGTAAAAATAATTAGATCAGATTTGAGGGCATCCATGAAGGAGGATCTGACCGAGGCAATACTTTTTCTGAGGACAAATGTATAGATTTATTTCTTATTAACTGCATAACAGTATTTATTGCATTTTTACTTACAGTTTAGAAAAGTTTAGAAAAGTTATTTGCTATATTCTAATTGTATTCTAATAAATAAAGTTTTTGCTTTAAGTGGTCTGATTACTTATATGATGGTGAGAAACTGAATAAGCACAATGTTAATATTTTACAACAGTAAATTTATTGTTACGAATTGGCCATTTATGAAGGAGTCTGAGCCAGAGCCGGAGTCGGAACCTGATAAAATCCAGGAGTCAGAGTCGCAACTGTGGCTTGGGTGGTCTTCTCGTCCTGTGCGCTGTCTCTTCCCTGTGCACTGTGTCTCTTGCCCCTCGAGCTGTCTTCTCCTTCTGTGCACTTTTTCCTACTGTATGCTGTGTCTCTTGCCCCCTTGAGCTGTTTTCTCCTCCTGTGCATCGTCTCCCTCTTGTGAGCGGTGTCTCTTGCCCCCTTGAGCCGTCTTCTCCTGTGCTTTCTCCTCTTGTGTGCTGTCTCTTGCCCCCCTTGAGCTGTTTTCTCCACCTATGTGCTGTCTCCTCCCTGTGCACAGTGTCTCTTCCCCCCTTGAGCTGCCTTTTCCTCCTGTACATTGTCTCCCCCCCACCACCCTCGTGTTGGCTTCTCCTCCTGCTCACTATGTCTCTTGCCCCCCTGTGCTATATTCTCCCCACGTGAGCACTGCTGCAATGAGCACAAACTCCGACTGCTGGCAGCTTGTGAATACTAGTAAGCCGTCTACAGATCTGGCATACTATAGGTAAGTCGAACACTCATCACAGTCCAGCACACGTGGGGAGAAGGTAGCGATTTGGGTAGGGGTTTGGGAAGAGAAACATGAAGGGTTGGGGACACCATCGGCAAGCAGCATGGACAGTGTCCCTGACAACAAGTGGGCTCACCTAGTCATCCAGAATCCTGACTCTTGCCCAGGTGCTGACAACAGTCGTGTGCTGACACACGCACACATACATAGACAAACATATACACAGATATATACAGATATATAAAAAATAATGTACAACAGGCATGATTATACCCAAACACAGACATACATATATAATACTCGCATACACATATATATACACACATACATACTGTACGCACACACACATACATATACACAGACACATATACACACACATACACCCACACATGTATACACTGACACACATTTATATACACACTGTACACACACACCCGCACACACATATATACACAGACACACATATATACACACTGTACACACACACACACACATACACAAACATATATATAAAAACATATACATACTGTACACACCCACACATATATATATACACACAAATACAGACTGAACACACCCCCACACACATACATACCGTATATACTCGTGTATAAGCCGAGTTTTTCAGCCCAAAATGTGGGCTGAAAAGTCTCTCCCCTCGGCTTATACACGGGTCAATACGGTAGGCTGTGTGTTGGGGGCTGTGGAGGCTGGAGGAGGCGGGGGGAGGCTGCTGTATGAGCGGCCCCGTCACGTGGGGCCGCTCATTATATATGCACTGCTTCCCCCTGTCAATCAGCGGCAGGGGGAAGCAGTGCATATATGCCCCCAAATGCTGGCACTCTCCCCCCTTGTAAGGGCCCCCCCCCCCCCCCCGCTGCGTATCTTACCATCCCGGTCTTCTGCACAGCGCCGCTCCTCGGTGCTCGTTCTTCATGCTCCCGTCCTGCTACATCCGGAATCTCCGGCCATCGCAGGTATATGACGTCATCGTGCGACGGCCGGGGATCCCGGATGCAGCGAGGACGGAGCATGGAGAACGGAGCACCGAGGAGCGGCGCTGTGCAGAAGACCGGGATGGTAAGATAAGCAGCGGGGGGGGCCCTTACAAGGGGGGCGAGTTCCAGCATTTGGGGGCTGCTATATACCCCTGGGGGCTGCTGTATACTACCACTGGGGCTGTATATACCTCTGGGGCTGCTGTATACTACCACTGGGGCTGTATATACCTCTGGGGCTGCTGTATACTACCACTGGGGCTGTATATACCACTGGGGCTGCTGTATACTACCACTGGGGCTGTATATACCACTGGGGCTGCTGTATACTACCACTGGGGCTGTATATACCTCTGGGGCTGCTGTATACTACCACTGGGGCTGTATATACCACTGGGGATGCTGTATACTACCACTGGGCTGTATATACCACTGGGGCTGCTGTATACTACCACTGGGGCTGTATATACCTCTGGGGCTGCTGTATACTACCACTGGGGCTGTATATACCTCTGGGGCTGCTGTATACTACCACTGGGGCTGTATATACCTCTGGGGCTGCTGTATACTAACTACTGGGGCTGTATATACCTCTGGGGCTGCTGTATACTACTACTGGGGCTGTATATACCTCTGGGGCTGCTGTATACTAACTACTGGGGCTGCTGCTGTATATACCACTGGGGCTGCTGCTGTATATACCACTGGGGCTGCTGCTGTATACTACCACTGGGGCTGCTGTATATACCTCTGGGGCTGCTGTATACCACACTGCTGGGGGCTGTATACCTGTGCTGGGGTCCACCCTCGGCTTATACACGAGTCAATAGATTTTCCCAGGTTTTGGGGGCAAAAGTAGGGGGGTCGGCTTATACACGGGTCGGCTTATACACAAGTATATACGGTATATACATATATACACAGACACACACATTTATATACACGTATATATACTGTACACACCTATATATACACACATATATACACTGAGACACATTTATATACACACTGTACACACGCCCCACACACATATATAAATACACACATATACACACTACACACACACAATATATATACACACACACTGTACACATATATATACATACACAATGTACACACACACATAAACAGACACACACATATATATATATATACATATACACACTGTACACACACACATATATATATATATACACACAGACATATAAGCACAGACTTACACATATGCACACATACACACATTCGCATTGTTTTATTCTTTGTTTACCAGTGATGATCCTCTGAGTCTGGAGGGAAGGAAAGTGCAGGGCGGCTGTGTGACATCACAGGAGACCGCGGGATTGTCTCCGAAGTGTGTGGGGGGGTGGCACCTGCCCCATGCTGGGTAAGCCCATGCTCTCTCATTAATCTGGCATTAGGAAAATTTAATAATTATGGTAATCCTAATTTATCTAAAACAGGAAAGGTTTATTTTGATTTCATGTCCGATAGTGAGAAAACATGCATATGTGTCTTTTTTATATAATGTATGTAAATGTCTGATTTCACCTGTATAAATCGTATTCGGTATTTCAGTGCTAAAAAGTATACCAAACGGAGCCAAAGAGAATATATGGCCTCTGCTTGATATGTTCAGAGATTAAATCAATAAATGACCATTTATATGAGGACAAAGAACAGTGGTCCAGTACAGTCTCTTTTACTCAAAAGTTATCAGTGTTTCTAATGAAACAAATATATCAGTCACAATGCAATATATTGTTTCTAACTCATCTGATGAAACCCTGGGCAGACAGGTGAGGCACAGAGACACATGAGGGACATGTTGGCACAGTAGATGTGGTCAGACTGTCTTTGTCAGGACAGGAGCAATTGGGATTAAGGAACCATGTTTTTTTTCTGTACTGCCAGGGATATCCTGGGGACAGATTTCTGGTCTGGCTTGACAGAACACCCCTGATTGGAAACTTGCATCATATATAATGAAAGCCTCGTGCTACAACTGTAGCATTTGGTGAGATTGTGGCCCTTTTTCTTTTACTCTTTGCACAAGATAATTGACTGTATTTATAGAGTAAAGGTGGTGTCACACCTGGCGACGTCGCTAGCGACATCGCGGAAAAAGTGACGTATCAGCGATGTCGCTAGCGACGACGCGCTGTGTAAATGAGCGGCGCGACCGCGTTTTATCGCTAGTCGCAGGTTGACAGGTTTACGGGAAGAACCGTAAACCTGTCAACCGACGACCTGCGGTAAGGCTGGATCGCGCCGTGTGACATCACCAGAGCGATGTCGGCGGCGATCCAGCCTATACCGCAGAACGCTGCGGATCGCTCGCTGGGCTGAGCCCAGCCCAGCGAGCGATGTCACCGCCCGCATCGCTGCGGTGTCGCCGGCCGCAGCGATGCTGTTTGACAGCTGGCCAGCAATGTCGGAAGCGAGCGGGCACCCGCGCATCGCTTCCGACATCACTGGCCAGATCGTGCTGTGTGACAGCACCTTAAGCCCTCTAACCATTTGCTCACAGTGTTATAAATGATTAACATATTGCATTGTGATTGATAGATTTGTTTCATTAAGGTACCTTTACACGCCACAACTACGGTGTAGCAACTGAGAGGCAATCGTGATTTCCATCACCGTTGCCTTGAAATTGCTACGAAATTGCGGCGTGTAATTGGGGAAAGTGATGGTGATTTTCGAAGTTGCTCCCGGTTGCGGTTTCAGAGCATTGTTCAAAAACCAGTGGCAACCCTGAAGGTGAATTGCCCTGGTTTTGGCGTGTGAACGGGCGATAGGGATGGAATCTGCGTCGCCTAGTGATTTCCCAGAGGCGTGCCACAGTGTGCTGGATACCGCGCCCCATCAGCGATGATTGGTGGGGGCTACTGTATTTCCATTGGCTGTCCCTTCACAGGGCGTCATATTTGAAGAGCTGTCCATTCACACTACACAATTGCAATGGCGTCATGTATTAGCCAGCCTTCCTACGCAGGCTGGCCAATCATGACGCTATTGCGTTGTCTAATCAGCGTGTTTGGGGCGTGGAATACAGAACTCTGTCATGCCCATGTTCTTGTGGTGCAGAACATGTACGCCCACATTCCTTTGTGGATTGCAGCGTGTGAAGCAGTGTCGGGAGGCAACCGGATGTTTCCCGTAGGTTCTGTGGCACCTTCCGGGGAGCCACGTTCCTTTAGGTTGAGGGCGTAATTGCAGCATGTACATGTGGCATCGGCGTTCGGTATCAACTTTCGAAAACATGCACGCGCACGTTCGGTTGCCTCCGATCGTCGGTGATAGTTGCGGCGTGTAGAGGTACCTTTAGAAACACTGATAACTAGCAACTAAAAAAAACTGTATTGGATCACTGTTCTTTGTCCTGATATAAATGGTCCCGATGGCCACACATGAGCGACTGGCGATGACGCCCGGCAGGGGATGGAACACTGCTTCTGGCGAGAGGTCACATGTCACTGCCGGTCACGTGGGGGCTACGGCGGGCAGGAGAGCGGTTTAAAATGGGGCACTGTCCCACCACAACATCCCCTGATGAAGTGACCACTAACTTTTTGTGGGTCATGAAACATATGTCGGGGTTTGACCTGGGATCTCTTCCCTCTCTGTGCTTCAGTGCCTGACTCATGGCTGCCGATAATATGGGCAATGACCTGCTAATTTAGCTTTATATCTATCTGACCTTCTCTTTGTCCATATAACTTGAGTCAGGCTTGCAGGCATAGCTATTGCATGAATCACTTTATGTTAAGAGGGAAATTACAATATTGTATCAGTGTACATATTTCTGAAAGTGTATACTTTATATTTTTTAAAACACTGGAGCTACTCTCATTCATGATTAGCTGCTGTCAGTGTGTATTTAGTACCCCTGTTTTGTATTAAACAGATTAACTATGTATTATTATAGCAGTAAAGGGTAAGCGCTTAATCTAATGGTGTGTACAAATTCAAATCACTGTTTTAAAATATAACCCTTTTCCGGGATGTTTATTCAATAAAATATGGTAAAAGTTTTTTAAAACACTTATGTTTCTTAAAAGTTCTTGTCTTCAAGGTGTGACTTGAGAGAAATGTTGCTTTTCTTCCATGCAGTCTGTAATGTAAGTAGTGGTGGTTTTAATCTTTTTTTTATGCCTACCTGATTTTTATGTTTTAAGGTACCGTCACATGCAGAGATATGGCTTCCATATCGCCATAAATTCGTGGTTTTTGGCGATGTGGAAGCGACATCGCCTGTGCGTAGTGGCGTGAGACAGGGCGATTGTACGGAGAGAAATCGCCGGTGGCGCGTCGCCTGATCGCCCTGCACTGCAGTGAAATCTGGCGATATCCACCAGGCGATTTCTGCGCATCATGGTGTGTGACAGGGCGATAGCGATGTAGAAAGCAAGCTCAGACCATCTGGAAGCAATTCCAGAGACGTGCCTGAGCGTTCTGCTTGGCGCGCCCCGTCTGCCGCGATTGGTGGCCACTCCTACATTCCCATTGGCTGCCCATGGCTAAGGCGCCATATTTGATGATCTTTGCGTTCTTCAACAGACTCATCTTCTTCTTCACAAGTGCGTTGAAAGGCAAAGTACGAGCGTGATGGAGTACCGTATCATAGTGATACGTGTATGATGTTTGGACGTCATGAAGAAATGTTAAAAAGCCGAAAATGTACATTGGTGTATACAAACATACCCTGAAATATATGTGTAGTAAGGCAAGTGCTATTGGTGTTGGCTGAAATGTGTAAAGCAACATGTTCACCATACACAAATCACAAAGCATATGTTACCAAAAAGGAAATAGTAACGCATGTATGTCCTCCAGTTGCCACGCACATGCGTCACCCTGCGGTTCCTTCCTCATGTATTGAGGTGACGTTACTTCGTCAATGAAAGGCACACAACTCTGTTGCGTCTTAAGTTGTGCAGTCCCTCAAGTCTCCTCAGCGTTACCAGCGTTCGCAATGACGTCATGTCGTTGTGTCACATTGGGCCCTGCCTTCCAGGTACTTTCCCTTCCCCTGCAGAGGTATCGATGGCGTCGGGACAGAGAGCTGCAGCATGGGGCGAGCCAGAGCTGCTAATTCTGTTCAACATCCTGGACAACTGGGAATATTAGTGCCACCAGCACCACCAGCACCCACGTCTCCACAAGCAGGCCATTCTGCGTAAAGTGAAGAGGGCCCTGCTGAGGAGACTGGGTGTGGAGCGCACCACCCAGCAGATACAGAAGAAGGTGGCAGACTTTAAATACAAGTGTCCAGGGCGCATTGATACCATCCGGGCACGGATTAGGAGGCTGCGTGGTAATTGTGATTCACACATACCTCATCCAAACAACAAATAAGCCTTTACCAACACATGGAAGTGTAGCCTGTCAGATAGGTTCCCTGATTACCTGATGTTGAGGCTTCATCCCTCTGCATCTGTAGGGTCAGCAATATGCAACATGAAAATGCAGACTATACTACTATGTGTTGCCATTGTTCATGTGAACATTGCCGCCATATCCGTATATGAACACACATAGCTGGATAATAAGGCTGAAGTTAACATGTACGTCATGTATTGCCCCCCATGACACATACAGTAAGTATCAGCATGCTGTGTGACATATAGGCTGTCACACAATGTTGTTGGGAAATCCAACATATCTATAACCCAGATCCTAAATGTATATTAACACATGACCAGTACACCACCTTAGCCCTGTGTGGTAATATGCACCAGCCTGTATGTATATGGATGTGTCAGTATACTTGTAAACATTTCTAACACTGTGTTGTGATGGCCAATATTCCATCATGTAGCCCCTTCATCCACACCATAGGTCTGCACACAAAACATTAATGAGCCAATTGTGTGTGTCAAAGTCTCTGTCATGGGCAACAATATATTGGTGTGTGTACTGCATGGCCACAAAACAGTGTGTTTGCCCATGGCCATGTACAGATCTGCACAGTCAGCTCGCATGACATCACTATAGGCCAAGCAACAAGCATTTACATGTTGACTGCACCCATACAAATTACATATCTGTTGGCATAGGTTTTGTGGATGTTGTACATGTGTTAATAATTCCAATGTTCTATCTTACAGAGGATGCTGACAGCTCTGAAGGTCAGCCATCACCACCGGCGAGGCCAACAGTCGCCAGACATCCATCTCCGCCAGCAACACCATCTGGCAACACGCCACTTTCTTCTCCTGTAAGGGCAGCATCCACACCTGCAGCCAGCTCTGCCTCTGGGACACCTCAGAGCCCCCCCTCTGCACCTCGCAGCCCAGCCTCAGGGCTGCACAGCCCAAATGTCACCCCACCTGGAAGGGCAGCAAGAGGCCCAAAGCCTGACCCAATACCCACACGTGGGCACCTGCAGACACCATCACCTCCTGCCACCCCTCCACCCGATGTTGGCAGCCAACTTAGCAGCCCTGTTGGGGAATGGTCCCCACAGGGTGAATGTGAGCCTTGTGGAGGTGGACCTTATGGTACGTATTGACCATATGAAACAAGGTTGTTGTTCTAAATTTCCCCTGTCTGATCCGGTGTTAATGGCTTCCTGTTTTTGTTATATCCCTTTTGTTAATTCAGATGGCACAGCAGCTGTGCCCATGTTGCCAGGGACGTCAGCAACACCACCACAAAGAGATGTTGCGGAAGCTGTCCTGAATCGTAAGTTTCGTAACAAACTCACATAACATTGGTGAACACAGAATAACATAATACTAATGAAGGATATTTCCCCAATAGGCTAACAAACCATCGAGGAGCTGGTTGCTGTCCACCGTGAGGCGCAGGCCAATGTGAACCGAATGTGGGCCATCATCCAGCATCTCACTGGTGGCCAGGCTGGGGATCATCCTGGGGTTGTGCCAGAGGCCTAATTTTTTTTATTTTTTCCTCCCCTTCTTACATCCCCCTTGTGTGTTGAGTGTGTGGCATGTTTTAACCTAATTTTTGTAAGTTTAAAAATTTCAAACTTTGTTATACATGGCTGTGAGTCAATGGTCACCAGGCCAAATATGTGTTATATTACGAGTTTTAAGGGGAAAAAAAACCTTTAAAAAAGTTTTAAAAATCACAAAAAAACAAAAAAAAAAACCTGTGGATTCACCTTGGCCAACCTAAAAAAAGGCCAATAACAGCAACCAAGGCAAAAAGGGATTTACCCAATAAAAATATTGTGAAAATCTAATTACTGTCTTTGGCCTCATTACTATATACACAGAGATGCAGGAGTATGGAGTTGACACATCTTTGCTAAGGCTACATCTTGATGCTACAAACAAATTTGTGAGGGATCACATTAACATTGACGGTGCAAACATTAGTTACAATATACAGATGTGCTGCATGAATGTACTCCATTAATGTTCGTAGCACTACACTACCTTAATGACCCAATTTAAGTCACATCCCAAAAAAAACAATGGGTAAAACACTACTCATCAGCATTGTATGGCAAACAACACAAGCATTTTGTGGGTGACGTGTACACAATTATTGAGCTATGTAGGTGATGAGCCTTTACAACAACTGCATTGTGACACCTAGGGGACCAAGGGATGTAGCCTATGTCCAAATATATACGTGACCATGTTATCTTGGTTATGTGACCTATACAAGTTACACACAGCCTTGGCGTGTGATACTACATCATTATACATATCTACACATACATGACACATTAAATTCAAACATGATATAGTGCTCAAAAATAAAATTTATTACAAAACATAAACCAAAACACACATACCACGTGTATAAATCATATTCCAACATGTATGTTTAACCAAAACATTCATTGGTTGCGTCTCTCATCATGGGTGTAATCATCTACTGGTTCAGACGTGGGTGGAGGGCCAAACTCCCCATATCCCCAACCACTAGCCCAACTTGGGGGGTGGGGTTGTCTGGGGCCCCTGGACAAATCAGGATTTTGTCTGGGCCCAGGCAAAGGGGGCCGAGGACCATGTGACACTGATGCCTAGCCACTGGGGATGACAAAATGGTCCTGGGGCATCAGTGCCTCGTCCACGCCCGCCTCCAGGACCCCAAGTATGATCCGCTCGGCAATCCCAGTATTTGCCAGTGCCCAATCCCAGTATTTGGCTGGTTTTTGGTGTGAACCAGCACCGCTTAGCCCACGCTCCTAGCTCAGTATTGGGTGGTGTTAGGGCCCGTCTTCTAGAGACACCTGAGCTGGGACCAGGTTGCTGGTCCGCCAAACTGAGACCAGGCACAGCCTCCCCCGTAGATGTTGTAGGAGGAGGACCATGAGCGGGTGACCCCTCCAACGTAGACTGCTGCTGTTCCGGCGGATCCTGTAAAGAATGGAAAAACAAATAATAATCACTTGTCATGTCCCACAAAATATCTATTAGCCATTGGTGATTTTCTGCACCAGCAGCAGTACCACGCCATTGTATTACAGCCACAGAAACATTCCACATATAACAACAACAAGAAGAAACAGTAAAAAATGTCCACTCTACTTACCTGAGGGGCCATCATGGTAAGTGATGTGTGTCGACAACCAACAATAAAATAACAGAGGAGCCAAGTGTGTGACCCATCACCAAAACACACAGAGTATTCAAAAAACACCCACAGGATTGTGCTTGAAGGGACTAGACAAAAAAACATGTGCCTACTACCACTAAGGGATTACCATACACATGAAGCTTCATTAAACGTACCTCCTGTGATGGAACGGTGGCTTCAGATGTGGGCGCGGTGGTCTGATCAAACTTCCTGGTGCAACATAACCTCCGAGGAGCCTCCTGATCCAGAGTGAAAGTGAGGAGGTCATAGTACCACAGTTGTGGCACACGTACCTCCTCACTTCCCATCCCAAAATGCTGGGACTTCCGGACCAGGTTGTGCTCCGTCTTGAATACAGTGCACAGACGTTTGATCTTGGCCTTCACCTTGGTGTTATCCCACTTCGCCCCAGGGTACTGCTCTTGGGCGAGGGCAACAAGGCTGCCATATGCCACATCCTTCACCTGATTATTTTTGTAATCAGGTAAACTTAGCCGCCACAGGCATTCATGGTCCTGGTACAGTGCCAACAAGGCCCGAACAAAATCCTGATTGTCCCCCATCTGCAACATAACCCGAAAGCACATCAAAACCACACATAGATGTGTGTATGTTCACATGATGTCCCATGAATAATGGGCACATAAGCATAACAGGTCATCATTGTGGCATAATTCGGGAAGCTCATTTAAATTAAGGGTCACATTGTTTAATATGAAGACATATTCTAACCAACCACACAACTCCTAACACATGTAGTTTTTTGGAAGTGTTGAAGATGCACTATTGTACATTCGGTCGTTTAGGTATACATGTATTACAAAAGCCACTATGTAGCAACAGCAATACAGTTCTATGGCAGTCTTGTTTTCTGTATGTCTACATTACAGGTTTGGGAGGTGTTTGACACATTATGTACACAATGTGGAACACAATACTTTAGGCAGATGTACTGTGGAGCCCCACATTATGTGGCCCACATTACATTTACCTCTGGAACATGGCTACATAGACAACATTATTCTATACAACATTACATATGGGCCAGTAGGTAGGGGTAGGAGCCAAAACACAGTCATGTAGAGATGATCAAGGCATGCACATCGCTATACCTACCATCTGACCAGCAGAGTGTGCTTGAAGAGACGCTACCAAGATGTAGCATATAACTTTGCAACACACAAGTGCTTTCAACCCTGACATTTTTAAAGGGTCCACCAACCAATCATAACGCACCTGAGTCATCAAATCAGAGGATTTGGGCGTGTCAAGGCAGACGTGGGTGCGTGTATTTCGTGACGCCAGTGTGATGTGATTGGCTGCACAGCATATAAAAAGCAGCTATGCCAGTGCGTGGTCAAGATAGCTGGCCAGAGTCATTGGGTAAGTAGCAGTCTTCTGACGTCCCTTCTACGAGGGTTGTTTTTTGTTGGGAGGCTTTTTAGGTAACATACATGTCTACTGTGTGGGTCAGCACAAATACACCTCCAGGTGTGTGTAGGGCAGACTCCGGATGTGTGACCTTGTTGTCATTTATTTCACAAAGTGTATGCATGGTTACACAATGGAAGATGTCCCCTACTAATTGTGCTTATATGTAGTGATTTAAATTGTGTAATGTGTACACAAGTTGGCAAACTGATAATGTGGGGGAACATATACAGTGACGAGAAATGTATCCTGACTTGCACACACAAAAGGTCTGTGTTGTCTTAATGCAGACACCTTGAGTGTGTTTGTAGTATTGTGATTGTTTGAGGGCCAACATCCGCTTTTTGACACTCAACAGGGATGTAGTTTGTTAATGGTGATTCCTGCAGTGTGTGATGTTGCCTTGACATGGCTATGCTCATACCCCATGCATGTTGTACGTGGTGGCAATATGGTTGTGGGTGGTGTGTCCTCCAAATGTACATGTACGGTCCATATTATGTTGTTTTTTAAATTTTGTAATGTCATTTCTACACATGATGTTCTACAATATGTTTTGCTTATTATTGACAATGTATGTTTGGTATGGTAATGTAGTTACTAGGTAATGTGTTGGTTGTCCAGATATTGTTTGTGTGTGTGTATGTTGGTAAAACAATGTTATAGTATGTTGTATGAATGGTACATAGTTCAGAGGGGGATGGGCACTGCATCCGAACCTTCTTTTTGCTACTTGTATATGTAGCATGCAGGGTCGAACTGGGGTGTCTGGGGCCCACCAGGGAAATTGATTTCAGGGGCCCACCCACCCTTCAGCTATATGTAAATACCTGGTAGCTGTTATACCCATTATATTGGTGGCTCCTGCACATCACTCTGCGCTCAGCAGAACTGCGATGTACAGTTATTGTACTTTATATTAAAGAGATTCTTTGGTGAAAACAAGTTATCAGTGATCCACAGGTTCAATAGGTGATCACTTATTTATTGGTGGAATCCTACCTGTGGAAACCGTATCATCAGAAGAATGTGGAACTTATATCCCAATTATTAAAGGGGTTTTCCCATAAACAAAATTAATTTTAAAGTTCATTTTAATCAATAGATTTTGGAATAATAATTTCCATAATTTGAGGTGTTTAAAAATAATGTTCCTGTGTCTAGAGAATCCCTGTACGGTCAGACACATCCATTACACAGTACACAGCAGGGACACATATATAAGTTTATCTCAGCCCAGGAACATTTTCTTTTAAACACATCCAATTGTGGAAATTATTATCATTACAGGGTCTACTTATTATTAAGATGAACTTTAAATTAACCTTGTTCGTGGGAAAGGCCTTTAAAATGCAGCGGCTGGTAATGATGTAAGTATTGCGCATGCATGAGGTGTACTTTACCGCAGCTCATCACATGAGCTGCCGTAAAGTATACCTCACGCATGCGCAATGCGCAGCTTGAGGTCTGTCGATACACCGAAAGGTGTGTATCGACGTCAGCAGCGCCTGAAATTACACGATTAGCATCATATCGGCTGATCCGCCCATGGAAAAGGGCGAGGAGGATTCAAATGGTTTATCACGCCCATCGGGGCGTGAATACAAGCACTAAAGGCTGCGAAAAGAAGTCACAGGGAACGCCCTGTGCGACTTCTCAGGAGACAAGAAGCCGTAGTTGTAGAGGTATCAAAATTACTTTTTGAAAGTTTCAAACTACACAATTTTTACACAAAGGGATAGGTAGAATAGCATAATGATGGTGCAGGGACAGGTATTAATAATTAATTATAATTAATTAACAGGATGGGGGGTGATTTTTAGGGGTCAGGTTCCCTGTAAAGATTACAGCATCCACATGACTACATCATCAGAACCACCGTCAATACAATTACATATCACTAGAACCACTGTCAATACAATAATACCTCACCAGAACTACTGTCAGTACATAACCAGAACCATTGTCAATACAGTAATACATCACCAAAAACAATCAATACATCATCAGAAAACCTATCAATACAATAATACATTACTATAACCCCTGTCAGTACATAACCAGAACCATCAGCAATACAATAATACATAATCAGAACCACCGTCACTACATCACCAGAACAGTACGTTCCTTATATTAATGTGTATGCAGATTAAATGTCCCATACTGTTCATACTCCTTCCGCATGTCCCATACTGCTCATCCTTTTCCCACATGTCCCATACTGTTCACCCCCGATATGTCCCATGCAGCTCATCTTACATCCATATGTTGCATACAGCTCATCCTCACCCTCATTCCCCTGAATCCCATGTTGCTTATCCTCCCCCAATATGTCTCATGCAGCGCATCCTTCCCCACCATTCCCCTTCCAGGTTATATGCAGCCTCTCACCTCCCATTTTCCACGCAGCCTCTCCCATCCTATGCACCACGCAGCCTCTCCCCTCCCTTGTTCCACGCGGCCTCTCCCCCATCCGTCATCCATGTAGCTTCTCCCCTGTCCCATGTTCCATGTAGCTTCTCCCTTGTCCCATGTTCCATGTAGCTTCTCCCCCACATTCCATGTAGCTTCTCCCCCCCACGTTCCATGTAGCTTCTCCCCCCTCCACGTTCCATGTAGCTTCTCCCCCATACCCCATCCATCCATGTACCTTCTCCCCCATCCATCCATTTTCTCCTCCTTTTTCCATGCCTGCCCCCATCCATCAATCCAGCTACTCCCCCCTTTCTATGCCACCCCTATCCATTCATCCATTACGTTCTCTCCCCTTTTCCATAATGCCCCCCACACATCCATCCCATTCTGCCCCCTCTTCCAGGCCACACCATCCATCTATCCCACTCTGTCCCCCCAAGGCTACTATCTTTGGCTGTAACAGCGCCGTACCTGACTCCACGTTCCTGATCCCGGATCCCGGCAGCTTCTTGCTCTGCAGCGCTCGGTCTCTCAGTCACCGGCACCAGGAACTCGGCACCAGGCAGCTTCTTCCTCTGCAGCTCCCGATCTTCAGCACCAGGAAGCTTCTTCCTCTGTGGCTCCTGGTCTCTGGCACCAGGCAGCTTCTTCCTCTGTGACTCTCGGTCTCCCACTCGCCGGCACCAGGCAGCTTCTTCCTCTGCGGCTCCCAGTCTCTCGCTCGCTGGCACCTGGAACCCGGCACCCGGCAGCTTCTTCCTCTGCAGCTCCTGGGTAGTATACACATTACAGACTGAGGGCAGTATACACATTACAGACTGTGGGCCGTAAACATTACAAACTGCCCGCTATATGCACATTGCAGACTGCAGGCAGACTGCCCGTTGTGTGCACATTGCAGGCTGCCCGCTGTGTACACACGGCACACTGGCCGCTGTGTGCGCACTGCAGACTGGCCGCTGCGTGCACACTGCAGACTGGCCGCTGCGTGCACACTGCAGACTGGCCGCTGCGTGCATACTGCACACTGGCCGCTGCGTGCACACTGCAGACTGGCCGCTGCGTGCACACTGCAGACTGACCGCTGCGTGCACACTGCAGACTGGCCGCTGTGCACAGTGCAGACTGGCCGCTGCGTGCACACTGCAGACTGGCCGCTGCGTGCATACTGCGCACTGGCCGCTGCGTGCACACTGCAGACTGGCCGCTGCGTGCACACTGCAGACTGACCGCTGCGTGCACACTGCAGACTGGCCGCTGTGCACAGTGCAGACTGGCCGCTGCATGCACCGTGCAGACTGGCCGCTGCGTGCACCGTGCAGACTGCGGACTCTATGCACATCGGAGAGTGCTGGTGTAAATCCTTTATACACAGCACTATACTGTATATACTGGTCCACACTACATACAGTATATAGGAACACTAATACAGCACGTAGTGTGGACCTGTATATAAAGTTTAGTGTTCTTTAGAGACAGACACACAGAGAAAGAAAGAAGAAAGAAAGAAAGAAAGAAAGAAAGAAAGAAAGAAAGAAAGAAAGAAAGAAAGAAAGAAAGAAAGAAAGAAAGAAAGAAAGAAAGAAAGACATGGAGTAACTCACATATAGCAGGTCCTGTCATGATGTCACATAGAGGGGAGGCATCAGAGGTCACATGATCGGCTCAGGGAGGGATCTGGAATGTGATGAAGTTAGTGACCTATGGATCCTGATTGGTCAAAGTGGGGCCCTGCTTTGGGAAATTGGCCCCGCCCCCTTCATGTCCGTGGCTCCGCCCCTTTAATGTCGCTGCCGCTCGGCGGCAGTAGCAGACCTGCGGCTGGAGGAGCGGGCGGCCCACGCAGCCCACCAGTGGGCGGCCCCTCTGATAAGTCCCGCCCCTCCCGCCTATCAGTTCAGGTCAGAGAGAGCGCTCGGTGGCGGCGCTGGCTCACATAGGCTGTGCTGCAGGCAGCAGCAGCCAGCCTGTGAAATCCTACTGTTCTTTCTCCTCTCTCTGGCTGGCGCTGCTTTTACGGCGGTGGCCGCCCGGCACAGCGGCTGTGAGTGCACAAGCGAGCCACAGCAGGGGGTAGTGAGTGGCGGGGCTAGGTGGGCGGGGCCTCTAGACCTGAGGGCCTCCCATGAGTTTTGCCCGGTTACCCGCCAGAGCAGTCCGAGGCTGGTAGCATGTATGTAGGCAACCAAATAGTGTAGGGTTTTGTTGAGTTGTGACATGTAATTTAGTACTTACAATTGATATTTTCCAGTTCAACAGGGGTTGGTTCATCTGGTCATCATGGATACTGAACAGAGGCTTCTCGTGGCTCTTGCCTTGGTGAGTGAGGACTTGTGGGCGGAGGAGAGAGCTGAGAGATTGTAGGCTCGCAGACCACGCCGTGTGTGGTCTCGGGAGTGGCTTTTACAAAGAGACAACCATATGCACCTGGTCCATCAGCTGGAGGACAGAATTCTGCATGACTTCAGGAACTATCTCCGTTTGTCCGAGGACTCATTCAAGTTCCTATTGGACCACATTCGGCCATGGATAGCCCGTGGGGATACTGTGATGTGCAGAGCTGTGCCACCTGAGAAGCGGCTGGCTTTAACGTTGAGGTTCCTGGCAACAAGTCGTTCGATGACGGACCTGCAATACTCTGCAGCTGTGTCGCGGCCACTGCTGAGCCGCATCATACCCGAGATGTGTGAGGCCATCCTGAGCTGCCTGGTGCCATCCTATTTGCATTCACCAACCACCCCCGCAGAATGGATGCACGTTGCCAGTGGTTTTGGTGATCACTGGGAATTTCCAAACTGAGGTGGGACATTGGATGGTAAGCACGTGAGGATCACGCAACCCCCCAACAGCGGGCCCTTGTAGATGCTCACTATGAGTTCCTCTATGTGGATGTTGGCATGAACGGCCGTGTCTCAGATGGGGGTGTGTTTGGGCACAGCTCCCTTGGCCAAGAGCTGAGGAGAAGTGCTCTCAACTTGCCCTCAAATGATAACACAACTGGTCATCTCAACTTTGCATTTGTGGGGGATGAAGCCTTTCCACTTCATGCTCACCTACTTCGGCCACATCGCCAGAGGACTGTTACTTCTGAGCAGCACATTTTCAATTACCGGCTATCCCAGGCACGTCGTGTGGTTGAAAATGCGTTCGGGATCATGGCCAATAGATTCGGCGTGTTTCATACGCCTTTGAATATGAAACTGGAATCTATAGATACAGTAGTGCTGGCATGCTGTGTGCTGCATAACTTCCTGCGTCGTAGGGATACTGCATCATACACGCCGGCAAGTTATGTGGATTTGTGGCACCTCGCAATGCAGGCGTCACAGAGGGGTACTGCACCCATAAAAGAGGTGCAGATACTCCAGCTGCAGGTGGATCATAGGATGGTGGGTGGCACCCATTCACCAGCACTCCCACCCTAGATCACACAGTGGGAGGATACCCGGGAGGGGATAAAACCACCTCTAGGGGGAACAAGAAGGTCTTTTGACTGATAGGTCTGTAGCCCTGAGGTCTTTTGCCTTTAGGTCTTTGACCGAAGGACCAGAAGTTAAGAAAGGAAAGCTTCCCAGGCGTAGAAAGTCACCGGGCACCGGGGCCCGCACCTGTGGGATCCTCTAAGGACCACAGAAAATCCGGAGTCCTGTGGAGTATATACTGCTCCCAGGCTCTTAAATGACCAGAAGAGGATACCAGGCACCGCTTGATGGTTCGGCGGTCAGCCAGCAGAGGTTAACCCAACGGGAGCGAAAGAGAGAGAGAAAACAGGAGGTCAGGTTAACTTTATGAAACCCGACTTCACGACCACTGGGAAGCAGGAAAGGAACATACGAGAATAGAGCACGAAGGCACACACCAAGGGTCCACCATACCACCTAAGATCTGCCTGCAGCCACCCGTTCAGCTACCTGTCCTCGCACCATCAGGAATACTGCACTGTAACTTTTGTATGCAACTAATACAATTGCCAGTGAAGTACCCGGAGGAACAGTGACCCTGGTCTCAGCTTGCTTTCTTTGCATGAACTTATATTCCTTTACAGGAACGCTGCCCCAGAGGTTCCCGTCCTACCTGTGGAGGACTACACCATCCTAGCCGCGATACCATCTACCTCCGGCAGACTGTGGCGGCACTGGTGCAAATCACCAGAAACTACAGGTGGCGTCACGACAACAAACTGTATATAATCCCCTGTAAATATCACCCCCTTTTTCAGAAGAATAGTCCTCCAGGACACGGGATCAGGCGCGGCCACCATTCCCCGTGACACAGTTAACCCTTGCCGCCTGATACCCGAGTACCCCAGAGCCTGGGGCTCAATATATTCAATGGACTCCACAACAGGGGAACTCCGTCCCAGGGCGTGCAACCAACCCAGGTCTGGTGCCACTCCAGCCGCTGAGCCACAGTTGAAGTCCGCAGGATGCCAGGAGCAGCAGGTCCAGCTACTGCTCCTACTTCAATGGCCCTGGGGCAGTGGCCTGGCAGTAACAAGAGGTGTAGGGTGGCTGTGGTTGTCAGTCACCACCACCAGGAGGAGGGTGTAGTCAGCAGTGTGGCTGCAGTAGTAGCATATTTTTTTCTTTTCTGTTTGTAGGTTGCCCTTTAAATGTGATTTATGTATTTATGTAACCTTTATTATTTTTGGTATGGACATTGTTTGAGGTCACATTTGTATTATTTGTGTGATGTTAACACTTGTGTTTTTGTTCATTATGTTCTTGTATTTTATTTTATTTGTGCACAAATCTTAAAAAAAACCACATGATCAGAACTACCTGTGTCTGTCTTTACACTACAGGGCAGTTGCACATAGCATTATGCTGTGCACAGAGGTATGTGAGACCACAATGGTCGTTATGGGTCCCTACAGCATTGTCTGCTAATGTCCAGTACCAGGGGCTGGCTGGCAAATTTTGGCCTGGGAGGAAAGCACACAGCAGTGGCCCATAAACAGTGAGCTTCAGGGGCAGAGCGGCCTCTCAGAACAACATGACAGATGGCCGGGTGGCCCCAAAACTGCTGCTTGACCAATGGCCTGAGGGGCATCTGCCCCCGGGCCAGCCAGCACCTGGGACCGGTCCAGAGTACCCCGTGGCCCTGGCAGGCGACTCACAAGCATTCAGGTGATGGAATATCAGGCAGGAGGACCTCAGATGTGGAGCACAGAAACAGGTGCAGGATCAGGCTGATCCCAGGACACAGGAGTAAACAAGGAGGACTGAATCAGGCTGATCCCAGAATGCTGGAGAAGACAGGAAACACAGGATCCACCTGATCCCAGGATGCAGGAGTGGATAAGGAGCACTGGATCAGCCTGATCCCGGGACACCGGAGCATACAAGGAGCACAGGATCCACCTGTTCCCAGCATGCAGGAGCAGACAATGAGCACAGGATCAGACTGATCCCAGTACGAAGAAGCGGACAAGAAACACAGGATCAGACTTATCCTAGGATGCAGGAGAGGACAAGAAACACAGGATCAGACTTATCCTAGGATGCAGGAGAGGACAAGAAACACAGGATCAGTCTGATAACGGGACACAGGAGAAGACAAGAAACACAGTATCAGGCTGATCCCAGGATGCAGGAAACACACAGGCTGGATATCAGGACACAGGCGGGTACCAGGGGAACACACGGACAGGATGGGTCCAGGGACTTAGGCAAAGCAGACAGAGTTCAGGATTTTCAGCACACACATAGCTGGTTACAGGCAGGACTGGTGCTGGAAATAGGCAGAACAGAGCAACAGCACAGAAACAACACAGAGCTAGGTTTAGAGACCTAAGGAGATACTCAGCTCCACCCAACAGGACAGGGAGCTTTATATACCTGGTGCCTCCCAGCCATAGGCTAGGGACACCAATTCAAGGTGCGCACACCGCCGCTAAAAAAGAGGAATGTGTGCCCGTACGCACCGTAGGCTAAAATCAGGAACTCAGCATGACAAGCTCATGGATTGGGTCTTACGGACCCCGGTAGCAGCCGGGAGCCAAAACCCATGTGGATAGTCATGTAACCAGAAAAGGACCTTGCAACACGTGGGCAGTATGCCAGCTGGGTAGGGGGAAAGGAGCATAAGGGACCTCAGCGCCAACATGCACAGTAATGCTGGGCATGAGTGAGTGCAACTAAAACACCAGCATTGCAACCACACAGGAAAAAAAACGCATGTGTTTTTTTAACATGGGCCCTATGGGAAACGCATGCGTTAACGCATGGTACATATAAGCACCATTTGTTAACGCATATGCGTTTTTGATGAAAAAATGACTAAGTCCCAAAAACGGCCAGGAACTCAGGAGACACTATTGGCACCCTAAATTTAACGGCTAAAGCCTCAAAAAAGCAGATTGGTAAGTGTGACCCCAGCCTATGCCTGGTCTGCGTTTTGCTGCGTTTGCGTTTCTATGCATTTTTACTGCTTATAGCGCATCAAAACGCATGTATTTTTGGTCCCATTAATTTCAATGGAAAACACATAGAAAATGCATGCAAAAACGCATGTTTGTTAGCAAAAACGCAAAACACGTGTTTTTGCAAATGCAGCCCTAGACGCAACAGCCCACATTTTTGCATGCGTTTTTAATGCGTTTTCCTTGCAAATCAATGGGCCCCAAAACGCATGCGTTTGGATGCGTTTTTAGCGATAAAAACGCATAGAAGCGCAAAACGCAGCCCTGCATGAGATGTGATCTAGGCCTAATAGTTTTCGATTCTTATTTTTATTTACAGTGCTTGTGTCGCCATTTTCCTAGAGCCGTCACATGTTCAAATTTTGGTCTTGGTTTTTGCGCCCTGTGAGAGCAGGATTCCTTTTTGTTGTATCTAGAATCCATTTTGTTAAATGAAACCTTCATATTCTCTTTGTCTAAAATATGTACTGTCATCCCTGTTAGTGCAGGTAACAGAGGGGACCTTGAGGAATTTGAGAATAGCACTAAGCAGTGTGCAAAGGGTGCTAATATTCAACCAATTTGACGAGTATAAGTAAATGCCAAATGATAAGTTAACCAATGATGATCTTACAATGCTTGTTCAAGAAAATGCCTATATAAGTTTAGTCATCTATGCAGGGGTCTGCTAGGGCAAGAACTGCTGGAGAAATCAGCACTGGGCTTCCTGCTACTCCTTGTGTTCAGAGATAACAGATCATTTCAGATATAAATTTATTACTGCAAAGAAAGGGAAATGTTTTCAACATATGAGTGCACCTGGATGTGCAAGTTTGTCTACCTTTTACCCTACTATTTGTGATCCTTCCAGCATGCCCTGCTGTCATGTACCATTCTGCACCATGGTTGGTATCATCGCCGCCCAGCTTTGCAACTGTGCCTCTAATCTGAATGGGAGCATAAAGAAATCCATGCACATGCTGCAGTGAAAACCTCATTTAGTTATATGGAACAATTGAAAGAAAGTTGCCTTATGTGAATATTCCCTAGTATAGAACTGAAAAACACAAATTTAGAAATTCCTGACACTTGATCTTCCAAGAGAAGAAATTGGTGAATTCAGTCCATTTTTTCTGTAGTATTATTAGTCAGCACAAGATGGCGCTTATGTATAATGAAAAGTCACCAGAAGTCACATACCGTAGTTGCTTTCAGACGCTGCCTGCGTATTTGCTGCATTTTTTTAGACGCCAGCTCATCACAAACCAGAAGTGGAACAATCAGAGGAAAAGTATAAGGGTGCACACGATCAGTGTACACAGCGTTTTGGACGCAGCGCCTTGCCTCTGCGTCCAAAACGCTGTGTTGTACAGTACAAGCATAGTGGATGGGATTTCAAGAAATCCCATCCTCACTATGCGTAACCCGCCCGCATCGTCTTTGGAGCTGTGGTGCGGGTTGCCGCTCCTCCGCGGCATGTTCATTTCATGCTGCAGAGTCGGAAGCGGCTCCCATAGGGTGACTACAGGGAGAAGCCGCCCTGCACCCGCCGCATACGGTGAGTACAGGGTGGCTGCGGTCTCCCTGCGGCCACTCGCGGCTTCCCTCAGGTCCGGAGGAGCTGCGTCCAACACACAGCTCCTCCGGACCGTGTGCACGCACCCTAAAGCTGGAAACACACTGTCGTGAGACTCACGCGAGTGTAATGCGAGGTAAAATCACATACATATCACATGACTGCGAGCGGCCAATCAGCGCCGGGAACGCCCCTCTGACATCACGCCAGGTCCTGGCAGAACACACATCGCCTGGCTTCTCAACCGGACACCGGGAAAAAGGCGTCGGAGAGGTAAGTATTTCATTCTTTGTTATTTTTCATACATTTGGCTTTATTTAATTTTTATTTCGCAGTGTATATTAATACACTGCGAAATCTAATGCGGGCAGTCACACATGTCACAGAGGGGAGGAGGAACCAGGATTCTTCCTCCCCTCTGTGACATCACCTGCGCTTTCTGGGGTAAAGAAAGTGCAGTGTGTGAAAGCCCCTGCGTATTTTGTTGCGCTTTTTTGCGCGGCCGAAAATCGCGGCAAAAAGCGCGCGCAAAAAAAGCTCAACAAAATACGCTATGTGTGAACGTAGCCTTAAACTGCTTATGCAGGATATTTGCGGCATATCAGCACAGATGCTGCATATGCGGCTATTAACCCGGTACTAAAAGGGTTAAGGTGCTTTTTGTGTGTTGCCAACATGTCTCCAGGTAGTGTCCACACTCCCTGGAGACACGCTGACTAAATACATTGGCAGTGCAGGGGTTAATCATTATGTTTATGGAAAGCCGGTATTTGTCGGCTTTTGATAATCATTCAGAAAAGCCGGCGGCTCCTCTCAGAGAGCTGCGAGTGGTAATGTATGCAATTAGCGTAAGTACCTTAGACAGCTCCTTATTCAGGATGCTGTCCAGCGATATAATGTACGCTAATTCTCCACATGCGTTCCCATAGTATGGTACCCCGCCACCCAATCAGCGGTCTCGGCGGTGGCCGGGAGATCAGCTGATCTCTCGGTGGCCGCCACTGATCTCCCGGCTGCTGCCGAAACCGCTGGTTGGGTGGCCGGGCACATTTAGAATGCATTTCTATGGAGATTTCAATGTGATCCGCAGCATCTGCCTGCGCTGTTATGCATATGACACTGAGGATCTATTGACTTCCATGCATTCTTTGTGCTCTTATGGGACGCTTGCTGATAAAACAAGCGCTGGCGAACACACAAAAAATGCAACATGTTGCATTCGGAGGGTGCTTTTAAAAACCGCACCCAAACACAAATGCAACCAAACGCATCCATACGCAGGTACTATGCGTTCCCTTGTTAAACATAGGAATGCGCATGTGTTTGGCTGCGTTCGGTTACGAAGTGTTCAAAAACGCTAATGTGAAAGTAGCCTTAATTTGCATATAAGCAGCAAAAATAGTTCAGAAAAAATATAAAAATATAGTATTAGGCTGTTTTTCTACACAACATTGCTGCAGTTGTTAAAGGTGTTTTCTTGCCTTCATAGGAATCTGTCACCAGGTTTTTGCACCTAGTCTAAAGCTAGCTTCACATTGAGGGTCAGATCCGATCCGAGGCCGTCAGGGTGAACCTGACAGCCCCGGATCGGATCAGCACACACAACCGGAGGGATAATATACCCTCTGGTCCAGTGTGCACCCACATGCAGCTGCCGCCACTGATGAATGAGGCCCACAGCTGGCAGAGAGCTAGCCGTGGTCCTGAAACAACTGCGGCGTGCAGTCGCAGGTGTCCGGTTCCCGGATCCTCCCGGACCGGTGCAATAGGAGCCCCATAGGCTCCTATGTCAGGGAGCGCCGGATTGCCCCGGATCTGGGAGGATCCGGGCGAATCCAGGCCAATCCAAGAATAGGCAATTAGAGGACATATTCTCCTCTCGGACACAAAAACGTTGCAAGCAACGTTTTTGTGTCCGTGAGAGAATACTGAATTCTCCCGGATTATACTGGACAGATAGAAACCGGATGGCAGAGAGCTGCCATCCAGCTTCTATCCGGCCCCATAGTATACTATGGGGCCAAAATCTGGTTCGGGGATGTCCGGTTTACATGGATCGCCTCGGATCGGATGTGACCCGCAATGTGAAGCCAGCCTAAGTGCAGCACAATGTAGAGCTCAGTATTTAGGCTACTTTCACATTTGCGTTTTGAAACGCAGCATACCGAACGCAGCCAAACGCATGTGCAGCGTTCCTATGTTTAACATGGGAACGCATGGTACCTGCGTTTGGCTGCGTTCGGATGGGCATAATTTGTGCCCCTTCTGAACGAAACATGATGCATTTTTTGTGCATTCGCGGGCGCTTGTTTTATCACCAAGCGTCAGTAAGCGCACAAAGAATGAATGGAAGTCAATGGATCCGCAGTGTCCTCCGCATGACAGCGCAGGAGAATGCTGCGGATCACATTAAAATCTTTCCCGTTGGCCACCACTGATCCCCCGGGAGATCAGCAGCGGCCCCCGGGAGATCAGCTGGAGCAGCTGCTGATCTTCTAGGGACTGGAGCCGCTAATCTCCCAGCGGTGTCAGCACGGGAGATTTAAACAAACAGCTGATGTGACAGCTGTTTAAATATCCCGCGCCAAGCTGTCTTGATCTCCACACCACCTCTCCACACTACCCCTCCACACTGCCCCCATCTTCAGTGTCTGTCTCACATTGCACTATTTCCATACTGTGCCTCCTTTCACACTTTTCCCCTTCTGCATTCTGTTCCCAAAATAATGCGACCTTCACTAACCACCCCCCTCCCCCCACCACCACCACCACCACACACTACAATAAAACTCCCTGGTATCTTAGACCTCACTATGGAGCTCTAACTGTATCCCACAACTATACTGCTTCTGCGGCACAGCAGTGAAATCAGCAGCACCGATACGCATATCTTTTCTGAAAAATGCAAATACAATTGAATGCAGAAGGGAGGAAACCAGTGTTCTTCTTGTTTGAACTGACTCAGTTTATCAACCGCTGCGGAGAACCACTAAGAATACGACAAACTCCACTCCTCCATATCATAATCTCCATATCTTGAAAACTATAATATTACCAGTTATACATACTAGATTCTTTGATAGGGCGTTGATCCAGGGAATTAGTCTGATTGCCATATCTGGAGTCAGGAAGGAATTTTTTCCCCCAATGTGGAGCTTAGTGTTGCCACATGGTTTTTTTTTGCCTTCCTCTGGATCAACATGTTAGGCTATGGGTTGAACTAGATGGACTTAAAGTCTTCCTTCAACCTTAAAAACTATGTTACTATGTTACTATGTTACTATGTAAAATAATGCTGTGTTTGGTACATTGCTAATCTATGCAATATCTTTATGATTGTCAACTTCTGGTATCCCCTCTAATCCTAAAAATGAAGTGAATATGTGGCGCCCCTGCGATCAGGAGGCCACAAAGGGAACTGCAGCCAGGAAGGTAGGAACGACAGTTGAACCCCAACACCCTCACAGCCCACACAACCCACGTACCAATAGAGGGCAGCACCCAACCCGGAGCCTGGGACTCTAGGCAGGCAAGGGGTGGTGGGTTTAGAGACAGTGGGTGGGCCAGCAAGCAAGTCAGGTGACAGAGGGTAGATATAGAGAAGGGGGAGGAGAAAGGAGTCAGTAGGCCAGTGTAGGCTGAGCAGCAAAGAAAGAAGCACATGTCCTGGAAGAGTGGGGTGGAAGGAGCGCAGAATCTGGAGAGCCAGTGTGAGCCACAGAGAACAAGCACGTCCGGAGCCAGCACCCCAGGATTGTGAGGGATGAGAGGACCAGTGACACTGGGTCCTAGAACTACGGCTGAGACGGCAGACTGCAGGCGGAGTAGCCCTCCTATTGAACCCAAGGTCACTGTTAGAAGGAGCCTGGTAGAGCCTCACCCAGGAGGACTATTGGAGGCTAGGCTAGTAGTAGAGTGTCGGCTCTAAAGGGGACCGTAGCTTCACCCGGTATCCCCAGACAACCGATGGGGGACTCTAGCTACATGTTAGGGTTCCCACCCCAAAGGATAGGCAGCTCAGTGACAACCCGGAGGACCCACAGGGACCCGAGTTACCGCCATACTGTCCGGAGACGCACAACAAGCGAGAGAGAGAGAGAATCAGAGCCTGGAAAGGACAGAGAACATGTGAGGGGTCATAGAAAGGAGCAACCTGGCTGCAGGGAGTAAAGGAACCCGGAGGGGAGAGTTTATGCCCATGTAAAGACTGTAAACTGTGACTTTGAACTGGAACTGTAACTGAACTGAGAAGGTTAAGAAGTAAACACGGTGAACCCTGACTCTGACTCCCTTGCATGTTTCAGCCTGCACATGATTCCCTCCAAACAGGTCTGCAGGAGATCACTGCCTGGAAAGCCACAGCTTGTCAGCTCTGAACGCTGAAGGAGGATTTCTGCAGCAGCAGGACAGTAAGTGCACTGCACCCAGCACCAGCCAGAATCATACCCTACACTATAGACGTTATCATCACTGCCCCGGGGAACCTAGTTCTACCCGCGGAGAACTATTCCATCTTAGCTGCCATTACATCATCCCCGGAGGTTCTGCAGCAGCGGTGGTTCCCACTACTGACCACAAACCGTGGGTGGCGTCACGACTTACATTATCCCCTGTAAATATTCCCTTTTCACTGTCAGGCCAGGGACACGGTCCGGACCAGGACCACCCGTGACATCCCCAGTAGCAGACCCAGTCCGGTACCGATTACCCCGTCCCCAATGGGCTCAACAAATGCAATCCCTAGTGTAATGCTGTATCGCTTTCTAAATGCAACATGCCATTCATTTAAAGGAAGCAAAGTCCTACATCAGCATTGCTTATCCCTTTATTCTCAATATCGGTGGAGATCCTACCAATAATAACAACACTTAATGGTGGACTCGGGTGTCTATTGCCTACACACAGAATTTACTGTAGTGGCCAACACTACAGCTATCTGCATATAATGTTTAGACGTTATCCCTATTAAAGTGGAGTGTAGACTGTAAAATCACCTGTATTTTGCTCATGCACATCTACTGTGCCCATAGCACACAAATTTGGTGGTTGCATCAAAAAGGTTATCTTTCTGTAGTATAGATGATAACTTATTGACCAGACAGGAGATCAGAAGATTGGGGTATTTTTTTATCTCTGACTGGACATTTTTATTTCCATCTCAAAATACAATGGCAGATGGGATATCTGACTTCCACTGCATTTATCCTCTATCCTATGACAGAAAAAGCCAAGCGCGGTGCTCAGCAGCCAGATACAGAATGAATGGAGCTGCAGTCAAACATGCTGCAGTCAAACAGCAATCACACCACCTCCAATGAATAAATTATCACTAATACTGTAGAAAGGTGATGCATTGTTTCCACCAGAGAACCCCTTTAAGTGCATCTCTGCTACAGTGTAATTGTATGTTACAATACAGGGAGAGGTTAAACCTTCAAGTATGTAATCGCTAATGGAAATAATTCAGTACAGTCCATTATATCACGACCTATATTGCAATAATACCACATATAAAAGACAAATACCGCCATGCACATATTACCACCACAGTTTGATCGGATAATACTACATACAAGAGACAAATACAGACGAATCATGACCAGACCACATATTTTTACCATATAGTGACTGAATAATACCACATGGAAGAGACAAATACCACCACATGACCAGACTAATTATTCCAACATACTGACCAAATAATCCCACATACAAGGGTAAAATGCCACCACGCCATCAAGAAACCATATATTACCATACACAAGGGACCAATATAACACATCATAATACCAAGTATTGTGATCACATAATAATCCAAATAGTTCTACATACGAGGAACAAATACACTATGACTAGACCACATATTATCCACCCTGTGACCTAATAGTACCACCATACTAATCATTAATAACAGACGCAATACTAACACTAATGTTATAACAAGTGACAGTTATACACAGGAGCTCTGTAGATAGTACATAGTGTAAATCTACAGGTAATACAGTGATCACTGGCGACATTATATATCGGAGCTCTGTGTATAGTGGAAGTGTATAGGCAAATCCAGTGAGACCTCAAACTGAAGTTATTCAAGTTCCTTTGCTTTTTAAGCGGCCATAGACCACTATAACGTCTTTCAGCCCAGACTCTTCTCTGTAGAAGGAAATTCTGATCTATTGCTGAACCCTTCTAGAGAACCTTCCTTATTTCTCCCCCACTTGTACACTGCATCAGATGAAGAAAAGTGCCATAGTGACACCCTGGAGCCATTCATGGTAACAGTTTCCCCAAAAATGAAATATTGTACGGTTGTGTTGTTCTTTATGACCCTCCCACAGTAGAAATGTCCCCCTCCCGGTGGACCCCCATACAATATTTATATATAAGTCCCTTTTGTGGGCCACGTAGCACATTGTAGTGATATGATTTTGCTCTATAAAGGATCTAAATGATCTATCAGTTAACTGAATTTGCATTTCATATTTTGCCATGGTTTTTGTAGCAATAATTGTAAAAAAATTAAAATTGCTGCAAAGAAGCATAAGCAAAAAGGCTGGTGTGAATACAGTACTTCTTTATTAAATAAATTGATGTTTGTGACAAGCACCATGCTGACCTATGCTGCTGTCAGGTTACAGCTATTGGTTTACAGTTCATCTCAAATAACCTAAAGTTCAGTGACACCGCCAAAACAGTGTCGATGAACTTGGACATACTGACGTAGGTCGTCTTAACCTCTTATTTTGTTATCTTTTTGGGGCTATTGACTAACCTCTTCCTCAGGATAATAAAAATCTACACCACCATATCAGCACAAGGTGTGTAACTAACACATTTACTGTTAAATAAGAACTAATTCACTACAAACAAGACAGAGATAACTCGGACAAAAATAACATACCGTAATCAGACATGATATAGTATCATTGTAATGCCACAGTAAAATGAAATCTGTGTCAGTGTAGACCAGGTCAGATTATAACATGAAACATATACTCAACTATCTTAACACAATCTCAGAGCTTGTTGAAATACTGGTATTAAGGCTGGCTTCACACTTGCAGATGGATCTGCAGCGTTTTGCAGATGCATCTGCAAGTGTGAGCATGCTGACCGCGGCCCCTATGTTTATAATAGGGCGCACGCGGTGTGAAAGCTCTCATTCACTCCTATATGTGTACTGTCAGCAGGCGTATGCCTGCTGACAGATCACACACTCCCGTCCGCACTGTGGACGCGAGATGTAGCGTCCATGCTGCGGGCGGGAGTGTGTGATCTGTCAGCAGGCATACGCCTGCTGACAGTACACATATAGGAGTGAATGAGAGCTTTCACACCGCGTGCGCCCTATTATAAACATAGGGGCCGCGGTCAGCATGCTCACACTTGCAGATGCATCTGCAAAACGCTGCAGATCCATCTGCAAGTGTGAAGGCAGCCTAAGAGAAAGAATATACAGTTGTGCTCAACAGTTTACATACCCCGGCAGATTTTTTTCCTTTCTTGGCCTTTTTTCAGAGATTATGAATGATAACACAAAACCTTTTTTTCCACTCATGGTTAGTGGTTGGTAAAGACATTTATTGTCATACTACTGTGTTTTCTCTTTTTAAATCATAATGACAACCAAAAACATCCATATAACCCTGATCAAAAGTTCACATACCCTGGTGATTTTGGCCAAATAACATACACAGAAGTTGACACAAATGGGTTTAAATGGCTAAAAAAGGTAACAGCCTCACCTGTGACCTGTTTGCTTGAAATCAGTGTGTGTGCATTAAAGCTGAGTGAGTTTCTGGGATCGAGACAGACTCTTCCATCTTTCATCCAGCCACTGAAGTTTCTGGATTGTGAGTCATGGGGAAAGCAAAAAAATTGTCAACAGATCTACGGGAAAAGATAGTTGAACTGTATAACACAGGAAAGCGATACAAAAAGATATCCAAATTATTGATAACGCCAGTCAGCAGTAATCGATTAATGTGATTAATAAATGGAAAATCAGGGGCTCTGTAAAAACCAAACGACAATCAGGTAGACCAGCAAAAATTTCAGCCCCAGCTGCCTGAAAAATTGTTCAGGACGCAAAGAAGAACCCACAAATAATATCAGCTGCAATACAGGACTTACGGAAAACTAGCAGTGTGGCCTTTTCAGAATGCACAATAAGGAGGCACTTGAAGAAAAATGGGCTGCATGGTTGAGTCGCGAGAAGAAAGCCATTAATGTGCAAATGCCACAAAGTATCTCACCTACAATACGCCAAACAGCACAGAGACAAGCCTCCAAACTTCTGGATCAAGGTAATTTGGAGTGATGAGACCAAAATCAAACTGTTTGGCCACAACAATAAACTTTACATTTGGAGAGGTGTCAACAAGGCCTATGATGAAAGGAACACCATTCCTACTGTAAAGCATGGAGGTGGATCGCTGATGATGTGGGGATGTGTGGCTACAAAGGCACAGGAAACTTGGTCAAAGTCTACCGCTCATTCTCTTCATAGGCCAATGGTGAATAAACAGTTCTTTGTGGAGGTTGGCGCTTCCTCTTCTGGGGCCGGAGACATACTCTCGCAGAAGCTTCCTTCCGGAAGACCTGTGGGTTCTTCTCCAAGGCATTCTCAACTTTTGAGCGCAATTATTCCATTGGTGACAGAGAATTGTTGGCTGTCAAGTTGGCCTTGGAGGAGTGGCACTACCTCCTGGAGGGAGTGGTTCATCCAGTGGTGATCTACACTGATCATAAGAACCTGTCCTACCTTCAGTCTGGGATTGCAGATAGGAGAAAAAAGACTAATGGACACGCTTCCGCTACAAATAATTCCAAATTCAAAGGTTGTGTGAATTCATCAGGTGGTATTAATTCTACGCGTTTCGGGGACGAGCCCCTTCCTCAGGAATACCATAAAAATGATACAGTAAAGAGATGTACATCTCTTTACTGTGTCATTTTTGTGCATTCCTGAGGAAGGGACTCGTCCCCGAAACACGTAGAATAAATACCATCTGATGAATTCACACAACCTCTGAATTTGGAATTATTTGGAGTGAGAGCGCATTCATTAGTCCCTTTTCTCCTATCTACAATCCTGGATTCTTATCGAGGGAGGACTGCTGCGAACCGTGGAAAAGCTTGACATCTATAGTTGTCAAAGGTGCAAAACGTGGTTGTGACTTCTCACAACCCTAACAGGTGAGCGGATTTCATTATTCCCCTGTTTTTCCAAAACGTTCAGTCAGATATACACTATTGTGCGCCCCTCTTCCATTTCAGCTTTTTCTTTCTGAAGTCTACCTGCAGTCTGCTCAGATTCTCAATCCTCATCAAGCTAGATGGTCCCTGTACTTCGCTCTGTTCGACTTCCGTCTAAATTTCCACCCGGCCGAGAAGAACATCAAGGTAGACGCATTATCCAGGTCCCTCATCCCTAAAGGAGAAGCCCCGTTTCATCCTCGATCCATCCAAGATGGTCACAGTAGCACCGATCAGGCTGATGCAGCCACCTCCGGGTAAGACGTTTGTTCCTGTACTTCAGTGGGGTCATTCTCCATCTAAGCTAGCTGACCATGACTGATGAAGACCCTGCAGCTAATTTCACAGCATTAATGGTGGCCCAAGATGCACCAGGAGATCACCGAGTTTGTCTCTACCTGCCCTTCATGTGCCCGTAATAAGACACCCAAGAGGTTACTCACGTGTCATCTTCTGCCTCTACCAGTATCGTCTGTGCCATGGAAGGACATCGCAATGGATTTTATTACCGACCTACCGGTGTCCTCTGGCTGTACCGTGATATGGGTGTAGTAGACCGATTCTCCAAGATGGGTCATTTAGTTCCCTTGTCTGGTCTTCCCACCGCACCCAAGCTGGTGGAGTTGTTCAGCATGTTCTTCATCTTCACGGTTTGCCTCTTCCTATTGTATCCAATAGGGGAGTGCAGTTCGTATCCCTGTTCTCGCGTTCTCGCTGCAAGCAGTTGGATGTCTCACTGGATTTCTCCTCAGCATATCATCCGCAATCCAATGGTCAAGTTGAACAATAGAATCAGGTATTGACCAACTACCTGTGCCACTTCGTCAATGCACACCATGACGACTGGGTAGCCTTTTTGCCTTGGGCGGAGTTCTCATATAACAACCATGTCGGTGAGTCCTCTTCTAACACTCCACTCGTTATCATATATGGGTACCACCCTAGAATCCTGACTCCCTTGGACATCACAACCAACAATCCAGCAGCCAAGATGTTGGCTTGAGACTTCGGTAAGATCTGATCCGAGACATAGGCATCCCTGCAATGGGCATTCAGGCGACTGGACCCACCTCTGTTCCAGGTCGGGGACAAGGTATGGCTCACTTCCAGGTTCATCCGCCTCAAGGTTCCCTCCTACAAGTTCGCTCCTCGGTACATCGGTCCCTTTGAAGTACTCCGAAGGATCAGCTGCCAGCTAAAGTTGCCACTGTCCTTGCGGATCCACAATTCCTTTCATGTCTCATGTCATGGGGGATACGGAAATATTGATTTTAGTCAGGCATCTTTTTGTAGGAGTGGTTGCAGTTGTCGTGCAGCTCCTTTTAGCACCTCCAGATTTGGATTGTAGATGACTAGAAGAGGAACCCAGTTGTTTTTTTCTCTAGTTTTGTAATGTAGGAGATGATTGCTTGATATTATGGTGGCTCTTGTAATCTGGTTTTCAATTGCTGTTGGAAACCACTGTAACCACTCCTACATAAAGATGCCCGACTAAAATCAATATTTCCAGATCGCCCACTCTTGTGTTTTAAGGTACCGTCACACGCGGCAATATTGCTTGCAATTTCACCGCCAATTTGCTGGTTGCAGTGAAATCATGGACACATTGTTCCATTTGTACACGGCAACAAAATAGAACAATGTGTCCATGATTTCACTGCAACCAGCAAATTGCCAGTGAAATTGCAAGCAATGTTGCCGCGTGTGACGGTACCTTAATTAGACAACCTCTGAATCTAAAAAAACATCATTGTCAGAAGCGCCCTGTCCTCTCCAGCAGCAACAGGAACCTTTCCCTGCAACCAGAACAGGTGCAAAACCTGTCCATCTATAATGACAACGGACAAGATAAAGATTCCCAGGACAGATCAGGACTACAAGATCCCAGGTAACTTCAGTTGCATCAAAAGCAATGTGGCCGCCGCTGATAGGTCAAAACCGCGTCTCGCAGAGAGCTAGCCGTGGTCCTGAACTGTCAGGAGGGGCTGGCGCTGAGCTTCAGCACCATGGAGCTGTCACCTCTGACAGATCAGAACCGCAGCTCGCTCCTGGCGAGCCGCGGCTCTGAGCAGTCAGCGGCGGCAGCTGCGTGCGGCTGTACACTGGACCGGAGGGCAAATTAGCCCTCCAGTTCTGTGTGCTGATCCGGTCCACGGCTGTCTGCCTCAAGGTGACAGCCACGGATCGGATCCCAGCCGTAGTGTGAAGGCAGCCTTAGGTGAACTGTCTTGTATGGCTTTATAGCTTTCTCACTGAGGAATTTTCAGGTCTCCACAGACCACTAATCATTGTTCAATCTGTTCCTCTTATCTCAGAATTTTTATTTTACCTGTCCAGCTCCTCTTCCCCTCCCAAGACTGACTCTGCTTCACGTCACCTGTTGTATTTATTGCATTATCTCACTGTGCTTATGTATATATATGTGTGTCTTCAGAATTTGTGTCATTATTAGCTTGATGAAAGGACCATCGTGTCCCGAAAGCTTGCTTCACTTATTATCTTTTCAGTTAGCCATTACAAGGTATCAACCACTGAGGACTCTCAGGGTACCGTTACACGTCGCAACATTGCATGCAATTTCACTTGCAACTTGCTGGTTGCAGTGAAATCATGGACACATTGTTCTATTTTGTGGCTGTATACAAATGGAACAATGTGTCCATGATTTCACTGCAACCAGCAAATTGGAAGTGAAATTTCATGCAATGTTGTGACGTGTAACTGTACCCTTAGATTCCAATATTTTTCTAAAAAAAAAAACCACATATTTGATAATGCTGCATTCATAAAAGTTTGAACTATCAAAAGATAAAACAAATTACCGTTAATACTCGTGTATAAGCCGAGTTTTTCAGCCCAAAAATTGGGCTGCAAAGTCCCCCCTCGGCTTATACACGGGTCATACGGTATGCTGTGGGGGGGCTGTGACCGGGGGCTGGAGGAGGCAGGAGGGGGCCGCGGTGACCGCAGGCGGTCACGTGGGGCCACCTCATTAGTGCAATGAATATGCACGGCATCCCCCCGTCCATCAGCGGCGGGGGGATGCCGTGCATATTGCACTACACAGCCCCCCTCCTTGATATGGGTCCCCCAGTAGTAATAAACAGCCCCCCTCCTTATCATGTCCCCCCCAGGCTGCGGCAGCTGTCAAAATAACAAACACTTTATACATCACCTTCCGGCGCAGCTCTCCGCTCCTCCGGTCCTCTGCTCCTCCGCTCGCCGGCTTCTTCTTCCTTGATGTGCCGGTGTCATGTGACCGGGCGCAGGAGATGACGTCATTTCCTGCGCGCGGTCACAGAAGCCGACACATCAAGGAAGAAGAAGCCGGCGAGCGGAGGAGCGGAGGACCGGAGGAGTGGAGAGCTGCGCCGGAAGGTGATGTATAAAGTGTTTGTTATTTTGACAGCTGCCGCAGCCTGGGGGGGACATAAGGAGGGGGGGCTGTTTATTACTACTGGGGCTGCTGGATACTACACTGGGGCTGTATACTACCACTGGGGCTGCTGGATACTACACTGGGGCTGTATATACCTCTGGGGCTGCTGTATACTACCACTGGGGCTGTATATACCTGTGGGGCTGCTGTATACTACACTGGGGCTGTATATACCTGTGGGGCTGCTGTATACTACCACTGGGGCTGTATATACCTGTGGGGCTGCTGTATACTACACTGGGGCTGTATATACCTCTGGGGCTGCTGTATACTACCACTGGGGCTGTATATACCTGTGGGGCTGCTGTATACTACCACTGGGGCTGTATATACACTACACTGGGGCTGTATATACCTGTGGGGCTGCTGTATACTACCACTGGGGCTGTATATACCTGTGGGGCTGCTGTATACTACACTGGGGCTGTATATACCTCTGGGGCTGCTGTATACTACCACTGCGGCTGTATATACCTCTGGGGCTGCTGTATACTACCACTGGGGCTGTATATACCTCTGGGGCTGCTGTATACTACCACTGGGGCTGTATATACCTGTGGGGCTGCTGTATACTACCACTGGGGCTGTATATACCTCTGGGGCTGCTGTATACTACCACTGGGGCTGTATATACCTCTGGGGCTGCTGTATACTACCACTGGGGCTGTATATACCTGTGGGGCTGCTGTATACTACCACTGGGGCTGTATATACCTCTGGGGCTGCTGTATACTACCACTGGGGCTGTATATACTTCTGGGGCTGCTGTATACTACCACTGGGGCTGTATATACCTCTGGGGCTGCTGTATACTACCACTGGGGCTGTATATACCTCTGGGGCTGCTGTATACTACCACTGGGGCTGTATATACCTGTGGGGCTGCTGTATACTACCACTGGGGCTGTATATACCTCTGGGGCTGCTGTATACTACCTCTGGGGCTGCTGTATACTACCACTGGGGCTGTATACTAGCTCTGGGGCTGCTGTATACTACCACTGGGGCTGCTGTATATACCTTTGGGGCTGCTGTATACTACCTCTGGGGCTGCTGTATACTACCTCTGGGGATGCTGTATACTACCACCGGGGCTGTATATACCTCTGGGGATGCTGTATACTACCACTGGGGCTGTATATACCTCTGGGGCTGCTGTATACTAACTACTGGAGCTGCTGCTGTATATACCACTGGGGCTGCTGCTGTATACTACCACTGGGGAGGCTGCTGTATACTACCATTGGGGGGCCTGTATACCACACTGCTGGGGGCTGTATACCTGTGCTGGAGTCCACCCTCGGCTTATACACGAGTCAATAGGTTTTCCCAGGTTTTGGGGGCAAAAGTAGGGGGGTCGGCTTATACACGGGTCGGCTTATACACGAGTATATACGGTAATCCAAATTGGTTATAGGCATAATGAGAGAAAAAAAACTAAATGCAGGAATTGCGGTTTTTCAGTCGCTGCAACTACAGAAAAAATTGAATTCATGATCAAAACATTGTAGATACCTTACGGTACCTTTACACGTCGCAACATTGCATTCAATTTAACTTGCAATTTGCTGGTTGCAGTGAAATCATGGACACATTGTTCTATTTTGTTGCTGTGTACAAATGTAACAATGTGTCCATGATTTCACAGCAACTAGTAAGGTCAGTGCAGTGCAGTGGGCAGAGTGGTCAGCGCAGTACGGTGGGCAGAGTGGTCAGCGCAGTGCGGTGGGCAGAGTGTTCAGCAGAGGACGGAGGCACTCTGCCTGCCATGCTTACCACCGCATCATCGTCTTCCCTGCTGCCGCATCTTCGCTTCGCTGTCCCCACCATCTTGCCTCCACTCCTCCGTCCCGGCGACATATTTCTTCCAAAATGGCGTCCAGGAACTCACGCGAGACTTCCCGGGCCAAGAAATCTTGCGAGGCAAGATGGTGGGGACGGCGGCGCGAAGATGCGGCGGCAGGGAAGACGATGACCCGGTGGTAAGTATGGCAGGCAGAGTGCATGGGGGTATGAGTGGGGGTATGAGTGTAGAGGTGCTGAGTGAGGAGGGGGGCGCAAGGAGAGTGGAAGAGGGGGGACGTGTGTGTGTGTGGACATGGCAACGGAGGGGGTGTGTGTGTTTATACGAAGTGTAGTGTCGGAGGGTGTGTGGAGGAGTGGGGTGTGTGGAGGAGTGGGGAGTGTGACCGGAGTGTGTGTGGGGCCGCAGCTTATACTGATGGCGGGAGTGGGGCTTGGAAGCCCCGCACCCGGCAACGGGCGGCCATATTGGAACACCCAGAGTGGGTGTAGAGGCTACTTCAGCCAGGATGTGACGTACCATACCGTTACATCCTGACCGAAGTAGCCTTAGGGTTTTATTATAATAGATGTAAATGTGTTGATAAGCAGAATACATAAATAAATTATCATTTTTCACAGGAAGAAGCTTTTTGGCAGCTACTAGTCATTTACAGGTTCTTAAATGTTCCCATGACATTTGTTCATGTCTATACTACTGGAAAGAACCAGCTGAGTCTAGTAGGACATAGTCCAAAATTAGAGTAACTGCTATCACCTTGCAGAGCTCGCCTGAAGAACATGATTTTCAATGCTACCACAATTGTTTTGTGTCTAGAACATAAATTACCCCATTACAATAAACCCTTTTAAAGGGTGTAACACTATCACAAAATTGCTAGCACTACTATTTTTAATATCAGTTAAGATTTTTATTAGTAAAATAAGTGTGATAAGGCTGGCTTCACATCACGGTGTGATCCGGTCCGGGGCTATCCGGGATGACCCAGACAGCCCCGGACCAGATCAGCACACAGAACCGGAGGGCCAAATGTGCCCTCCGGTCCTGTGTGCAGCCGGATACTGCTAATTGCAGCCGCAGCTGCTGTTTTTTCAAGAAAGAACAGCGGCGTGCAGCCGCCAGTGTCCGCTTACCGGATCCTCACGGACCGGGGCAATCCTGCCCCATAGGCTCTCATGTTAGGGAGCGGCGGATTGCCCCGGATATGGGAGGATCCGGCGAAATCCAAAATCCGGCAAATGGGGAGATTTTTCTCCCCGGACAAAAAAAATATGCAAGCATCATTTTTGTGTCCGGAGAAAATAATCCGAATTCCCCGGAGTGTGCCGGAGTGATGAAACCGGATTGAAGAGAGCTGCCATCCGGCTCCATCCGGCCTCATAGGTTTCTATGGGGCCAAAAAACGGTCCGGGGCTGTCTGGTTTACACCGGACAGCCCCGGATCCAAAAAAACCGAGATGTGAAGCCAGCCTAAGTAAGAAATAAAAAAAAAAAACGGAATTGTACTTTATTTTGCTATTTCCCTGCACTTGGAAATTTCTTCCCGCTTTGCAGTACATTAAAAGCCAAGATGGTTGGTGTGATTCAAAAGTACAATTCATTCCATCAAAAAAAAGCCTTCATGCATTATGTCGACGGAAAAATAAAAAAGTTATGTCTTATTAGAATAAGTCACTGAGAGCACGCGGCAATGAACTCCGGTGACCTGGCTTCCTACAGTGGGGTTACCGGAGTTCCCTACCGTGGGGAGCCCCAAGTGACTCAGTGAGTGACGTCACTTCTCCCCGTGGCAGTCAGTGTGATCGCAGAGGCTGCATGGAGAGGACACTTTTGCTCCCTCGCTGCAGACTCTGGATGTTGCTGAGGCGAGTGAACTTCGTGGGATCATCAATGTGGATTATGTTTGTAGTAAAAATAAATTGGAAAATGAATTATTTCAACAAAAGGATTTTTCTCTGTGTCTGTATTTAACTATTTCCTCACAGGATTGATAATGGGTGTGTCTCGCAGAGGCCTAATATGGCTTAATGACGAGCTGTCAATACTCAGCTGTCATTAACTACCTCTATGACCCCATTGCCACTGCACCAGGGCATCAGGAAGAGCTGGGTATATCGCCAGGAATTGGCGCTTCTAATGAATGTGCCAATTTCTGGGACAGCTGTAGGTTGCTATTCTTTAGCCTGAGGGAGCCCAATAACTATGGACCTCATTACTCTGAGAATACCAGTCCACAGCTGCCTGGGATTTACTTTGGCTGGCAATCAAAAATAGTGTGAAGTCCATGCAATTTTTTAATTAGTTAAATAATTAATACCCAAGTAATGGGTATTCCGATATGGCGGCCACTAGCTCCACTGCTGCCCAGTCTCCCTGCTGCTTGGTCTCCCCTCTCTCCCTCCTCACTGCTCGATCCTCCCCCTCCTTGCTGCTCCATTCTCCCCCTCCTCGCCGCTCTGTCACCCCCCCGCCAGATGTTACCGCTAAATGCTGAAGGACCTTTCTTCTCGCTGGAAGCCTAAGGATTTGTCTGATGTGGGTCACGTTACAGGGCCAGGGTCACGTGATCCTGCAGCGTCAACAAAGGTCCTTCAGCCTTCTGCTATCAGTAGTAACATTGGGTGGGGGGGTCTATATATGTGTGTGTGTATGTATGTATATGTATGTGTATGTATGTATATGTGTGTGTATGCATGTATATGTGTGTGACGTAACCTGCTGCATGTTATACATATGTGTATGCATATATGTATGTGTGTATATGACGTGACCCACCCCACCGCGTGTGTATGTGTTATAGGCTTATACTCGAGTATATACGGTAGTTCTGCCAGATTATTATAAATATATATTTATATTTACTGCAGCACTCCCATAAGATGTATCAACCTTTATTAGGCCTTCAGGCAAAATTTCAGTCTGACAGACTTTCTTCCATGTACACATACACACACTGTGGGTCATGTGACAGCGGTGCCACATATATACACACACACATACACACGCGCAACAGGGACATACACATATATCCATATATATATAGTGGGTCATGTCATGCAGCTGCTCCGTATACACACACACAAATATACACACATGGTGGTTCACATGACACGGCAGGGACACATATACGCACACACATACATATATACATACACACGGCGAGTCACATGACGTAGAGGGTCCACATATACACACACATATATACGCATGTGGCGGATCATGTGACGCAGTGGGACACACACATATATAGCATCGTGCCTCCATCTAGTGGTTATTAATAGTGAAGAATGCTCAAAAACTTAAAATAGAGGAGCATATATTGCTTGTTGAGTGCACCAATTGGTGTTCATTTAATCTGACACCATAACCTAAAGGTCACTAACTCAGCCATAACTGTGTCAATGAACTTAGGAACTGCCCCTTGTGTTGTTATCTTTAGTCCGTAGAAACATTATTACTGTAATTTGCAACTTTTGTACTATTTTATCAATTTATGTTTACTACCTATAGGTGATCACAGGTCAAGCACAATTGATCTAGTAAAATTCATTGCATATTGTATGCTCGAAGTGATTTTCTATTAAGATATTTTTAACCAATCCACAGTGTAGATAATATCAGAATAGGAAACACCTATCCTGTCCCTGATTTAATACAGCGGAGAACACACATGTAAATTGCTGAGCTGTCTTCTGAAGTCATATAGAAGATAAATGAAGCAACAGTGCACATGCACAATTACTGCTCCAATACACAGCTGATTCAAATCTCTTACACCATGATACACCTATCTTCTAGTGTTGAACTTTTCAGTTTTGTTTTCAACATTTTTTACATAATTTATTTTCAGCAGATATAGCCCAAGCACTCCCAGTAAGACATTTGTCATTAAACCTGGATATGTGAATGTAGTGTTAGTGTATTAAAGGGAATCTGTCAGCAGGTTTTTGCTATGAAATCTGAAGACTGCATGCTGTAGGGGTTAAAACACAAATTTCAGCGATGCCTCTCTGATCAAGACATGTGGTTTTGTTTGCCTGAATGTTTGTTTTAGCACCAGGAGATTACCATTACTTGGACTACATTGCCTCGCCTCCGAGCTGATAAGCAGTTCACTGTCTGACAATGTACATACAGAGCCTGGTCTAGGCGGGGCAGCTTGCTTAGCTCTGCTGCTTTGCTAAATCTAAAACCTCTGATTGTGTCAGAACTGCTGCACCCAGTAAACTATGGAATACATTGTTGGATTCAGGGTCTCTTTGCCTACATCATGCTGCTCTCAGATGAGGTAGGAACATCCTGCTGACAGATTCCCTTTAATATACTTGCGTACCTTTGCCTTCTCCAGGATCCAGCACTGTTCTGCTCCGCTCCTCAGTGTCGTAACTTCTCTGCAGACTCTCCTGTTGGGTCACACTATGCTCTGCGTTACATGGAAGTAGCGTTTACGATGTTAGTCTCCGTCAACTGTGTAGCAGTTTTCAGATGTGCATTACCCAGCCACGACCACTACACAGTTGTTGGAGCTGTGCTGTGGAGCTCTGGAACCTAGTAGTTCAGGTCGCCAGTGGGGCAACTGGACAGTGGATCCGAGGACGTGTTGCACTCCCACTGATTAGACATGGATTACATATCCCGAGGATAGGCCATCAATGTCAAAGTCCCAGACAACTGGTTTAAGTTATACCTCAATGAGCCTTTTATAATCCAGTGCTGCTTTATATTAATATAAAGAAGTAGTATTTGAAGCAGTATTTGTATGTCACCACTATTCACACATGTTCATGTTCTCGTTAACACTTTTTAAAAGTTCCAAAGAAAAAAAGATGGCGGCACTCAGCATTCCAGTTTGCAGCTGATTAATTTAATAAAAAAATTACAGCAGCAGGTGCATAATACAGGGAGGGAGGTGATAGGACCGACGGTAACCACTTCGCGGGATGTCCTGCTTCTATGGGTCCGGTGTATTAAATTAATCAGCTGCAAACTGGAATGCTGAGTGCCGCCATCTTTTTTTCTTGGGATATATTGTCTTGAATTCTGGCTGAGCAACAGGATATTCCACAGCACGCCACCGCCACAGGAGTCTACAAGTAACGCTGTTAACAGGTCCGTGCCCGGATTTAATTTCTATGCTTGAATCTGGACTTTTTAAAAGTTGCTCTCTAAATAAGACTGTCTATATTGGCTAATTGTATATAAATGAAATTTTGGGCAATAGTCATATACACAGGAAAAGCTACCAATATATCCTCCTCAGACCCATAATTCTTAGGCCCCTTTCACATCAGCGGTATTAGAAAAATGTGGCAGTTACGGTGAAAAAACCTCATCTGCTGCATCGGCCGCCTAACCGTCACACTTGTCGTTCACCTGCAGCAAGCCCCATGCATTGTCTATGGGGCTTGCGGCAGGTGCGGCAAGTGCAGTATAGTTGCGGTTTCGGCACTTGCAGCCACGAAAAATCGCGGTCAGCTGCGGTTTTTTAGCGGCCGCATCTGCCGCAAGTGCGGAAATTGCACTTGCCGCACATTTACTGCAAGCCCCATAGACAATGCATGGGGCTTGTCGCAAGTGTGCCGCAAGTGCGGCCGTCATGCGGTAAATGCGACAGATGCGTTTTTTTCACCGCAACTGCCGCATTTTTCCAATACTGCTGATGTGAAAGGGGCCTTAATTGAGTTATTTTATGTTCAATGTAAAAATATAATAGAACAAGGCCAAGTAACTTTATCTTAAGTAGTGAAATTTAAAAAAACTTCTATGTTCTATGTGCACTACAGTTTCCACCAGTTCTAAACCACTTCAAATGATCCAAAATGAAATTATATAGTTTAAAACCATTGTACACTACAGTGTATGCGAGGTTTGAGGAGGATACATATATGGCTATTAATTCCATAGCACTTTACATACATTTGCAACACTGTCACCATTGGGGATCACAATCTAAATATTTTATTAGTATGTTTTTTGGGGTGAGGGAGGAAACCCGCATACACAGACAGAACATACAGACTCCCAGCAGATGTAGTCCTTGGGTGGATTAGAACCCAGGACCGCTGGGCTGCAGTGCAAACTACCGTGCCAGCCTGCAGTAATGTATCCTTAATCTTTAATGAAAAAATGTATGTCCAAAGCCTCGAGTGTATTGAAAAGCAAAGTCTACTTCTCTTATCATACAACTAACCCATATATAGTTTACATTGCCAAATGTCCTTGTTCATGGGCCTCAAGCCAAAATCCCTACAGCTGCAGCCTTCCCAAACCCTTTGTGTACTGTATTTATCATTGCTGAGTCAATTTAGGAATTTGCATCCTGAGGTATAAGTTACTCTTTCAAGCATATAAAGAATTCCAGACACTGCATTACTCCAGACACACGACACTTAGAAGCCTCCTAAAAAATGGAAGCTACTAGAGTCAGTTACAATCTCTTAAATGTCACCATGACATTTGTCCATGTCTACACTACTGGAAAGAACCAGTTGAGTCTAGAGGGACATAGTTTGCAATTAGAGTAAATTCTATCACCCTGCAGAGCCTGCCTCAAGAATATAATTACATTTTCAATGCTACCATAATTCTTTTGTGTATACAACATAAATTAAGCCATTACCATAACCCCTTTAAAGGGGTTAACCAGGATATATATATAAAAATGCTAAAAATTGCTCTGTGTTTACCCCGCCACAGGCAGGAGTGGGGTGTGCCCCCTCTGTGCTGGGGGTGAAGAGCGTGCACTGGTGTATAGCACAACAGGCAGGTAGGTAGCAGCTACCTGCCTGTTAGTACTTGGGCTCTTTTTTTTAGATACATATCCCGGATAACCCCTATAAAGGGTGTAATATATCAGAAAATTATTCGTATTAGGAACCTTTCACATCAGTGTTTATTTAGAATCGCAGCAGATCCGGCAGATTTTGCCGCAGTTTTTTTCCTTCACAGCAAGTGCCGGATCTGCTGAATCCGGAAAAATCGCACTTGCCACACCTGACCCCAAGTCCCATAGAGAATGAATGGGCCTTGCCGCAAGTTGAAATCTGCAGGATCTGCAGCGATTCTAAATAAACGTTGATGTGAAAGCAGCCTAAGGGTGCTTTCACACTGGCGTTTATGAAAAAAATGCGGCAGATCCGGTCAAAAAAACGCATGTGACGCATTTTCCGCCTAACGGCTGCACAATTCTGGCAAGCTCCATGCATTGTCTATGGGGCTTGCGGTAAGTGTGTGGCAATCGCCGCAAGTGCGGTTTCGGCAGTTGCGGCAGTGAAAAAAGTGCCGAAACAGCACTTGCCGCGTCTGCCGCACACTTACCGCAATCCCCATAGACAATGCATGGGGCTTGGCGCAAGTGAGCTGCAAGTGCAGCCGTTAGGTGGAAAATATGGCAGATGCAGGTTTTTAACTGGATCTGCCGTATTTTTTCAAAAACGTCCGTGTGAAAGGGGCCTTACTCATTTTAATATTATTTAAGATTTTTATAAGTTTTCATATTTAAAAAAAAAGTGACATTTTTGAAAATGATTCGATATATAAGAGGGCGAGCAAAGTCATATCATTATTATTAGAATATTGATAGGATAGTGACATCTCCATTAGGCTGTGTTCACACACTTGTTTTATACAGTCTTAGTTATTGCCCAATTCCCAAAGCAAGAGCCTCATATATGCCTATGAGGATCTGGTTCTGGTCAGGAGACCCGCGGTCATACTGGGCATTGTGGTGTGAATACAGAACATAAAATCCAGTTGTGTGAATGTACACTTATATTTCTTCAGGCGTAATAAAAAAGGAAGGTTAATCACACTGTACCTTATAAAGACTTTATCCATCGTTCCTGGAATTTCTTGGTTTTTAAGGGAGATGATATCTATACATCATCACTTTCAAGAGATAGCAATAATCAATAACAATTCTCTGTTAATGAACTGCCATTCAATATAGAGCACATACACATGCTTAAAGGCCACGTCAGACGCTTCAATCTGGTGAACGATATTGCTTAAGCGATCCGGAATTTTGATCGCTTGAGCTATATCGTTTGTGCATTGTTGCGTGTAACCGAGCGATCTGTCAACAAAAAATTGCTTGATTGTTTGGTGGAAGATTTGTGAGCAGGACCTCAAATCAAGCGATAATCCGTTGAGCGATCTGGTGTGTGACACTGCGATGAACGATCTCCCAGCGGCACAGCCTATGCTGGGAGATGGTAACCATGGTACATATCGGGTTACTAAGCGCCGTGCGGCGCCTAGTAACCCGATGTTTACCATGGTTACCAGCATTCCCCCTGGTCCACATCGCTGGTGAGTCTGCCTGTGTGACAGCTCACCAGCGATGTGAACGATGTTGTTAGCGATCGCGCGTGCACGTGATCGCTAACAACATCGTTCATCAGATTGAAGCGTCTGACGTGGCCTTTATTGTCTGCAACTTATCTGTACTAAGCCTATTACAGGGTAATATCCAAGCCCCAGGTCATGTGAAAAATATGAGTGATTTTTTAAGAGTTGTGACCAAGTTAAAACAGGTGTGACCCCAGAAAACCCCCTTAACATATTTTAGGCACCGGACCACACTATATATTTACTCTCTTTGCTCCTGGCTCATGTTCAGCTTTCGGTGCCTCAGTGCTACAGATGCCATTCAGAAGTTAGTCATTGTATGTATGCAGTGTATATAACAATTTGCAAAATAATAGTCTAACTTCACTAATGTGTTTAAGTACTGTTTTTGGGAAAAAAAAGATCATAAATCATGGGAAACAGTTCATGATCAGGTTAGGTGAGTAATGAGCAACCAACAAAATAAACAATCATTGCATACATACTGCAGACTGTGTGCCATAGACTTGTTTAATGAAATTAAATTAATAGCAGTGCGAAGTTCAATAAGGCCCCTTTCACATAGGCAGTTTTTTGAAAATTCGGTAGATGCGGACAAAAAACGCATCTGCCACATTTTCCGCCTAACGGCCACACTTGCGGCACGCTTGTGGCAAGCCCCACGCATTGAAAGTGACAGCCTAATCCTAAAACCTAATCCAATAGCAAATTTGTGAAGTGACATCAAAAACGCTCTTTTTGATGCAAAATCTAACAATGCAAAAGAACTGTGGAATGTAATCCAGTCATCCAGTCATTTTGGGATGCAGATTACATGCCACAAAGATTTAAAAAAAATAAATGATTTATAACAGTTCAGTCATTAACAGTGAAGTTAAATCTGGAAACTAATTTCAGTTCATACTATAAATATTCAATTTTGTATATGAAAATGCAGACACTGCTATTTTTTGAACAACCTATTTCATTCTTTTACTTTCAGTTTAATAGAGCCGCAGCTAAGTGACAACCTATACTTTAGCCCGGGGGGGTGGCTTAGCCACCCCCCCCCGTGGCTAAAGTTGCTCTGATTGGCAGTTAAAACTGAAACTGCCATCAGAGCGAATCAGACGGATTCACCCCTCCAGATCTGATTGGAGCTCTCCAATCAGATCTGGAGGGGCGGATTGGCAAGTGTCCTCCCCCTCCTCCCGGCACAGTAAAGATTAGGGACCCGCCCCCGTCCCTCCAATCCGCCCCCCCATCTCCGGTTCTGTATGTATCCACCGCCGGCGGATACATACATAGCCGCCAGTCAGGCTCCTCAGCCCCCTCCCTATCCATCTGCTGGAGGGCTGCATTTGCCAGTGCACCCACCGATCAGCCGAATCCCTGCTCATCTGCGGCCCCCCAGTGTCGTGTCCTGTCCCCTCCCACCTCTCCCGGCGGGCTGCACCCACCGGTGCACCTGCAGGTCAGCTTTATGAGCCCCCTCCCTGCTCATCCTCGCCCCCCCTGTCCAGTCACCACCCCCCCTATCCAGTCACCCCCCTCACCTCTCCTGGCGGGCTGCACCCGCCAGTGCACCCGCCGTTCAGCTTCCTGTGCTGTGTGGGCCCCTCCTCCTCTCCTGGGCCCCTCCTCCTCACCGGTGGATCGTGAGTGAGGTAAGTATGAATGAATGAATGCATAGATTGATGTGTGTGTGCATGGACATTGCATGGATGGATGTGTGCGTGCGTCCGTGGATGTGTGTGTGCGTGGATGTGTGCATGCATATTGCATGGATTGATGTGTGTGTCCGTGGATGTGTGCGTGTGTGGATGTATGCATGGACATTGCATGGATAGATGTGTGCGTGCATTCGTGGATGTGTGCGTTCGTGGATGTGTGCATGGACATTGCATGGATAAATGTGTGCGTGCATCTGTGGATGTGTGCGTGGATATTGCATGGATGGATGTGTTCATCCGTGGATGCGTGCGTGTGTGGATGTGTGCATGGATGGATGTATGCGTCCGTGGATGAGTGCGTGTGTGGATGTATGCATGGACATTGCATGGATAGATGTGTGCGTGCATCCGTGGATGTGTGAGTGCGTGAATGTGTGCATGGATATTGCATGGATGGATATGTGCGTCCGTGGATGTGTGTGGATGTGTGCATGGACATTGCATAGATAGATGTGTGCGTGCGTGGATATGTGCGTGGATATATGCATGGATATTGCATGGATGGATGTGTGTGTCCATGGATGCGTGCGTGTGTAGATGTGTGCATGGATGGATGTGTGTGTCCGTGGATGTGTGCGTGCGTGGATGCATGCATGCGTGGATGTGTGCGTGGCTGTGTGCATGCGTGGATGGATGTGTGCGTGAGTGGATGCATGCTTGCGTGGATGTGTGCATGCGTGGATGTGTGCGTGTGTGGATGGATGTGTGCGTGGATGCGTGCGTGAATGTGTGCATGGATGGATGTGTGCATGCATGGATGTGTGTGTGCATGCATGGATGTGTGTGCATGCATGGATGTGTGCATGCGTGGATGATGGGTGCATGCGTGGATGATGAGTGCAACAAGGGATCAAGTGTCCTCTTGTTGTAGTCTCTGGCATCATAGTCATGGTGCACTGTATGACAGATCATTGTCATACAGTGCACCACAACTCTGACTTCAGAGACTGTAGGAAGAGGACACTTGATCCCTTGCTGCAGTCTCTGAATTGAGCAAAAGCGATCGAGCGTTGTGGGACCTTCGTTGTGGACTACGTCGGATCTTTATAATAAAGATGGAGTCCGAATTTTTTTTTTTTTTTTTTTCAAATAAAAAGATTTTTCTCTGTGTGGTGTACTTTTTTTGACTATTTACTAGAGATTTCTAATGGCCGGGTCTAACATTGGCCCGACATTATGAATCTCGGGCTTAGTGCCAGCTGCCAATAAAAAGCTGGCATTAACCCCTTTATTACCCAGTTTGCCACTGGCACCAGGGCAACTGGAAGAGCCTGGGTACAGCGCCAGGAAATGGCGCTTCAATGAATGTGCCATTTTCTGGGGCGGCTGTGGGCTGCAATTCGCAGCATGAGGGGCCCAGAACGCTTGGGCCTCTCCATGCTGAGGATTCCAGCCCCCAGCTGTCTAGTTGTACCTGGCTGGGCCAAAAATACGGCGGAGCCCCACGTAATTTTTTTTCTAGAATTAGTTCTAGAAATTAAAAAAAAATGAGCTTCGCTGTATTTTTGGTTGCCAGCCAGGTACAACGTGGCAGCTGGGGGTTGCTGGAAGTCCGTAGCTGCCAAATTGTACCTGGCTGGACCAAAAATATGGCGGAGCCGCACGTTTTTTTTTTCTAGAATTAGTTCTAGAAATAAAAAAAAAGGCTTTTGCTGTATTTTTGGTTGCCAGCCAGGTACAACTTGGCAGCTGGGGGGCTGGAATCCTCAGCATGGAGAGATCCAAACATGGGCCCCCACGCTGCAAATTGCAACCAACAGCCACCTCAGAAAATAGCGCATTAATATGAGGTGCCATTTTCTAGTGCTGTATCCCAACTCTACCAATTGCCCTTGTGCTGGTGGCACACGGGTTCTCCATACATGACATGGTGTCCACTAACAATTTCAATGGAAAAATTAGATCCAATTGTTAGCGGAAACCATATCGCGTTATGCCTCCAGCACGCATGCGCAGTGTGGGGCTTGAAGCTAACAGAGCGGCGCGGGTGTACTCACGTCACCCGAAGCCGGAAATGACGCGATTCATGTCATCCAGCCGCACACTGCAGCCCGGCCGGCACAGAGGAGAGAGGGGAGGCACGCATTTGAATCAGCATTCAAGATCACGCCTATTGAGGCGTGATATTATAAGGAGCAGAGCCTGCCTGGGTGACTATGTGTACACTAGCCACTCATTAACATCGCTGATGAGTGAGTTTAATAACGTTTTTATACATTTTCACTAGGATTTAGGAGCCAAAAGGAATGTAGGATAAGTGATAATATGCACTAGGGACATGTTTTAATAGCTTATGAGGTGTTTTGGGGGTGACAGGATCCCTTTAATTGTATGCAAGCCCTGGTCATTTTCTAAAGGATATGCCTTTGTACTTTGTATATGCAGTATATCTCCTGTGGCACTAATATAGCTGTATTGTTAGCATGATTCTAGAGCACAACCCTCTTATACACACCTAGTGTGTTTTTCAAATGTTTTTAAACTGATCACTGCATTTTTCTGCTTATATCTTGTGTGTTTCGTCATAAATAAATCTTTTCATGATTTTTTTTCCACGAATACAGCTCTGCTTGTCTATATTTAATAATAATAATATTTATTCATTTATATAGCGCTATTAATTCCATAGCACTTTACATACATCAGTAATGCTGTCTCTCTTGGAGCTCACAATCTAAATATCCTATCAGTATGTCTTTACAATGTGGGAGGAAACCGGAGTGCCCGGAGGAAACCCACGCAAACACAGGGAGAACGTACAAACTCCTTGCAGATGTTGTCCTTAGTGGGAATTGAACCCAGGACCCCAGGACTCCAGTGCTGCAAAGGATACAGTGCTAACCACTTGAGCCACCATTTACAAAATTATGTCTTTTTAAACACTTATCATGGTGCCTGATATGCCTTTTGTTTTTCCTCGTTCAGTTCCAATAGGCATATAGCACATGTATAATATCTTTAAGTGGTGCACACCATTTTCTTCTGTGTTTTTTTCTTAAGTTATTAAAGGTGCATTTACACCTGACGGCCAGCGATAATAAACAACTTCTAATCAGCTACTTGTTTGGGGATCACTATTAGGAAATTCACAGGAAAGAAATGGTGTAATTTGTTTGCATGGTCCCTGAGATAATCATTCTAATCATATGAAGAAAACTCCCATAACTAATTACTCATATAGAAAAAATGGAATGCTAGCTTCAGATAGTATAATTAAAAAACAATTACTTCATTAAATACAACACCATAAAAACAGTACAAATAGAGGTATAAATAAAGATCCAAAGTCCCCAGAGAACACAGAATAATAATAATGTATTAATGGTAATCGGTATAGCTAATCACACACTAGCATAAAGCCGCCAAACAATAATAATATCCAGGTAAAATATCAAATACACCGCATTTACTGGCAAGAGTGTCAGCTATACAAGGCATATAACATGCTACACAGCAGTAGGTTTACCCATAATAAGAGGTCTGTACAATTTATCCCAACTGGTGAACACAATGTTAGATTGTATTGTAATTGTAACATTTTCAATGTGTTAATACTAAATATTAGTCTTCTTGGTGCATTTATTTTTAATTAGCTTAAACAACCTTTTATTTTGAAATTTTCTTTTTTTATATATATATATATATTTTTACTTTTTTAACCTCTGAAAATGCTTTTTCAGGTTTTTTTTTACATTATTAGTTCTACAAGTGGACCTGAACACACGATCCTGTGTACACATTGTTAATACCCATTACTGCTCATGTAGTGCAAAACATTATTAAGACTATCAGTGTTAGGCGGCTGTCACACGGTTCAATATTGCGAACGATATTGTAAGCGATCACGTGCACGCGCGCGATCGCTAACGATATCGCTCACATCGCTGGTGAGCTGTCACACAGGCAGACTCACCAACGATGTGGACCAGCGAGATCGCTGGTAACTATGGTACACATCGGGTTACTAGGCGCCGCGCGGCGCTTAGTAACCCGACGTTTACCATAGATACCATCTCCCAGCATAGGCTCGCTTGATATGAGCTCCTGCTCACCAATCTGCGTTCTAGCGATCAAGTGATTTTACATTGTAAAATCGCTTGATTGCACGCAGCGATGCACAAACGATATCGCTTAAGCGATCAAAAAGCAGATCGCTTAAACGATATCGTTCGCGATATTGAACCGTGTGACGGCCGCCTTATACTAACATGCAGCCTAATGATCTATGTCAAGCCTGAAGACCATGTTTAGGCCTTCGATTGCCACAACGACCATTGGCAACCTGCAACCACATTGCGGGGAGTTGATGTAGTGACAGACAGAAAGAGTGACCGATGGTCCTCAATTCCCTCTGCTTTATATCTGCTAGCAGGATGAGTATAAGTGATTTAAACATGGCCGGCTTCAGAGAATGGGATATGTTGGAAACTGAAATAGTTACAGTGCTCAGAGCCACGCTACCTACAATACTGTGCCAATGGAAGACATATATTGTGAGGAATGTACATATTTTTCTTTGAGCTCTGCTATTTTTTCCGTAATGCCTGCCAAACATGTGTCTTTGATTTTACCACAGAGCTGCTTAGAGAAGGTATTCTGTGAAATGTATTTCTGTAATTTTTCAGCTTCCTTTGCTGATTTTACAGCTTCACTCTCACATTTTTCTTTCTTTTTAATGTACTGCTGGAGAGGTGCTTTAAATATAAGTCTCCTGACCCCTGTCTTTTACCTTCTAAAGGCTTTATCTTCTATTGGCACCACTCCAGTCGGTCTCCTGTGAATTGTGACTTGTAGGCAGCTCCATTGTTTGCTGTAGCATGTGGCGCCCCGTCAGATGCAGTCGCCACAGAGGTAATGCACCCCGTTAGGGTGCAGTATCCCACTCACGGGTAAGAGGGGCACAGACCGATACCGGGACACATTGTAGTGGGGTTGCGTGGTGAAGGAAGTAGTTAGAGGGAGAACTTGGAAGGACTGAGGCCAGGAAGAACACACGTAGATGATGTGGGACATGTGATAAGGGGTATAAAAAGAGTGGGAAAGATCTAGAACACTGGCGAGACAGTTGTACAGTTAAGGAGAGGCGGTAGAAGAGCTGAGGAGAGACCACTGAACAACAAGGGTCGAGCTGGAGGGAAACTAGAGCAAGAAAACCTGTCACAAAAGAAAGAACTTAAGTGTCCAGAGGCCAGGTTGAGGAGCAGAAACAACACCCAGGTGGCTCCAGGAGAAAGAGAGGGTCCTAGAGACACGGGCAGTGATCATTCCACACGTGGGACTTGAATTAATTGTCAAGCGCAAGGCAGTGGAGGGACTAGGCCAAAGAACAGGGGCACCGGGAACCCCAAGACTAGTGGAGAATCCAGACTAGGCTCAACTAGCAACCCGGAGGCCGTGTAGCACTTCCAAGGTGCCACGGTCGACTTCCGTGCACATTTGCTGAAAAGGTGGCAACCATAGGGCTAAGGGGAGACACTGCAGGTTAACCCCTAAGGAAAGCCCACAGTCACTGGCTCAGAGCTCTGTGTGGCGAGGCACAAGGCAGGAGGGCGAAGCAAGCACAGTGTAAAGAGGCTGAGAAAGGACAGAGAAGGGGTGTCGGTTATGTGTCATCCCTACCCGGGAGTAGCTGGATCCCTGCCTCCGAGAACCCAGTGCTCAGTGGGCTGTGACATCAAGACTGTGAGTAAAAAAACTGAAGACTGCAACCCGCTGGGTCAGTAAACTTTCTTATGCACCAAAAGCACCAGAAACACAACTACCAACTCGCTCAGGTACCTCAAGCTGCCCTGGGGGTCAGCCCTGCCTGTAGAGGACTTAAGAACATTGCTGCCTCCCAACCATCGGCCCCTAGGAGAACTGTCGTGCCTCAACCTGTGGGAGACATCACATAAAATTAACAAGTATCCCCAGGTCCAGTTATCCCTTCCAGAATGAACCCTCCACGCCAGATGCCCTTCCCTAAGAGAGGGTGGCACCCACACCAAACTTTTAATGACTCCACCAGGGTCACGAAGCTGGGTCTTGGTCCCCGTGATCCCGTGATGAAGCCACAAAACAGCCCGGTTCCGAGTATTCTAAGGTCCTGGAGGGGCGTGTCATAACGCACCGGAGATCACAACTAAATGTATCTCTATGAGGGCCTCATTTTGGCCTCATTCTGTATTGAGAGCTTGTGACATAACTTATGACTTCCGGACAGTCAGAAGTTACAGTCACAAGATAGCAGGCTGAAGGGGAATCGGTAAAGGTTGAAGACGCTGGAAGGTGAGTACATGAGAGGGAGCAAGGGACTTACAGTTAAAGGCAACCAACTATCAGGATTTAACCACCTGTAAATCAGTGGAGCAAGTGATTGACATGTGCAGCATGGCATCACTGTTTTTTTTTATTCATCCCCTGTGGGCTTATCTTTCTGCTGTAAGCCGAAACCCCCTGGATGAGTTTGGATTAAAGGGAGGGGGTTTTGCTTACAGCAGAAAGACAAACCCACAGGGGAGGAATAAAAAATCCAAATAGTGATGTCATGCTGCACATGTCAATCATCTGGTGCACTGATTTACAGGTAGTTAAATCCTGGTGGTATGTTCCCTTTAAAGCTCTACTACAATGCTGAAAAATAAATGGTGTATTTTTTCGTCAGTCTTCAAGCTCAAACTATTTAGAAATCCTTGGTATATTTACACCAAACTCTACCTGACTTACAGTGCTGTGCAAATGAATTGGGACAAAGCATGTCTTTACTTGTTTTTCTTGCACTAGTTTTACTATTGCTGATAAGTGTTTTATCAGTTCTTGGTGTCGTTTTCCATCTTCTTCCACTTTCCCTTTTCGTTTTGGAGAAAACGATCCAGTTTCATTGTGTGTGCGAATTATTCTTGATACGGTAGATTTTCCAATACCAACGGTGGAAGCCATTTCTCTTACAGTCAGACTTGTATGTTCATTAAGAGTAATAATTCTAGACCTCTTCCGTGGAGTAACATCCATTTTTACAGGCACGAATCACACTGAGAGAAAAAGTACACTAAACCACTCCTCACAGAAACAAGCTCTCACCTGAAGCTGGGGGGGCAGCTAGATGTTATTTTCTGACTAAAACCAGTCAAACCACATTTTGTTACTCAAGGTTGTACACTCACACCTGTTCAAAGCAGTTAAAACTGGTTTGAGTCACTGACTGGTAACCCCAACTTACAATTTTAGTTAAAAATTGCTTTGTCCCAATTAATTTGCATAGCACTGTGCTAGACTAGTGGTGTTTTAAGGAAAAAAGGGCACATAGGATTATTGTTACTTCCTCCCATTCTGCAAGTATAGATGCTCTGATGTGTCATTTGTTATAATTTTCTTCTTTGTGCTTTATAGGTTTAATATCATTTTGTTTAATACATTTTATAAGAATTGCTGAGTTCCCTCAGAAGGTTGCAGATTTATCAAACAAGTCACATGATTTTATGTCCCTCTCACCTGGTCACCACCACAGTTCACCAAGTCTGTCTCCTGCACCTGTGGGAAGAATACTTACTTTGCAGGACCCACCACTGCTGTGATTAAAATGTCTGATGCCTGTTCATAGCTGACAACTAGAGATAAATTGCTGGGGCTCATTCACACGTCAGTAGTTTTTCTTCATAGACTAAAAACGGTTTCAAGTCTCATCAATGTTTTGATCAATGTCATCAGAGTTTGTGGTCAGTGTCTGTTGTTACAATCAAAGAGATTCATCAGTTTTCCTCATATATAAAAACTGATGCAGATTTCTCGTAGCATCTGAGTGCTGTCCAATATTTTCACGATCTGATTTGTTTTGTGATTCATCAATACTCGATCAGTATCGGACAAGTCTCAGTGCTTTTGTGTGGACCTCCCTGTCTTAGGAAAAAATTTGGACATGTGAACAACACAATTCAGTGGCGTAACTAGAGTCCGAAGGGCCTGGTGTGAAATTTGGACCTGGCCCCCCCTTCCCCCGCGCGCCTACATTGATCAGATGTACGGGCCCCATGTAATGTTCTAAATCCTATAAAGACTCACAAATTGACCTCTCTCCCCTTCATTATGTATTAATGTCCCACATCCTGCAATATATGGTCCTCCTCCTGGAATATGCCCTTATCCTGGTGTATATATGGTCCTCCATTACAGTATAACGCAGCCTCATAGCCTCCATATATATAATGCAGCTCATAACTCGTCATATAATATAATGTAGACTCCTAGCGCTCCAGATAATATAATGCCGCCTCATAGCCCTCCATATAATTTAATGCAGCCTCATAGCCCTACAGATAATATAATGCAGCATCATAGCCCTCCAGATAATATAATGCAGCCTCATAGCTCTCCAAATAATATAATGTAGCATCACAGTCCTCCAGATTAAATATAATGCGGCTATCACAGCCCTCCAGATAATTTATGCAGCGGTCACAGCCCTCAGATAATGTAATGCAGTGTCACAGCCTCAGAGAATATAATGCAGCATCACTATGGCAAGTGGAGAAGGAACCGGGCACTGACACGCTTAAAAGTTCTCGATGTTGTACAGCGGTGTAGTGAAATCCTGTTGCTCATGTGAAGAGTTAATCTTGCAGAACAAAAAATGAGGAGAATAGCGGCACTCAGGAGATCTTTTGTTACATACCGGCTTTATTGTGCTTTCTCGGGTTACATCTTAGGTGCTGGGCAGGGGGTGCAGGGGGAGCCACAGTCCGTTTCGGGACTTCCGCTTCAACAGGCTAGATGCAGCATCACAGCCCTTCATATAGTATAACACAATAATGCAACCTCATAGCCCTCCATATAGCATACATCCTCCACACACAGACACACTCCCTCCTGTACAACCTGCCCCACTCACCCAGACACACTGCCCACTGTACAGCCCCCCCCACACACACTACCCCCTGTACAGCCCCTCACACCCAATCACACTGCCCCCTGTACAGTCCCCCTCCCCCCACACACACCTGCCCCCTGTACAGCCCCCCCACACCCAGTCACACTGCCCCCTGTACAGCCCACACACACACACACTGCCCTCTGTACAGCCCCCCACACCCAGTCACACTGCCCCCTGTACAGCCCACACACACACAGTCACACTTGGTCACACAAGCACACAGTCAAAACACACAGTCACACACACAATCATACACACAGTCTCACACACATGGTCAAACACACACAGTCACACACACAGACACACAGTCACATACACAGTCTCACATGGTCACATACACACAGTCACATACACACACAGTCACATACACAGTCAACACAGCCCACACACAGCTCACACACACACAGAAACACACAGTCCCCACAGTCATACACACAGACACACACACAGTCACAGACACAAAGTCACACACACAGTCACACAGACACAGTCGCACACACACGCAGTCACACACACACAGTCACACACACAGTCACACACACACACAGTCACACATACACAGTCACACATACACAGTCACACACACACACACACACACACACTCCCTCCCCCTCTCTGGAAGCTGTAGCTCTTCTGCCTCACCACTCCCACTGGCAGCTCAGCTCCGTCCTGTCTGTGATGAGGTCACATGACCTCATCAGAGTACAGCAGCAGCGACCATGGGAGATTTAAAGCGGCAGTGCCTGCGAGTTCTTCGGCCGTAATCAGCCCTGGGGAACGGCCAGGCAAAGCGCCTCACAGTGACATGGATGTGGGACAGTCACAGACACAGTCACACACAGTCACACAGACACAGTCGCGCACACACAGTCACACGCATACAGTCACACACATACAGTCACACACCTGTACCGTACCTCGGCCGGTCGCACTTGCAACCCCTGTGACCACGGTTGGTACGCCACTGACACAATTGACTATCATAGATTTGAGTGTTATCTGTGAAAAACACATACTTGTACAAGAAAAACTGACATCTGAAGAGCCCTTAGGCCAAGTACATACACTACATTTTTTATGAGGTTTTTTTTTTCTTTTGGTGTAGATTTCTCTTATTTCTGCACATCTATCCTTACCCCAGGAAAGTCAATGAGAATGCTTAAGTATTGTGCACAGTTGCTTATTTTTTTCTGGTTGCAGAAAAAATCTGCAGCATGCCAATTGGTGCCGATTTGCCTGCATTTTTCAGTTCTTCCAACCATTCACTTAATTAAGGAAAACACATTGCACAAATCTGCACCATAAATGCACTGCATTTTTGGTGCGTTATTCTATCGGAAATTTGGTGTAGAAAATGTCTGCATCAAATACTCAACATGCGCACATAACCTTAGACCTTGGAAGAAAGAATGGCGAGCTTTTCTTACTAGAAGTAAACAATAGACATTCAGCATAGAAAGTGTCAGCCAAGAGGAGGTATGCCAAAGTTTAACAAATTTCCAGGACACATGTGTGGCACCCCTGCGGGACTGGTAGCCACAAGTGATTGATGCCCCTATAAACCCAAGACAGGATAGTTTGATACAACTCCATCCACAAAGTCTAGGCTAGGAGTATTTGGGATGGACCAACTGATTTAGGGATGGGCCCCATCTTTTTGGTCCAAGAGGAGGGGCCTGTTAGCAGTAATTGGGAGGAGGATAGAGCTGGTCAGGTGGAGTGGACCCGCAGGACCTGAGAGAGTCCTAGGGGACATGGGAGTGGTGGATCCACCCCTGAATGGGTTTACCGAGTCGGGCAGAGGGACTGGTTGCTGTTTGGGAAACTGGCCCCGATCTGGTTTGGGGTTCTTCAGGTCCCCACACCAGGAACAACAGAGAGTGCCACTGTGTCTGCAGGAGCAGTGGCCACAAACTGTGGATAACTCCGCAGGACAGTGGATAGAACTAGGGTCAGGGCCACGTGCCGGCAGCAGTTTGCCCGACAAGGCCCACAGCTACAGCTGGGACCCTGTTCACAAAGGCGAGGGCATGGCAAGGTGAGAATCCAGCGCAGGGAGAGGAGGCAATCTGGGAAGGCCCATGAATGGTGTCTTGAAAGAGCGATTCTGACCTCCTGCGGACTAACCTGGCTGCACTTTAGAGGAGCAAGCACTCAGTCTGATGGTGACATCGTTTTATTCCGAGACCCAAGCGATGTCTGACTACATCAAAGGAACATGGCCCGGGGTTTATCCAAAAGTCTACCTCCCCTGCAGGCGCTGGATTTTTCTTTGTGAAAAAGAATGACAGGTCGTTGCGTCCCTGCATTGACCACCGAGGCCTCAACGCTATCACAGTAAAGAGCAAGTATCCTCTGCCTCTCATTCCAGAGCTCTTTGACCGCCTTTGTGGATCCCAAATCTTTACTAAACTAGACCTTCGAGAGGCTTACAACCTCGTCAGGATTCGTTCTGGAGATATGTGGAAGACCGCCTTTAACACCTGCGACACGGCAACTTTGAGTACCGGATAAATGCCTTTTGGTTTAAAGGGAACCTGTCACCTGGATCTAAGCCACTACACTATCACTAGGTCCCTGCACCTTCCTAGTTGCTCCCTATCTATCCCTCTCTGAGCTAAATCCGCCCTATAAAACAGCAGAAAAATAACTATAACTTACAGAAGTCCCTGAGGCTGGGGACTGAAAAGGCGGCCCTAGGCTCCATTCTGCCCCTGCACGATGCAGCAGCACACGCCCTGCTGGGCAGCATTATTCTTTCTTCATCGCCGCCTCCTCCATTTGGAATCTCCTGCCTGCTTTACATGTTGTGGTGATGCGACCTCGATGTGTCCCCTGACCGGGACACAGCATATGAGAGATTGTATCTTCTGCTCGGTAGCAGCACACACAGGGTTTGCTGCTACTGGAGCTGAGTGCTGATTGAAAGCACTGATGCCCAGGTGTGCAGGGTGAATAGGAGATGACATGTGCTGCCCTGGGCTGTGGGGAGGGGGTGGAGTGTGTCAGGACAGCAGCAGGAGCTGCTGTGTAGAGAGCTGTGTGAAGATGTAACACAGCCTGTGAGCTCTCTCAGAGTGGATGTTCATGAGGCTAATGAGCGGACGGTGAGGAGAGAAAGGTTGTGTGCAGACCTAACACAGCCTACCCGGGGGAAGGTACAGAGCTTCTATATCAGCTGTTGGAATTGTATGAGGTTGTACTCGGCTGCGCCCCAGAACCTGGAGGTCTGTGAATACCTGAACTGTGCCATTAAACTGTGTGCTGTGTGAGTAAATACCTGAGTCACTGCCTTCTGTCGTGCCGATCCTAACCGCCCCCTTACAGTGTAAAGCAGGCGGGAGATTCCAAATGGAGGAGGTGGCGATGAAGAGAGAATAACGCCGCCCAGCGGGGTGTTGCTGCTGCATCGAGGAGGGCAGAATGGAGCCTGGGCCCGCCTTTTCAGTCCCCAGCCTCAGGGACTTCTGTAAGTTATGTTATTTTTCTGCTGTTTTATAGGGCCCCTTTACCTTAGAGAGGGATAGATAGGGAGCAGCTAGGAAGGTGCAGGGACAGGTAGTGATAGTGTAGGGGCTTAGATCCAGGTGACAGGTTTCCTTTAAGTAATGCACCTGCAGTATTTCAGGAGTTCGTCAATGATGTTTTTTGGGACCTGCTCTACGTATGTGTAGTTGTGTATCTGGACAATCTCTTGGTATTCTCCATGGACCTTCCTACACATAGAAGGAATGTCCCGCCAAGTTCTTCAGCGGTTGCGAGAGAACCGTTTATATGCCAAACTTGAAAAGTGCCTTTTTGAGTGGAACTCTTTGCCCTTCCTGGGTTAAAGTCATCTCTGATACAGGCTTGAAATGGATCCTGAGAAGGTTTCTGCCGTCCTCAAGTGGCCGTGTCCTGTTGGGGTCAAGGCCATTCATTCGCCAATTACTACGGCAGTTCATCCCTCACTTTTCGGATCTAACCAAACCACTCACGCTTTGACTCGAAAGGGATCTGACCCCAAGATATGGACCCCAGAGGCGAAGTCTTCCTTTCAGTCGCTCAAACGAGTCTTCTCCACCGCGCCTGCCCTTCATAGGCCAATGGTGAATAAACAATTCTTTGTGGAGGTGGACCCGTTCTCTTATGGGGATGGAGCCGTACTCTCGCAGAAACTTCCCACCGCAAGAATGGTGACTTGTGGGTTCTTCTCCAAGGCATTCTCACCCTGTGAGCGCAATTATTGCATTGGCAACAGAGAGTTGTTGGCTGTCAAGTTGGCTTTAGAGGAGTGGCGCTACCTCTTGGAGGGTACAGTTCATCCAGTGGTGATCTACACCAATCATAACAACCTGTCCTATCTGCAGTCTGCTCAGAGGCCAATACTCGTCAAGCTCGATGTCCTCTGTTCTTTGCTCGGTTAGACTTCTGTCTCCATTTCCGTCTGGCCGAGAAGAACATCAAGGCAAGGCAGATGCGTTGTCCAGGTCCTTCAACCCTGATGATCAAGAGGAGGAGCCATGTCTCATCATTAATCCATCCAAGATGGCCATGGTAGGACCGTCCGTGGCAACCACCTCGGTAAGACATTTGTTCCTTTTCAGACAGGTAGACGTGTACTGCAGTGGGGTCTCGTCTAGCTAGTGCCATGCAGGGACTATGAAGACCTTGCAATTAAGGCTTGACATTATTGGTGGCCCAAGATGCACAGGAGTCACCGAGTTTGTCCTGCTGACCTTCCGTGCCCATAAAAGACACCCAAGCGGCTATCCCATGGTTGTTTTCCACCTCTACCAATACCGTCAGTTCATGAAAGCACATCGCTATGGATTTCATTTACTGTCCTACGGGTCTATGGCTGTACCGTAATATGGGTCATGGTAGACCGGTTCTCCAAGATGGGTAATTTCATTCCCTTGTCTGGGCTTGACTCCATGCCCAAGCTGGCAGAGTTGTTTGTCCAACATGTTCTACGTCTTCACGGTTTATCTCTTCATACAGTGTCCGACAGGGGAGTGCAGTTCGTATCCCAGTTCTAGCGTTCCCTCTGCAAGCACTTGGAGGTCTCTCTGGATTTCTCCTCGGCATACATCCGACAATCCAATGGTCAGATCGAATGGGTGAATCAAGTATTCACCAACTACCTGCGCCACTTTGTCAACACACATAATGACAACTGGGTAGCCTTATTACCTTGGGCAGAATTCTCCTATAACAACCATGTCGGTGAGTCCTCTTCTAACACTCCCTTCTTTATATATACCATATAGTGTATGGGTACCACCCTAGGATCCCGACTTTCTTGGATATCACAACCGACAACCCAGCAGCCAAGACGCTGGCAAGAGACTTCGCTAAAATATGATCCAATACAAAGGAATCCCTGGAAAGGGCATCCAAACAGATGAAGAACCATGCTGACAGGAGATGACTGGATCCACCTCCGTTCCAGTCCGGGAACAAGGTATGGTTCTCTTCAAGGTTCATCCGCCTCAAGGTTCCTTCTACAAGTTTGCTCCTCGGTATATCGGTCCCTTTGAGGTTCTCAGGAGGATCAATGAGGTATGCTACCAGTTGAGATTGCCATCTTCCTTGTGGATCCACAATTAATTTCATGATCTCTCCTTAAGCCAGTCATTCTCGGACGCTACTCCTGGGATCCGAGTTCTCGTCCCTCTCCCGTTTCAGACAGCAACCGTCTTCAAGGTCAAGACCATTCTAGAGTCAAGCGGAGAGGAGACAAGACATTGTATTTGGTTGATTGGAAAGGGTTCGGTCCAGAAGAATGGTCTTGGGAACTAAGAGAGAATATCAAAGCTCCTCGTCTTAAGCGAAGGTTTCTTGTCGGCTTCAGACTGGGGGGGCGTAAGGGGGAGGTACTGTCACCCTGCGGCCAGTGGGACCCGTCCTTAGCGTGCAGGGGGACTGGGTCCCATCTGGCTGCCGGCACCCTCCTGTGCCCTGCAGACATACTTACCAGGTGCACACTCCCACGCTGGCCGCTCCATCTGCAGCGGCTCCCTGATGTCTCTCTCCTGCCTCCTCACTTCCTGGTTTCCAGGGAATGCGCAAAGGGTGGTCACACAGCCACTCTCAGCACATTTAAAGGGCCAGTGTACCCTTTTTCTGACACCACCTCTCAGCCAATCGCTAAGAGGCTGGTGGGTATTTATGGCTCTCACTTCCTATGGGAGGTGCCTGGGCAACTTCCTTGTTAGTCTAGTTGCCAGTTTAGGTCCCTAAGCAGCGCATGCGGTTTCTTTTGTCCGCTGAGATCCTAACATATGTTCTCTTGTTTTCAGTGCCGGATACCTCTTGTCTAACTCACACGCAGATCCGTACCACTCTAGCTGGTCCCTGGCTACCCCCTGGATCCCTTCTGTGCACCAAGTTCTGTTCCTGTCTTCTTCTCCGGTTCCCTGGTTTCCGTGTCCTGTTCCGCCATGGGTCGGTCCCACAGGTTTGACTGGTTCATTGGACCCTCTCTGGTTGCGCTTGGAGGAATCCCTGTTTTATGGGATAACCCTTCTTCTACTCCCTTAGGGGGTTCCCGGTGCTCTGGCCCTGTGGACTTCCCTTGGGGATCAATCCCTCCCTACATTGTTTACAAATAAACTTTGTTCCTTATCTAACGTCCTTGTCCGGCTCGTTTCTGGCATCAGCCTCCACGGTATCTCCGTGGTCTAGAGGGTTCACTATTCAGCTCTGCCTGTTTTGGCGTGACACCTACATTCTGTGGTTCCACCTGCAGGTTAAAAAACATCTGCACCAGATTAATAGCCGTCGACATTGCAGGCATGAAATCTGTTGTACTCCCTCACTAAGTGCGTGACAACAGTCATAAGTCTCATGGCTAAAACCTTGGCCAGAATTTTAACGTCCACTGAGAACAATGAGATTGATCTATATGACTCCAGGTTCAGCAAGTCTTTGCCTGGTTTTGGGATAAGAACAATCACCACTTCCCTCATAGACAACGGAAGAGTAGCCCCATTCAGAGCCTCTCTAACCTCTTTATATATTTCTGCTTGGTTCCCATCAGACCCAGGGGCTTTATTGTTCTGGAGATCTTTCAAGGTCTCCTCCAACGACACCGACATAGCCAGTCACGCCCTCTGTTCGTCCATCAGTCGGGGTATCTGCATAGTACCAAGATAGACTTCTATTTCTCTTTGCGTTTTGGTTCATTTAGAGATGTATAGCCATTTATAGAATTTAAAGAATTCCCCCAGGATGGCTCCCGTATCGGTAGTTATCACTCCAGCTGAGTAAGTACCGCAAATCTCTTAGTGGGGCCCTTTATACCTCTGATATTCCACAAAACTATATTAACCTGCCTCGCTATGTCTAAGCTTTAAGTGAGATCTGGCAGTATCCATCCCTTGCTACACCCAGGAGTTCATCCCGACAGTGTTGATAAAGGACCGTGTTCGCATGCAAACTAGAGCAGTCAACATATTACCCCCTACCCTTCCCATTCCCCCTCCCCCCCATAACCGAGACTATACTAACACCAACGAGTAGAACATGTAGCCAAAGTAACATCCAAAACAAGGTGCGAGGCACAAGTATGCTGTGCCATCTCACCAGCTCTGCTACCAGGAGGGAAGAAAGAAAAAAAAAAAGGGATAGAAAACACACCCCTCCACCTCTCATGGCAGGACATTTCTAGAGTAGCAGATTAGCTGCATCTTTCCCCTGTTTATGCAGACAAAAGGGTTTTCAGATTAAACTGCAAATGTATCGGCTTGCCTGAGGTGTAAGATTAAACATTATATCATATAACACTTTAACATATTTCTATGAACAGATGATAGTACGAGTATTCTGATCCCTATCAATACACAATATACAGAGATATAACAAGAATAACACAAAGCAATTCTGGTTGGCGCCAGGCGCAGCTGCAACTCCTTTAGTACCAGCCATCTCATGGTGTCTTTGGGATTACCAAAATAATGTGTCCCGCCAAGTGCCAAAACTCACAACCGTGTCAGATACAACATAGAGCAGGGTTCTTGGAGCACCCCAAGTCTCCATTTTATGTCCTGAAATTGCACTCGCCTCCTCTGGACCTCCACAGAGAAGTCTGGATAAAGGGATACTCTTGCTCCTTCTATGCGCAGAACCACAAATGTCCGCGCCAGCTGTACAATTTTGTCCCGATCATGAAAATTTAACACGGTCTGTGGTAATGCTCCAGGTGGCACAGGCCTAGTAGGAGCTCTATGGGACATCTCAATAGCAAACATCTTGGAAAATTTGTCCTTGCCAAAAGTTTTCAGCAGCCATGCTTCAAAGAATTCAACTACATCTCTACCTTCCATTTTCTCAAGCATGACGACCACGCAAACGTTTTTTCACTGCAGGCGGTTCTCCAGGTCGTCAGTCTCCGCGGCGAGCCAGCCGGGAGATGACTGGCGATTAGCCGGTCATTTCCCAGCTGGCGAGCTACTGACCTCTGTGCCGCAGGTAGCCACGGCTGAGCTCCAGTTAGCGGCTCGCCAGCTGGGAATTTGAAATATGGCGCGCCGCTATTCTGATTGGTCGGCGCTGAACGCGGCGACCAATTAGAGAAGCGGCATTCAAGCCGCGCGCCGCTTCTCTCATTGGTCGCCGCGTTCAGCGCCAACAAACCAGAATAGCTGTGTGCGCCATGGCGCCATATTTCAAATACACTGAGTACAGTGTATTTGAAATATGGCGCCATAGCGTGCACCGCTATTCTGATTGGTCGTCACTGAACGCGACGACCAATGAGAGAAGCGATGCGCGGTTTGAATGCCGCTCCTCTGATTGGTCGGCGCTGAATGCGGTGACCAATCAGAATAGCGGCGCACGCCATGGCGCCATATTTCAAATACACGGAGTACAGGGTATTTGAAATATGGCGCACGCCGCTATTCTGATTGGTCGGCGCTGAACGTGGCGACCAATCAGAGAAGCGGCGTTCAAACGGCGCGCCAAGACTCTTATTGGTTGCCAACAGCCGCGGCCACCAATGAGCGTCGGGGTATTCAAATTGCGATATTGGCATGCAATTTGAACTGCCGCTCACATTGTGACACAGTTCAATCCTGTTTACAAGGTCTGTCAGTCAGTGTGACGCAGTTTACTCCTGTATATAAGGCTGTCAGTCAGTGTGACGCAGTTTACTCCTGTATATAAGGCCGTCAGTCAGTGTGACGCAGTTTACTGCTGTATACAAAGTCTGTCTGTCAGTCAGTGTGACACAGTTTACTCCTGACTATAAGGTCTGTCAGTCAGTGTGACGCAGTTTACTCCTGTGTATAAGGCTGTCAGTCAGTGGGACGTTCTTCACTCCTGTTTACAAGGTCTGTCAGTCAGTGTGACAGACTTCATTCCTGTCTACAAGGTCTGTCAGTCAGTGTGATGTCCTTCACTCCTGTCTACAAGGTCTGTCAGTCAGTGTGACGAAGTTCACTCCGGTCTATAAGGCTGTCAGTGATAGTGTGCTGTTCTTCAGTCATATATACATATTCTAGAATACCCGATGAGTTAGAATCGGGCCACCATCTAGTCTTTAATAATCCTACAGTATATGGCCTATAAGGTCAGTGTTGCACTGTGTTATTGCCTGCAATACGTCCTTGAGTGTAGGCTCATCCTCCCCAACAACTTGCACTGTCTCACATGCGGCCTGAAACCTCCCGTTGGTGGTAGCAGTGGCATCACACAGAGCCTGCTCATATGGCCTCCTCTCTCTCCTGCACGCTACACTCCCCCCTGAGGAAACGTACGTTGGGGACACTGAGCGGGGGATCCTCCACCGTGGGGTAAAGCAGTGATTATACCTTGCACTTTGTAATTTAGAGGTTTGAAAAGCAGGCTTGAATGGTTATTCCCGTTTCCTACAACGTGCACATGGAATGATTACTTCATATAACAACTGAGTAGTAATGCATTAGGAGGCCCAGCATAGACCTTGTATTGACTGTTCTATATTCATGCACTTACACTTTATTATTTAATGTTTTGTTTATTTAATGTTTTGTAGTATCAGTCACTGCAGATGTCTGGGTGATGTGTGCTCTATTTGTATTGCATAAAGTGTATATCTTCATCCATGTAACAATTGAATTTGTATGTTATTATCAGAGTGTGGTGATCACTGTATTGCCCCATGTGTGCCACCTTCCTGTTTTAACATTGGGCACTGCGAGTTAAAAATAAAAACAAAAATCTGTTAAACGCACACCTTCTCTCCGTTGATCTCTTGGGTTACAAAATCCGGTCCAGGGCTGTCCGGTTCATACCGGACAGCACTGGATCGGATTTCACCGTGGTGTGAAGCCGGCCTTTAGGAGTAAAATTTGTAAATGGCCGGTGGAACTCTTAATATGTGTCCAATGAAGTGCCAATGCAAGGGAAGGATGCAATCATTAGGATGAAAAGAAAAACTGAAAAGATTGCATCAACTATGTGGTTATTACAGCTGTTTTCATTGACCCTAAAGTAAATACGCTAAACAATTGTCAGATCATCTATTTTATGGCTCAGTGTGGCTTGTTTCCTCATTACTTAAAGGGATCCTGTCACCTCCAGAACGCCTCCTAAGCTAGCAAAACATGTCCCTGCAGCATCCTATCACTAATCTCACACTCCTTTTGTCTCCTAAAAGCATCCTGTGAAAGTGGAGAAAAACGTTTTAATACTCCCTCATTAGTGATCATAATTAGCAGGGGCTATATTCGTTAGTCACCAGGGCATGTTGTTTTGCAGGCTCTAGGATCCACCCTCTCTCGGTCTGTGCTGCTGTGATGTGGAGCTGAAGGCAGGACTACTGATTTGCATTCTGTGAGCGATAGAGAGGGGAGGGCAATGCCTGCACAAGCAGAGCACACAGACAAAGGGTTGATCCTGGTGCAAAGAAGTGTGAAATTAGTGATAGGATGCTGCAGGGACATGTTTTGCTAGCTTAGGAGGCGTTCTGGAGGTGACAAGATCCCTTTAAAGACAAATTAAGGATATGGAAGTTGAATTTGCATCTGATAGCTGGAAAATATTAATTTGTATCCATACAATGCAATTGAGAAAGGCAATCTAAACAAACCATCCAGAGGCAGCAGAAACTTTAGGAGTAGAAAAAAATTACAATTTGGTACATGCACAGTCAGGTCAAGAACACTCTCCAGAAGATGGACCTTGGAATGGGGAACATTTTTCTATGAGTGAGCTTCAAGATGGAGACATTTTACAGTAAAGAAGGCCAGAATGGGGAAGGGGGGACATTGGACCAAGAAGAAGCCGAGGATAGGGGGAAATTAAACAGAGCATTTTTGATGCATGAAAGTCATGCGAGTGCTGTCCGTATGGTCGTGCGTGTGCATGTGTGTGTGGTGCGATTTAGTAGCATGGTTTGTCCCATGATGCTGAAAGTTAGACTAGACAGTAATGACAGATAGATATATAGATGTCTTGAGCGAGCGGGTCTGACCGTTGCTGCCATAGCAGCGTTGTTTGAATTTGCAGGGTTGCCATCACATCAGCTAATCGGGTCTCACCGAAAGACGTCACCACTTCTGTATTGTTCCACTCCTGGTTTTGGCTTACAAATACTGAGGTAAAACTCAAATACTCAATGTGTGCACGCGGCCTTACAAAATAAAACCGCTTATCTGCTGCAGTGAAATCCACGGTAGAAGTGGTATGGAAATGAGTGGGACAGAGAGCCCCTCCACTGCCTGAGCGCCCAGCTCCATTCTCCGCCCTGTAGTAAGTGATTGACAGTACTACCCAGTACATGGAAAGAATACATCTCAATTACACGAGTTCTGTTAAATTAGAACTTCATTTTGTGTATGTTGGACACTTTTTCTATACTGTAAAATGTGTCCTTGTATGTGTTTAGATAACATCATTGTGTGGTATGGATGGGTGGGGGCCTCAGAGATGACTAAAGGGCACACTACGACATCGTCAACAATATTGTTGGTACGTCATGGGTTTTGGGGTAGAGCAACAACGTCGTAATGATGTTGGTGCGTGTGTCACGTAGAATCAACAAACGATAAGTCGGCTGATCGTTGATTGGAGGTTTATGAACTGGAACATAAATCAGTCGTTGATCGTTCGTTCAACCTGCAGCATCGGTGTGTGTGACACCTTGATAATGATGTTGTTTACGACTTTGCCTATTCAGAACTGGAGGATGTAGGCAACCAAACGACCGCAAGTATCGTTCGCTTGTCACAGAATCGTTGCTGCGTCATTCACAATATCTGTGACACCTCACTAGCGATCATTGAACATTGTTCAAGCGATGTAGGTCAAGTCGGATCACCTCAGATCGGTACGAGTTCATAGATATCATACATGCTTTTACAGTCATCTAAGTGGTGAAAAAAAAAAATCAGAATTTATAAACAAAAACAACCCACACATTTGCACTATGTTCTGCGACATGTAGCGTTCTAATTTTTCGGGATCTGGGGATGGATATAGGCTAATGATCCCATTTTTGAGTGAATGCACTGTTTTGATCGCCAGTTACTGCATTTTATTGCAATTTTGCAGCTACCAGAATAACTGAATTTTGGCGTTTGGACTTTTCTTTCCGTTACGTAGTTTACAGATCTGATTAATTGATTTTATATTTTGATAGATCAGGCATTTCTGAACACAGCGTTAGCAAATGTGTATTTTTTTAATACTTTTATTCTGAATGGTGCAAAAGGGGGGGGGGGGGCGATTTCAACTTTTTTTTTCTTCTTTTAAATAACTTTATTCTTTATTTTACAGTGACACATAGGACGCCACAGTACTGCAGTGTCCGATCGCTAGTGCTATGTCCCGATGAGCTGCAGCACATCCAAAGGGTTAACAGCGCTGATCAGATTACGGATCCGATGAAGGCTGTTAGCCCCACATATCAACTGATGAGGAGATCAGCTGAGATGTAGGGTAAATGATGTGAGTTGACATCAAAGGGACGGACAGGAGCTATGACACACCCTTAAGTCATAGGTCGTAAAGGGGGTTAAACACAAGTTTGATTTTATTTTTACTTTTTTGATATAATCGGACTGTCACAAATGCAGTGATGCCAAATGTGTATTTGTTTGCCACATTAAAACTAAGTGGGTGGGGGCAGAGAAAATTTTTATGTTTTGTTTACATTTTACTTCACCCCTTTCAACCTTTTATTTTAATAGTTCCCAAAGGGTTTCTGAACCAGCCTACATCATGGCTGCTCTGTATAGCTAAAAATCAGTCTCCTGTGAAAACCAGCATGTAGCTGGCATTCATAGAACAACTGATGATAGATACATTGGGGTCATCAGCAGATGCTTAGCTGTTGTGTCAAATACATTGGTGCCTCGCGGGCACGTCAAGAGCGCGTTGATAGCCACATGGAATGACGTGCGCGTGTCGCCACATGTTAAATGCTGCAGTCAGAGATTGATAGCGGCATTTAATAGCATGAGATGGTGCTCCATCCAAGGCTATTAAAGGCAGATGAAGGCTGATTAAATCAGCAGTCAGTCACATGTTATTAAGGATGCATGCTCAGACCAAAGCAGGGACACAACATATGACATACAAGTATGTCATATACTGTAAAGGGATTGAGGGGCTGTCAGCACAGAATGACTGTTCTAACCAAGAACAGGCGCTTTGTTCATGGTGCGGCCAATAATTTAAAGGGAATGTGTTAGATTTTGAAATAGGGCTTAAGCAGCCTTAGGATGAGCAACTTATTCCTGTAGCTTCTCCTGTTATCTTGTTGTAAGTGCCAAAGAATTGAGTATGACGTAGTAACTAGTCAAGCTCATTTAAATTCAAATAGCGTATGCCCTGATACTCCCTCCCACTGGTCAGTGCTGGCTTCAATGTTAGGCTGCCTTCACACTTGCAGATGCATCTGCAGCGTTTTGCAGATGCATCTGCAAGTATCAGCATGCAGACCGCGGCCCCTATGTTTATAATAGGGCGCACCGCGGTCTGAATGCTCTCATTGATTCCTATATGTGAGCCGTAAGCAGGCGTATGCCTGCTGACAGATCACACACTCCCGCCCCGCACCTTGGACGCAACATCTCGCGTCCATAGTGCGGGCGGGAGAGTGTGATCTGTAAGCAGGCATACGCCTGCTTACGGCTCACATATAGGAATCAATGAGAGCATTCACACCACGGCCGTGGTCTGCATGCTGATACTTGCAGATGCATCTGCAAAACGCTGCAGATGCATCTGCAAGTGTGAAGCCAGCCTTAGTAAATGCAAACCAAATTTGCACCTCTGCCACTAATCATACTTTGACCTTTCAGCAGTAAGGCTGCCTTCACACTTGCAGATGGATCTGCAGCGTTTTGCAGATGCATCTGCAAGTGTGAGCATGCTGACCGCGGCCCCTATGTTTATAATAGGGCGCACGCGGTGTGAAAGCTCTCATTCACTCCTATATGTGTACTGTCAGCAGGCGTATGCCTGCTTACAGATCACACTCTCCCGCCCGCAGCATGGACGCTACATCTCGCGTCCACAGTGCGGACGGGAGTGTGTGATCTGTCAGCAGGCATACGCCTGCTGACAGTACACATATAGGAGTGAATGAGAGCTTTCACACCGCGTGCGCCCTATTATAAACATAGGGGCCGCGGTCAGCATGCTCACACTTGCAGATGCATCTGCAAAACGCTGCAGATCCATCTGCAAGTGTGAAGCCAGCCTAATAGTAATTGCACTGAGGTGGGGGTGGGGGGAGGGAAGGGGTAGGGGGTAGGGGCCCAGCACATTTTCAATTTGTATTTACATATGCTTGACTAGTCAGCATAAGACACGGAATTTTCTGAAGTGTACAAACTACAAAACAAGATAAAAACAGTACAATGGTACAGCAATAAAAAAAAAAAAAAAATATTTATTAGCATTGTACTAGAAAAATCACCTGACAGATTCAGTTTAAGTACACCTTGCCACTTGCTTGTTTTCCCATCTCTCTCTACCTTCTCTGGCTGGATGAAGTTAGAGTTGTCAAAAAAAAATAAAATAAATAAAAATAAAAAATAGAGGATGGAAATAGAGGAAATCCAATCAGGTGGGAAGGTGCACATAAACGACTAGCTCCACCATGATACACAGAGCACCTGCACTTGATAAAACAGTCAGTCATTCGAATCTATACTGAATGAATTCCTTTAAATGCACTCAGTCAGATAGGCTGGAGACTGCGCTTGCGCAGTGGTCCGAATTGCAAGATGCTTTATCTCTACTTCTATAAAATAAACTAAAGGAGACACTTTTACTATGAATTTGTTATGAGAGCCACTGTTTGGCAGCATGATAACTAAAAGGAGGAGCAAAGCTTTTTTGTGCATCAGCCTTAGGGTACCGTCACACTTGGCGACACTCCAGCGATCCCGACAACGATGCGACCTGGTAGGGATTGCTGGTGCATCGCTACATGATCGCTGGTGAGATGTCAAGGGCGGCCGTCACACACTACAATATCGTGAGCGATATTGTTAGCGATCACGTGCACGCGCGATCGCTAACAATATCGTTCACATCGCTGGTGAGCTGTCACACAGACAGACTCACCAGTGATGTGGGGCAGTGAGATCACTGGTAACTATGGTACACATCGGGTTACTAGGCGCCGCTTAGTAACCCGACGTTTACCATAGATACCATCTCCCAGCATAGGCTCTGCCGCTGGGAGATCGTTCATCGTGGTGTCCCACACCACGATGAAGCAGATTGAACAAGCGATGATCGCTTGATATGAGCTCTGGCTCTCATATCTGCGATGTCACGATCAAGCGATTTTACATTGTAAAATCGCTTGATCGCACGTAGCGATGCACAAACGATATCGCTTAAGCGATCAAAAAGCAGATCGCTTAAACGATATCGTTCAAGAAATTGAACCGTGTGACTGCCGCCAAACAGTCAGATCTCAACAGCAACGCAGCAAAAATACGGCAGTCGTTGGGAACCTGTCACTCTCGGGTGTGTAGTATTGAGGTCACTGTCCCTGTGAAACAGCGATGCACGCTGCCCAGAGGGAGCGCGGCGACCAAAGAAAAATGGTCCAAAATGGTTTGCAACGATCAGCGATCTCACAGCAGGGGCCTGGTCGCTGCTACGTGTCAAAGGTAGCAAGATTACTGCTGAGGTCGCTGTTGCGTCACAAAACTTGTGACTCAGCAGCGATCTCGCTAGCTATCGCTAAGTGTGACGGGGGCTTTACTTTAAAAACATAAAAGAAACCATGGCCAAAACAGTAATAGCTAGAGAAAAACACTGTTAGAGAGTTAAAGAGGACTAGTCACCAAACCAGGCATGGTGATCCAATTACAGCACTGAATGCAGCATGTCTGCTGAATCCAGGCAAGGGGTCCCCCAGCCCTCGAGTTCCCCTGTACCCCGAGTAAATACACTTAGAAAACTTACAACCTGCAGCCATAAAGGAGGTGGCTAGAGTCTGGAACCAAAAGGCAGATTCACACCCCCTGCATGTTTAATCAGCCCACCGCTGCCTCCCTGATGCCAATCATTGTCTCCCTCGTCTGCAACATAACAGAGCTTATTTTAAAAATGGCCGCTTAGCCCCGCCCCCTGCAGCAAAGTCACTGCTTATACCTGCACTGCTTTATGGTTAACAGAGCAGGGAGGGGAAAGGTGGTGATGTCAGAGCAGGAGGCCAGCCGCCCCGCCTCCTGCAGTGACATCACTGCTTATACCCGCCCTGCTCTATGTTAACCATACAGCAGGGCGGGTATAAGCGGTGACGTCACCGCAGGGGGCGGGGCTAAGTGGCCATTTTTAAAATAAGCTCTGTGTTATGCTGCAGACGAGGGAGACAATGATTGGCATCAGGGAGGCAGCGGTGGGCAGATTAAACATGCAGGGGGTGTGAATCTGCCCTTTGGCTCCAGCCTCTAGCCACCTCCTTTATGGCTGCAGGATGTAAGTTTTCTAAGTGTATTTACTCGGGGTACAGGGGAACTCAAGGGCTGGGGGACCCCTTGCCTGGATGCAGCAGACATGCTGCATTCAGTGCTGTAATTAGATCACCATGCCTGGTTTGGCGACAGGTCCTCTTTAATCAATATACAGCCCTTGAAAAAGCTTACTACAATGCAGAACAGTAACTAAGGCACTCAAACAATTAATTTATACTGTACTAGATTGGAGCCCAATGCTATCGCATCTGGTGGGCGATTACATCACAATGGGGACAGGCTCTGTGTTGCTGGCAGTCACTCCCTTGTTGACTGTTTGTTTCCTCTCAATCTCTGCCGCACCCACTGTGAACGCTTTGACACACAATCCCCCCTCATGATCACTTTCTGCAGGCCGAGTGCATGAGCCCAGCACATTAGGGGGGAAGGAAGGGCAAGTGAGGGCTGAGGACCAACTGCTGAGCAAGTGTTGGCTGAGTGTGGGGGCCGATTGCTGGGAGAGTATCTATCTGCTCTGTACTCCTTTGGTGATGTCACAGTCATGTGACCAGTCACATAATCGTGACATTACTGCAGGCCTTATCAAGTTGGCAATTGCAACAGGGAGTGTCTGGAGACTGTTTCCTTGCATCATTTGTGGGTGTTGTCAGCTTTGGACGCTGAGGTATGCCATAATCACTAGTTGTGGAAATATGGCGCAGCACCGGAAGTTGAATGTCCATGAATGGGGAATATCTGCACAGAAGTCGGGAACAGATAGGACAGGAAGATTATGCAATTGCTGTAGATTATTTACAGTGATATAAAGTTTTAACTCCACATACACACATTTATAATAAAGACCAACACCACAAACAAGTAATGAATTTGAACTTTATTGTTCTTGGTGAAGATTCCAAATTCATACGCCAACTTTTTTTCTAAAAATATATATAGATCAAAATGTACATTTGTTACAAGAGAAGTAAAAGTCTATACACATAAAAATCTTGGCTTGGTTTCCATATAAATGAACTGTCCTTTGACACTATACAAGTTTGCTAGGTTAAAGTGAGGACATGCACAATTGTATAGATACTTAAAATTGGAAAGAAAAGGATTCTCTCATTTTAAAAACAAAAAGTTACCTATTACTATTTAAGGCTTAGACCCTGAGGAGAACTTGAAGTCATTTAACATTCCAGAACTGCCATCTTGTGAGACCTACTGAGGGTATATGTACAGTTTGGTCAAGAACTTCAGAGGCTACAAGATATTCATATAATTTTCAGGGCTCCACAGTATTTCAAGAACAATTCCAATAAATTCTGGGGAAAAGTTAGTTGTTTTCCAGGGATGGTGCAGTTGTCTACAAATGAGAAATCATAAGATCACTGAAAGCAAAATGTATGAGCACTGAGAAGTACATTACATTTATCAGCAGTTATAAAAGCAAATTGTGTAACACTTACACAACTAAGGGTCCTTTCACATCAGCGTTTTTCGCTGATCGCGGTAGTTACGGTGAAAAAAACGCAACTGCCGCGATTACCGCATAACGGCCGCGATCGCGGCACACTTGCGGCAAGCCCCATACAATGTCTATGGGGCTTGCGGCAGGTGCGGTTTCGGCACTTGCGGCCGTGAAAAAAACCGCGATATACTGCGGTTTTTTCGCGGCCGCAAGTGCCGCTACCGCACTTGCCGCAAGCCCCATAGACATTGTATGGGGCTTGCCGCAAGTGCGGCCGTTATGCTGTAATCGCGGCAGTTGCGGTTTTTCACCGCAACTGCCACGATCAGCGCAAAAGGCTGATGTGAAAGCAGCTCAAGGGCCCTTTCACATCAGTGTTTTTTGAAATTTGCGGCAGATGCGGTGAAAAAACCGCATCTGCCGCAATTACCGCATACCGGCTCCACTTGCGGCGTGGTTGCGGTAAACGCCATGCAAAGTATAGGCGTACTTGCTGCAGGTGCGGTTTTGCACTTGCGGCAGCGAAAAACACCGCGGTCAGCCGCGATTTTTTTCGCTGCCGCACGTGCAAAACCGCACTTGCCGCAAGTACGCCTATACTTTGCATGGCGTTTACCGCAACCGCGCCGCAAGTGGAGCCGGTATGCGGTAATTGCGGCAGATGCGGTTTTTTCACCGCATCTGCCGCAAATTTCAAAAAACGCTGATGTGAAAGGGCCCTAACAGATTTGAAAACCATATATTGTATTTCCACAATGGCAAACTACCATTGATGCTTATTTACTATAATCATAGGCATCTAGAAGGAATTGGAAAAATATAGTTGGCCTTACAGAATTAGCGAAGGTATTCTTAGGCCGGCTGCACACCACTTTTTTTGGTTCTGGATCTGAATTTGCCCTCCATGGATCCCTAAGGTGCTGGATTGGCCTTATTTGGGGCTTTTCTGTGAGGATCTGTTTTTTCCGATTTGTGCTTCGGACACAAAACCGGAGTCTGCAGCATTTTTAGTGTCAGATGCAAAAAAAAAAAAAAAAAAGGATTTGGATCGGTTCCTGGATCCATGGTACTTTAGAGCAGCGACTGATTTTTAACAGCCGCTGCTCTCAAGTACCATGGCTCATTCAGTACCATGGACAGAGCTCCAAGGCTGAAATTTCAGCACTGCGGCCAGCTCCCCCGCACTTGCGGTGCTGAAACACTGGACAGCAGCAGAAACGAAGCCGGCAAAAGCAGGATCGGAGGGCAAGGTTCTGCTCGTCCGTGGCTGTCAGGTTGTGTACGGTGCATCCTGCAAAACACTGGACACAATCTGACAGCCGAAAATCGTGGTGTGAAGGCGGCCTAACAGATCTGAATTACCAGATGAACACAACTTGCAAACAAAAAAAAAAAAAAAAAATACATGTGTTTTCTGTTCTGTCTATAGTAGAAAGTATTCAAGGTTTGTAATATGAGCAATTTTTTTCCAGTACAATTGCATATGTAGCTCCTTTAAGACAAAAAATCTTGAAGGTTTGCTCGAATTGTTAGAATAATGGTTTAACACTCACCAGTGGAGTCCGTTCACCAAATTTACTCCAGAAAGTCATTTTAACTGTATTTTTGTGTCCTGTTCGTTGGTCAAATGTCTGGCACTGGTCAAATGGAGGACTGTACAAGTGAAGACTCACTGCAGTTTCTGAGTGACTTGGGTTTTCAACTCTGTGAAGGCCAATCGAGTCTGTACAAAAGGGGGAATAACAAGAAAAGGTAGATTAAGTGTTAAAGGCGGTTTACTAGATCACAAAAGGTGGAGTACAAATTAAATATTTTTCTGCTCAGTTTGTAACTTGTGAACACCCAACAAAACAGTATTTCTTCAGCTGTTTGTACCATTTACCGTATATACTCGAGCATCAGCTAAGTTCTTCAGCACTATGTGCTGAAAAGTACCCCCCTGGGCTTATACCCAAGTCAGTGTAATGTGTCAGTGGGGGAAGGGTACAGTGACCGGGGACTGCAGAAGGAGCAGTGAGGTCACGTGGGCCCACTTATTAGTGCAATGCAATATTATGATTATTTATTTACAGAGCACCATTGAATCCATGGTGCTGTACATGAGAAGGAGTTATATACAAACAAGTTAAAAAACTACAATAAACTAACAGTGACAGACTGGTACAGAGGAGAGAGGACCCTGCCCTTGCGGGCTTACATTCTACAGGTCAATGGGAAAGGAATCAGTAGGTTGGGTCTGCTCGGGTGGTCGTGGAGCGCGGGGGTCTAGTGGTTGTGGGGTGCCAGGTCCAGTGGTGGTGAGGTGGTACTGTGGTCATTGCAAGCTGTTCTGAAGAGATGGGTTTTCAGGTTCCACTTGAAGGTTCCAAGTGTAGGGGTACAGTCGGACGTTTTGAGGTGCAGAATTCCAGAGGATGGGGGATGCTCAGGCGATTAGATGAGAAATGTACAAGTGTGGAGGAATGGAGGAGGTCTTGGAGGATCGAAGATTACAAGTTGGATGATATCAGATTAGTTCAGAGATATATAGGGGGGACAGATTGTGGACAGCTTTGTAAGTCAATGTTAGTAGTTTGAATTGGATACGCTGGGGAATTGGGAGCCAGTGAAGGGATATGAGGAGGGTAGAAGTGGAGGAGCAGTGAGGCGAGAGGTGGATTAGTCGGGCAGTAGAGTTAAGGACAGATTGGAGAGGTACAAGAGTGTTAGCATGGAGGCCACAGAGGAGGAGTTTGCAGTAGTCAAGACGGGAGATGATGAGGGCATGCACAAGTAGTTTAGTAGATTGAGGGTTGAGGAAGGGACAGATTTTGGAAACATTTTCGAGTTGAAGGCAGCAAGAGGTGGCGAGAGCTTGAATGTGTGGTCTGAAGGATAAAGGCAGAGACAAGGATCACTCCAAGGCAGCGCACTTCAGGTGCAGGGCAAAGTGTGATGTTGTTTATTGTAATAGAAAGATTGGGTAAGGGAGGTGCATGAGATGGGCAAAAGAGGAGTTCAGTTTTGTCTACAATTAGTTTAAGGAAGCGAGAGGAGAAGGAGGATATGGCAGATAGACACTCTGGCCCAGACTTCGCCTCTCTGCTGTCCAGAATCCCAGAGAGGTAGATCCGCATACAGGTAGTACAGGAATCCATGGGACTTTGAGTTGTCCTAGGCCAAGGGTTTAGATGGAAAAGAGGGGTCCCAGGACAGAGCCTTGAGGGACCCCAACAGAGAGGGGATAGGGTGAGGAGGTAGTGTTGGAGTGGGAGACACTAAATGTGCCATTAGAAAGGTAGGAGGAGATCCAGGAGAGGGCAAGGTCAGTGATACCAATGGAAGAGAGGATCTGTAATAGGAGGCTGTGGTTGACTGTGTTGAATGCAGAGGACAGGTCTAGGAGGAGGATGGAGAATTGTCCATTAGCTTTGACGGCAAGTAGGTAGTTCGTAATTTAGGTAAGGCGGTTTCAATAGAGTGGTGGGGCGGAAGCCAGATTGAAAGTTGTCTAAGAGTTGGATAAGAGGTGGAATAAGAGGACAGTGTGGACATGTTTTTCAAGAAGTTTGGAGGCAAACTTGAGCAGGGATATGGGCCAGTAGCTGGATGTGGAGGTTGGGTCGAGAGATGGCTTCTTCAAGACAGGCAATTGTTGCATGTTTTAAAGTGGAAGGAAAGGTACTGGAGGTTAGTGATAGATTACAGAGGTGGTTAGGGCTGGGATAAGTGTTTTGGTGAGGTTGAGGAGGAAGTGGGATGGGATGGGGTCCGATGCACAAGTAGCAAGGTGCAATTTGAAGAGGAGGTGTGCAAGTTCTCCTTTAGTGATGGCAGGGAGGAGGGGAGTGGTCTTAGATACATAGGGGGTTGTGATGGTTGGGTAGCAAAAACTTGTCTGATCTGATCTTGTTGGTGAAGTGTGTTGCAAAGTCTTCTGCAGAGATACGAGAAGTAGGGGGGGCAGCGGAGGGCAAAGGAGAGAGTTAAATGTATTGAATAACTGCCTTGGGTTGTAGGACAAAGGATGTAAGGGTAATGAAGTAACGGTTTAGTGGTGGTAAGTGCTGACTTGAATTTGAGAAATGCTTGTTTGAATGCGGTGTAGTTTTCTTGCAAATGTGTTTTCTGCCAGCGCCGCTCAGCAACCCTAAACTCTCGCCGCAGCATTTTAGTGGTGTCTGTGTGACAGGGTTGTCTGTTGAGTCGTGTTCTGCCGTGAACGAGAGGGGCAGCTGCATCAATCACTGCTGTGAGTGAAGAGTTGTAGAAAGCGGTGGCATTATCGGTGTCATGGAATGAGGACATTGAGGATAGTGGTAGAATAGTGTTAGAGAGTATGCAAGTGTCAACGTGTGTGAGGCTTCTGCGAGGGTGTGCGAGTTGGTGGACATGGGTGGCAGGTGAGGAGGACATGGATGAGAAGGCAAGATCAATATGCACTGCATCCCCCCTGTCCATCAGCAGCGGGGGAGCGGTGCATATTACATTGCACTATAAATACTCACTCCCCCCCCCCCCCCCCCCCCCATCGCTGCTATATGGCCCCATACTGGTGGTCACAATAAAACAACCGTCCTTACTCACCTTCCCACAATTCTCTGCACTGTCTGCCGGCTGCCGGCTCCGTGCATCCTCCATCTGGTCTTCCGGCTTGTAATCATGTGACCGGCGCTTCAGTGACGTCATCGCTGCTGCGCCGCGGTCACATGACTAGAAGCCGGAAGACCGGAGGGATGATGCACTGAGCCGGCAGACAGTGCAGAGAATCGTAGACTGAGTAAGAACGGTTGTTATTTTATTGTGAGTGCCAGCATGGGACCATATACCTGCGATGGGGGCTCATATACCAGCAAAGTGGATGAGATTTATAGAATCTCCTGCCTACTGGCTTTTTTCATCTCAGAGTAAGGGGTGAAATGTATTTCAAGTCCATAACATGTTGATTGCTCATAAAACTCTGTACTGTCAAGAGGAGATTTTTATTTTATAAACGTGTTATATCTGGAAAATTTGCAGGTGAAAACAAAAACATTCGTTTGACAAATGTGCGGCAATAACATATGTAAGCATAAAAAGAAAAAAGATAGCGGCACTCACCGGGCGTGTTTCAAAGGTGCTTTATTTGGGTACCCTCATTCCAGGGTCCCACTCAGGAGGTCCGTGGAAGGGGTAGGAGCCCCGAAACAGAGATCCGTCATCTCTGCTGTCTCTGCACCCCCTCCCTCCTGAGTGGGACCCTGGAATGAAGGTACCCAAATAAAGCACCTTTGAAACACACCCGGTGAGTGCCGCCATCTTTTTTCTTTTTATGCTATTATTGATGTGATATATAGCGGGCACCCAGAGGCGGTCAGCAATGCCCCACCTCACGTATACCCATATGAAAAAATAAGCACTTCTCCTAACTTAGCAGTGCCCAGTGAACGGACTTTTTTTGATTAATAACATATGTAACATGCACATGAAGCTTTGTCAAAGCCAAATACCTGGCAGTATCAAACAAAGCAGCTTTATGTAATAACAGGACATACCAAAAAGAGAACGCTTGCAGAGGCAAACACATGTTAAGAGAAAAAAAAAAACAAACAAACCACGAAGTAACCTAAGGGGTGCAGAAATACTGTAACAGCAAAAATTCACCATAAGCTCATCATGGGAACGTATCTCAAATGTAGAGAAACAAATCCTCATAGCGCGTGGTAACCGGCTGATGGTCAAATATTGCGTACTATTGTATTTACAAGACTATGCAAATATACCCCCCCAACGTCCATTTGGCATTTGGGGCTCCATGCTAGAAGAGGACACTGTAGAGCATACCCGCACCTTCTCTTTAAAAATGTTACTATAAAAAAAAAAAAAAAAAAAAAAAAAAAAAAAAAAGGAAGGAGAACCAAAACAAATTAAAATACCTGCAAATTTGTCAAGTATTTTCATCATTCCCACCCAAAAGTAAAAAATATCCCGCTGTGTGGCTTTTAGTTTTGAGAGGATATTTTGACCTAGATTTGGAAATTGATACTTATTGGGAAAGAATCCTAGTTTTTTCTTTAAAGGAAGGCTCTGTATGCAGCAGAGAAATACAGCTGTAGCTCCAGGACATTTTTGGCATACTGTTCTAAAACAGGCTGTGCACACACCAGCCTAAAATTGTCCAGCCAAGGTTTTTGTAGGCATGTAATGAGGTCTCTGGATAGTCTTTATTTAGGCTACATTCAGACACAACATTTTTGATCCCTTTTGTGAAAATTTGTTTTAAGCCCATAGACAATGGTTTCAATGGAAAAAGCAGAGCAGAAAAACGCCACACAAATGGACATGTTCATCATTTTTGAGAATCACTTTTTCACCGACCACTGCAAAAGGTTGTGTCTGAATGACAAATCTTAAACTCATTGACTTTGCTAGGAAGCTCAGAAAGTGATGTTTCACTGCAAAAACATTGTGTCTGAATGTAGCCTTAGGAGTCTCTTCCAGAGAAGCATGGAGTACACCAAGTCTGCGTGGTCAGACTACATAAAGGCCCCGTTACACGGCACAACGTTGGAACAATGTCGGCCATGATCTCGTGGGTGAGCAGGTCGTTTCAGACATCATTTTGAGACAGTTGGTGAGATGTCACACGTATAGATATCGTAGACAACTCAACAACCATCCAGCAAGCAGGTATCGTTTGCACAACCCAGAGAACAATACTTGCTCATTGCTGTGAATGGGCAAAGTCGTAAACGACATAGTTATCGCGGTGTCACACACGATATACCAGGTTGGCTGATCGTTGCTCATGTGGTTTGAGAACATGTTCTCAAACCTGCGATCAGTGATCCAACGATCTATCATTACAACTTTGCAGAGTCACACGCAGCGAGGTCGCAACGATGTCGCTTAAATGACTCCAAATCTGTTACGTGTAAGCAATATCATTAACGATGTCGTGCCGTGTAACAGGGCCTTAATTTACATTTTAGGTTTCGCAGATATCTTAATACGTAACAGTGTGCGGATTTCATTTCATGAATGCAACTCTTTTTTTTGCCTTAACAGAATGGGAAGATAAATATATTATCTTGTTTGTTTGCTTTAATATCTTCCCCAATGATTGGTCTATATGAGGGAGGGATTCATACAGAGAAGGTTATTTGTGCACAAAGGAGATAAGACTGCAATGACAAGATAATCAGTATCACTTTGAACAGAAACCCTTTGATCGGATTATTAAGTCATGAAAATATACAGCCAGAGCTTCTAAAGAGATTATGATTTCTTCAAAGATTTATGGGAATAACAGATACACTATTGGTTTTCACATGTTTGTCATAAGCACTCCCTGTTCAGTTTTAAAGAGGATGGGTTACCGTATATACTCGTGTATAAGCGACCTGTGTATAAGCCGACCCCCCTACTTTTGCCCCCAAAACCTGGGAAAATTATTGACTTGCGTATAAGCCGAGGGTGGACCCCAGCACAGGTATACAGCCCGCAGAAGTGGTATACAGGCCCCAGCAGTATGATATACAGCAGCCCCAGTGGTATATACAGCAGCCCCCAGTGGTATATACAGCCCCTATATACAGCAGCCCCAGTGGTATATACAGCAGCCCCAGTGGTATTGCAGCCCCTATATACAGCAGCCCCAGTGGTGTATACAGCAGCCCCTATATACAGCAGCCCCAGTGGTATAGCAGCCCCTATATACAGCAGCCCCAGTGGTATTGCAGCCCCAGTGGTGTATACAGCAGCCCCAGTGGTATTGCAGCCCCTATCTACAGCAGCCCCAGTGGTATTGCAGCCCCAGTGGTGTATACAGCAGCCCCTATATACAGCAGCCCCAGTAGTATTGCAGCCCCTATATACAGCAGCCCCAGTGGTATTGCAGCCCAGTGGTGTATACAGCAGCCCGTGTATACAGCAGCCCCTATATACAGCAGCCCCAGTAGTATTGCAGCCCCTATATACAGCAGCCCCACGTCCCCCTGTTGTAAGGCCCCCCCCTGCTGATTACTTACCATCCCTGGTCTTCAGCAGCACCTCCACGCCGGTCCTCTGTGCTCCGGTCCACCTTGGTCCCGTCCTCTGTGCTCCGTTCCCCGGCTGCATCCGGGGTACCCGCGCGTCGCAGAAGCGATGAAGTCATCGCTTCTGCGACCCGGCCGGTCACATGATACAGCCGGGGAACGGAGCACAGAGGACGGGACCACGGAGGACCGGCGCGGAGGTGCTGCTGAAGACCAGGGATGGTAAGTATTCAGCAGGGGGGGGCCTTACAACAGGGGGGGATGTGTGCCAGCAGTTTGGGGGGCATTATCTACAGATATGCACTGCTCCCCTGGCGCTGATTGACAGGGGGATGCAGTGCATATGTAATGAGCGGCCCCACGTGACGGGGCCGCTCAATATACAGTATCCCCACCGCCTACTCCTGCCTCCCCAGCCCCCACCCCACTCACCCTGTATAGTGACTCGTGTATAAGCCGAGGGGGGGACTTTTCAGCCCAATTTTTGGGCTGAAAAACTCGGCTTATACACGAGTATATACGGTACTTGCCATAAATATGTAGTTAACTGAGCTAAATGCCACTGTCCTGACAATGGCATTTGTATTTTGTTACTATGCTGCTCCATTCAAGAGACCTCAGCCCTTTTCCCTGTTGGTAAATATAGGCTTCCCAGCTTAGACGGCAGGGGAGTAACTACAGTAGGTTCAGGGGTTGAATCGCACCTGCACCCCGGAGCCTAGGGGGCCCCAAAAGGCCCTTTGGCCTTTAGAAAGACTAATGCTATTACAGATTTGCAATAATTGGGGGCCCCATTTGAGCTTTCACTGAAGAAATTAGTCCAAAGCAGACAACCACTTTGCCACAGAAGGAATGGTATACACTATAATCTACAAGAATAGGATTTTGCATTAGATGTTTTATAAGTCTCAAGTGTTTGCATCATGCTGTAGGAATTACCGTTGATGTATGCGCATTGGTTCATCTTGAGTATTCCTTCCGACTTTTGAACCATTGTTCCGTTTGACTTTTTCTTGGGCCAATCATACAGCGTCTCTTTGAGGTTGCCTTGCAGTAGTTTCAGGAAGCAATGAGAGTTGGTGTGATCGTGGATACTGCTGCATGGGGGGGAAAAAAAAAAAAAAAAAAAAAAAAAAACAGATGAGAGAGTCTGGATTATATAGATCACACAAAATTATACAAGCAAAAGGTACAGCACAAAACCATTAATATAATAATCATGGACACAATGTTCCATTTTGTTGCTGTATACAGATGTAACAATGTATCCATGATTTCACTGCAACCAGTAAGTTGCAAGTGAAATTGCATGCAATGTTGCGACGTGTAACAGTACCCAAAGAGTTTAAAGGCCACGTTACACACAGATATCTGTTCAGATATTGGTCTCAGATCTCTGGTTGCAGTGAAATCATGGACACATTGTTCCATCTGTATACAGCCACAAAATGGAGCAATGTGTCCATGATTTTACTGCAACCAGAGATCTGTGACCAATATCTGAACAGATATCTGTGTGTAACGTGGCCTTAAAAGTCAGGATCAGAGGTTAATTTAATTTATTTAGCCTCCCATGGGAAGGTGTCTGAACTAGTTGGGCCATGATCCCGCTTCTCCCTTCATCACCATTGAGTACAGCTCACACAAGGAGTGTATCAGAAGGAAAGTAAAATCCCTAAAACATCTCTAATGGTACCTTTACACGCCGCTACCGAAAGGAAGAAACCGGCAGGTGTCGGAGACAATTGTACCCGATACCTTCAAAACACCGTGAAGTGGAGGCGTATAATTCAGGTTGTTGCTCCCTGTCTCTTTGGACACCTGTCTTTCAGCCATGCTGAAAAACAAGCAGATATAAACCTATGGTAGCAGCGTGTAATCGGGGCACAGGAAGGTATTTGCGTGGCCTAGCGCAATCCCTGGGGAGTGCCAGGTGTTGCTCAGGTGATCTGCCTAAATCGCCCTTTGTGACACCGCAACATGATGTTGCACGCAAATTCCCCCATTGACAGCAATGTTAAGGCACCGTCGCACGCGGCTACATTGCCAGCAACATTGCCGGCAACTCAGGGGGAGCATGCACTTTGGCAGTTTTCCCAAGATTGCTTTGGAGATTTCCAGATCTTGAGATGTGACGCAGAGATATCTCCGCAACTCAGCTACGATGTTGAAAGAAACTTTCGCTGGCAGGTTTAAACTCAACCCAGCGTCTGATACAAATCATTGAAGTGAATCGGGGAAGGTGCCTTCAACATTGCTATTGCGGTGTCACACAGAGCAACGCTAGCAGATTGCCTGAGCAACATTGCCTGGTTTCCCAACATGTTGAGAATCCTGGCAACTTCAAATCTAGCAACGTTAAATTGCCTTGTTACATGTTGCAACTCACTAACAATGTTGCTTCAACTACGCCACGCCCCTGAGTTGCTGGCAATGTTGCCGCGTGTGACGGTACTTAAGGATCGCTGCCAGGGTTGAATTTAACCCTGGCAGCGATAGTTTCTTTCAACATCGCCGCTGCGTTGCCGGCGATGTCTCCGCGTCGGCAGGAGCCAGCGGCCAAAAACATGCATGCTCCCGTCAGTTGCCGGAGATGTTACTACGTGTGACGGTACCTTAATCTAGAGAGGACATATTGAATACCCACACTGAAAATGGGTTAAATTATAACTGGGAGGAGAATGAGAAATGACAATTCAAAACTAGGCTACATTCAGTGTTGATGCTTTTTTTTTTTCCTTCCAAAAATTTCAAGTGTGGTGAAAATGCAATTACGTAGTGCAATTACAAAAGTTTTTGTTCAATTATTCACCAAGTTCACTATATGGTAGAACTCACACGTCAGTATGATACCTTGGGGCAATATGCATTCAGATAGATACAAGTATACATGTTTAGTAAGTGGTGAAAAAAAATTTCAGAAGTTTTTAAAGACAGAAGTATTACATTGGTGGCATTTTCCACAACCTGTAGTGTTCATTCTTCGGGATCTGGGGTTTCAGCATCCCTCTGTATACCGCAAATTATCACTTTGTCAGCGACACAGCACTAGCACTACGTCCATCGAATCACTGATCGGATTGGTGCCATTAGCTACATGTCACCTAATCAGATCAGCTGACGTGTGAAGGATAATGCAAGCTCAGCACGTGAGTTCACATCAGAGGGAGGGAACATCGGGCCAAGGAAGTATTGATACAACCTTGGTTGGGAAGCGGTTGAAGCAGGAATTTCTGCTAGGAAACAGCAGATAAATTACATTTAGTGCCAAAAAGAAACTGGATTTACAGGTATTGCAGGAAAAAAAAAAAAAAAAAAAAAAAAAAAAGGGGTTTCCCTGCAGGTGTCAAAACATGGCATTTCAGGTCCTGGGACCCAGAGCTTCAAGGGTTAGACAAATGGTCTGTACCCAGGCAGAATATTTCCTATTTACTGTAGAGAGGCCCGGGGGAAGCACAAAATCATTCATATGCAAGGTACTTGTCCAAGAGCTCATAGTCCAATTACAAAACACAGCTATTTTAATATTCCAATATAGGCTATCCTGAAAATGTGAGCCCAGGACGAGGAATACAAAAAGCTGGGTTGCACAAAAAGTTTGCATGTTTGGGGTTGGCCTATGCTGGCTATGAGCCGTAATTCCTCCCCCAGGGCAATAGAAGATATATGCTCCACTGTAAAGTTAAAATATAAACTGAGAAATAGTGTAACAGTTTTGCATAAGTGTGTGCTGTTTTTCCTCTATCTTTTAAACCAATACATTTTTAAGCACTGTATTTTTTATATTAAAGCTCACAATATTTTGATCTTTTATGCTCTAAAGAATCCATTGCCTTACAGAGTGTGACCCTTTTGATTGTCAGACAGTAGTACATTGCAGGGACTCATCACCCAGTGTGTGATGAGTGGTAGTAGCATGATGTGTAAGTTGTGTAACTGGGATGGGTTGACTGTGTGGGTGTCATTTAACTTCAGTTATAGGTTATAAAAGAGAGCATGAGTGCTGGATTGAGTTAGAAGATAAATTACGAACCCTTGCAGATATCCCACACCACGTTTACGTGACAGAGGTTTTAATGCTAGAGCTTAGGACCATTCCATTTGAGGTGCACCTTGTTGCTGTGGTATGTCGGTTATGCTTTTTTGTTTAAAACAAAAAACAGTTACTAATTATCCGATGGTATCAATATGTACTATTGCCAAGCTCTTACGTCCCATTCCCATCAGCGTTGCACTGATGTTTTCGGCCAATCTGGCAGGTGGCGCCGCAACTGCTGGATCGGCCACCTAACAGCCGACTTGTGGCCCGGATCAGGCAAGCCCCATGCATTCTCTATTGTCTTGCAGTCGGGTGCGGCAAGTGCAGTGCTGCACGATGCGGCAGATCTGGCGAAAAAAAAAACCCGCTGCTTTTTTTTTACGTGGCCGCAAGTGCTGGATCCGGCATAACCGCACCCAAACGCAAGCCCAAAAGGGAATGCATGGGGCTTGCCGGATCGCCACAGCAAGTGCGGCCGCCGCTAGGCAGCAGATGCGGTAAAGCTGCCGGATATCAACAAAAACGCTGACTTGAAAGGCCCCTAAGGGTAAGTGCACATCAGTCGGTTTGTGGGCTGGTTTTGCACGTTTTCCGTCGGCGGTTCCCGCTGAGTTTTATGGTAATTTATGTTAATCCTACCCACCGGTAGGATTAACATGCTTGTCAATGGAGTTTTGGAAACGCTGTGTACATTACAACGTTTTTCTTCTTGACGATTTTAGTTTATTCACTGGTTTCCGACCGGTTCTCAAAGATAGAGCAAGCGACTTCTTTTTAGCGTTTTTCCAGCGGGTCCTGCTGAAGAAGTGCAGCAGAGACCAGTCTGGAAATCGCTAAGGAAGACGCCGGGGAAATCGCCAAGAACACGCTGTGCGACCGCTAGTAACGCGATCGCAAAACGTTAGCAAATCGCTAACAAAACCAGGGACACTGGCGACTGCAGAAAACTCAGTTTCTGCCAGTCTCCACCGGTTCCCGGTCGGTCTGCAAAGATGCAGAACCGACAGATGTGCACATACCCTTAGGCTATGTGCACACTGGCCGGGTTTGTGCAGGTTTAGCAGCGGAAACCGCCGGTCGGTTTCCATGAGGTTTATGTAAATTTATGTTAATCCAAAAGCGGCTTTTGGGTTAACATATAAACCTATGGAAACCGACCCCCGGTGTGCACACACCGGCGGTTTCCACATGCTCATCCGTTGCTAACCCGCTGGGTTCCCAGCGGGTTAGCAAAGAATGAGCATGTTCTATAATCCGGCCGGTTCTGCAGTGGCTGCAAGCAGAATCATGTGCTGCTTCCAGCCGCTGCAGAACCGCCGGCGCTAACCCGCTGTGCACCCGCCGCACACCCGCCCGTCTCCCTCCGCACATACCCGACAGGAAGCCGGTGGACGGGTCCGGAGCTTCCTGTCGGGTCCGCCCAGCCGCCGCCGACACTAAGCCGACGTAAGTGTGCACATACCCTAAGGTTGGTTTCACACGACAGTTTTTTTTCTGATCTGGTTTTAGCACACAACCTGATGAACCCTGGAGTGCCTCCAAAACCCAGAACAGGTGTCAATCTTTCAAGTATACTTTCTCTGCAAGTTTCACTCCTCGTTTTGGCACACAAAACCTGATATACCCTGATCAGGAAAAAAATGCAGTGTGAAACCAGCCTTACGCTATATGTATATAAACTCAAGCTTCAGCTCATTTGTTTATTCAATCGCAGTTGCAAATTATATGGTTTCCAATGACAGCTTTGTATCAGCTCCAATATGGCAATTGATATTTTTGGAGGCATCATAAAGGGAGACCCATTGATAATGTGGCAGTTAAGAGGTTAATAGTTGAGCAGTGGCATCTCTAATAATATATCAACTATCTCCTGTGAAAATAAACTGATATGGGCCAATTAATATTGCATTACCCAGTCAGACACACAGCTGCTCCAATATCTGCTCACTTTTCTGGAGCAAAGAGCAGCTTAGCTCCATTCTATTGTGAGACATGTCACGTAACGGTAGGGTTGTGAATGTCGTCTGACATTTCATAATTCACTAATCTCTGGAAACCAATCCAGCAGAATTCAGAATTTACTTTCCTGTGTAAACAGCTACTAGAACACGATGTAACCAAAAAGTGGTTCAAGGTAAGTAAAGCAAATGATTTACAGAGTTACTTAACTTTTCATGTAGAAAATGGTAAGAGGTCATTAATAAAAGGAGTGAAATTCACCTTTATAGACTTAAAATGTAATTTATTTATTTTTCTGATTGCTTCCAAAGTGTACATCACTTAGTTTTATCCCTTGAGAAAGAGTTTGACCATCATCAGATGCATGATTATGGTGAAAGTGAACACCTTTATACACAGCTTCTTACATGGGATCCTCCAATCACAATAGGCAATGTCCTGACCTGACTGTGCTCCTCTCTTCACATTAACCTTTGCACACTCATTAGATGCTTTACTATAGGAGATGTGTCAGAGCCTGTTCATTGTGGCTACTAATGTAGATCACAGATCACATAAGAGGGAAGGGGGATTGAATGTCAAATGCAGACAGACCCCAATGGTGAATGATAGAGATGGCACAAATGGAAAATACTACAGAACAACCTCTCACTCCGAGCGGTGGGGGTAATTTTGCACAGACAATCCTTGAATTTACAGTGCCGAGTAGCATACCTTATCTAAGAATAAGGGTTTCATTATTAGGCTGTAGACAAGCCTAGTGCACGGTGATAAATTTGCTGGCCATAGATGACTGAACCCAGTGGCGGACTTTGTGCCCAGAGGGCCCTGGTGCAGCTGTTGATGGTGAGGAGCGGGTGGCGTGGGTGATTGCTAGTGGATGCAGGCGAGGACCGGAGGGGGAGCTGTTTGGGTGCTAATGGATGTAGGCGAGGAGCGGGGGGGGGAATATTGCTATAGCTGCTGCATCTCCTACCTGCGCAGGGCTGCCCTGGAACCGGGGCAGCTGAGGAGAGGAGGGGCGGGATCAGCCGAGGGAAGCACAAAGCTTCCCTCAGTTAACCCTCTCTCCTCTGACACAGGGACATGGGGGCCGGCTGAGGGCCCCCCTGCAGGCTTGAGGGGCCCCCTAGCCGGTCGGGGCCCTGGTGCAGCTGAACCAGCTGCACCACGGTAGGTCCTCCCTTGACTGAACCCCTTCCTTCTACGCTTCAATCTACTTTTGTAAAGTGTAGTGGGTTTGGCCAACACTGCTGTAAAGTATTTAACAATCTGAACAATTTGTGCAACTATGAAGGGTCACAATTTAAAAAAGCTTGATAGCAAAAATTCTGTCAAATTGATTTGACAAAAACAGAACCATAGTATATTACATATCAAGTTAATGTTGGCCCAAAAAGTCAGTACTTTGTGGACTTGCTATCCTTCTAAAATAAATGGGTGCCTCCTCCTGGACAGATAGTTCTGGGGAGGACAAAGAAAAATTGTTCGTGTTGAACTACAAAACCTGATCATTTTGTTCCTGTGTGAAATACCGTAAGTCATCTTACTCCTCTCTCCTTATTGGGAGCATGGGCACACTTGCAACAAAATATGCCCTTACATGGTGGTGTTGAGAGATGGCGATTGAGAGCGATGTCAGGTGTACGGCCACCTTGACTTTACCATATCTTTATAACAAATGGCCAATAACTGAAAGTCACTGCCTCCACTCTGTGCCAGTCATTACACTGGCTGCCCATACATTATAGGAGCAAATTCAAATAGCTTGTTCTCCACCACAAAGCTCTTCACAGTACAGGACCACCCAACCTCATCTCTGTCTATCACTCCATTCTTTTTGCTCTGGTAGCAACTTTAGACTAACATCTGTATTAATCTGAACCTCCCACTCCTGGCTCCAAGACTTCTGAGCTGCAGCAATTCTCTAGAATGCTCTACCCCAAGAAATTAGGTTTATCCACAATTTATAGTTTCAGACGCTCCCTAAAAACGCATCTTTAGGGCAGCCCATCATGCTCCCTAATTGAAGTCATTTAGACAAAGCCTATTCACTACACCAGACCCAAAAAAATGGCTGGAGGCCACTCATGCAGCGCTTATCCATTCCCCATTACCTCAAGATAGCTGGACAATCATTGTAAATAAACCCTGTACTTTGTATCACCCCTACCTCATTGTAGATTGTCAGATCATATGAGCAGGGCCGTCATTATTTTGTTATTTTTATAACTGTTACTTATGACTGTACATAAACTACTGAATTGTAAAGCGCTGTGAAATATTTTGTCACTTATATAAAAAAAAAAAAAAATATAGTCTAAACAGTAGGTTGTCATTAGGATTCAATGTTTTTTTTTGTTAGTTTTCTTTGAACAATTACATATGTAATTTCTATAGTCTGCAATATTCTGCAACCTTAATGTGTTTTTGACGAAAATGAACGTACATTTTAATTGTTTATTTTAGTAAAGCCAATAAAAGGGTTTTTTTTATATATTAAATATAGTTCGTTACAATTATTTTTTGTTTTATTTATATTGGAAAAGTGAATAAACTAATAGGGAACATACAACTAATGTACAGATATTAAGCAATAAGCTGCCGTACTACTGGAAATTTGAGTTTAAGCATTCTGTATACGTGAAGGAATGCACATAACTAGTGTTCCTTATCTAAATTGTTAACAGCTCAAGGCAAAGTCTTTAAAATGTAGTGTACAACTAAAATTATATACGGTAACTTTTTTTTTTTTGTCTACTTTTTCCTTCCAGTATATTGTAAACAATCAGAAAATGGTCAGATATTAGCAGAACACTACGAACAATAAGAGAACGGTCTTGATAACAGAGGTATTGCATTGTAAGTTAGGAAAGCATATAAAGTGGTGTTCAAAATAGTGTGATCAAAAACATGTTAAGCCCAAAATCTTTATCATAGTTTATTTCCATGCATTGGGAACATTGGACACCATTTTGTCCATCAAAACATGAAATTAAATATTTAAACCACTTTGCAGAAAACAAAATGCACATTGGGCTGTTCATGGAAAAAAAAAATAAAATAAAAAAACACACACACACACACACACACACACACACACCACACACACACACAACACACACACACACACACACACACACACACACACACACACACACACACACACACACACACACACACACACACACACACACACACACACACACACACACCTCAATTGGACTCTTTGCTACTTGCTTGTCACTATATCCTCAACATGTGACTCCATTCACTTGCATTGTGCTGAAATATAGCAGCAACATCTAGCAAATTTTTATTTCTTTGTGGACAAAAAGGCTTTGGAACCCCAATACCATTTTCTCTTTGGAGTCATGCCAGGGCAGATGTTGACACCTGAAAGGCCTAGGGAAGCACAGTAGATGGGCCTCCAATTCCAATAGCATACAGCATCCCTTTATGTACTTTGGTGGTCATAAAATTTATCAGAGATTCTCACATGACAGAAAATAGAAAGGTGCATTGTCCATTCCAATACAAAGCATGTCTGCACCTTCAGCGGCTTACAGATCTGCCACTACACCACCTTTTCTACAGGAAGTGTGCTTGGCAGGCTACCAATGTGCAGCTCGTAGGGCTCTTCAGCCGGCAATATATTCTGCTACATCAACTAATCATAACTAAATAGCCAAAGAAAAATTCTGAATATCTACCTGCCATGTCCTTCACCCCAGCAGAGAATCATGAGATTAAACTTCCCATTTCCTTCATTCACCAAGTTTCTGGTGTACCTGCAAAAAACAGAAATTATACATGTGAGAATAGAAAGTAATTTTATATTTAGGACTACCTCCATCGCTTGTTGGTCGCCTCTACAAGTTAAAAACAAGAAGACAGGAGGAGGGCAAAAGTAAGAAAGATGGGGGGGGAAATGATCGCAGAAAGATTAAATAAGGAGGCATCCAAACTGATCATATGGTTGCAAGCAGAAAGTGAGACAGTATATGGGCTTTTAGACTACGCTCCAATGACACGTACTGGTGAGTTTATGTTGCAGAATTTATGTATTATGCAAGTTACATACTTCTATACCAACAAAGACCATTGCAGTTCAGGTTAGTTTAAACAGCTGCGCTAATGGGGTATCTGCCCGTCTGTACGGGACCCTCACCTTTTGTGGCATAGGGGCCCAGACTTCTAAATGCTGGTGGACACAGATAGAAGAGGGCCCCTAAGCAAGTGCAATATATAGGCCCTTTGCAGGCTAAGAGCTCATCAAAATGCATAATTCCGCCTGGTTTGGAGGTAGAAATGGGCCCCCTCACATCTAGGGCCTCTGTGCGGCTGCACCAATGATATGTCTGCCCCTGCTTACAAGGCACCATAGTCGTGATATACTTCAGATTAACAGTACTGAACAATAAAATGCAGTGCATTTTGCAATCTGTCAAAGCTATAATGAGAAATTACTGACATTTTTCAATTGTCATTAGAGCTACAAAAATTAAACCCATATTTGTGTAGTTTTCACTTAGATACAACTTTGACTTTTTCCATCTGTTCACCCATTTGGCCATCTAAAACTGAAAAACTGATCTTGATAGTGAGAATACAAGGTGGCTACTTTCTTCATCTCAACATAGGACTGCTCAATATAAATCTTATGTATATGACATTCTAAATGAAGACTGAACCCATTAATCACCACAATACTGTACATACAATTTAAACAATATTACATGTAATAGCCATTAAAAAGAATTCTCCTGTTGGGAGTGTTAGGAGAATTAACGATATTTACTTTTAGGATTGCCACTACCAATAGATTATGACACTAGAGTAAAGGTCCTCTTCAGAGAGGCATCTTGTCTAAGGCCATTTATGCAACATAATTCAAAGTGTCCATTAAAACGTAATAGTGAGGACCTGGAAAAGCCCAGATCAAAGCTCTTACAAGACACTATACATCATCTTAGATGCAACAACATAGCTCCTCTCCTATATCGCTGTGCCTGGTATTGAAAGAATCTTACTACAAAAGGGATTAGGTCACGTTTTTTCACCCACTCCCCAGCCTCAGTCATCCTGATTGCTGGGCTCTTGCTTGATTAAAGGTGATGTCACACGCGTCAATATCGCTGTCAATGTCGCTCATACGTCACGGATTTTCAGTCGCTCGAGCGACGTAAAAGTGACGCAGGAGCGACATTGAAGCGTGTGACCAAGCGATGCAACCAGCGATTTGTCACTGATCACCGATCACAGGTTTCACTGCCAGATGTAAAACCTGCCGCTCATCGCTCAGTAGACCTTGTGCATCGTTGCGTGTGACACTAAACGCAGCGACGTATTTTCTATTTTGACATCGTACAAGCGACTAAATAAAATCGCTTGCAAGATGGCGACATCACCGCATCGCTGGGTCATATTGACGCGTGTGACATCTTACCTGCGATAATTCCACATCGCTCAGGCGATTAATAATTTGTGACGCATGAGCGATATCGCGGGCGACATTGACATGTGTGACAGGCCCTTAACAGTTTGGAACAGAGACATGATTGTGCTGCTGGCCCCAATAGTGTGCTCTCAGATGTCACTGTATGGAGGCAGCTTTGCCCCTGCAGCACTAGGGAAGGGCAGTTACAGTAAAGCAGACAAGGTTTGGCCACTGCTGCTAGACTAAAGAGGTTGCTTGTAAACTAGGGAACAAAAAATTAAAAAAAAATTTATAACAACATCTTAGATTTCAATATATAAAATATTCCAGTTGCAAATCTTTATTCATTATATAGTGATATGCATTGAGAACAAAGAGAATTTTGTTTACGTACCGTAAATTCTTTTTTCTTTAATCATCAATGGGAGACCCAGACAATGGGGTTTAGGGCTCCGCCCTCCGGAGGTCACACTAGGTACTACAAGTTTGTAGACACCGCCTCCTCCGCATATAAACCCCCACCGTAGGAGAAATCCTCAGTTTAGTCTATAAGCTGCGAGGAGAAAATTAACCACACCCGAAACATCGGGAAGAATGCCGTGCCCAGACGGTTGAACAACCCGGAAAACACTGTCTCAACGGAGAACAGATTAAATGCAAACATGCAACGGAACAACTGGGTGGGTGCTGGGTCTCCCATTGATGATTAAAGAAAAAAGAATTTACGGTACGTAAACAAAATTCTCTTTTTTCTGGTCATCATAATGGGAGACCCAGACAATGGGGATGTCCTAAAGCAATACCCCAGGGCGGGAAGAGTTCCTCAACAAGACGGATAATACACGGACCCCCTTAAAGGTGGGCAACCGCCGCCTGGAGGACCCGCCTGCCCAAACTTGCATCCGCAGAGGCATGGGCATGCACCATATAGTGCTTTGAGAAAGTGTGCAGGCTGGACCAAGTGGCCGCCTGACACACCTGGAGAGCAGATGCTCGATGTCGCAAGGCCCATGAGGCACCAACAGCTCTTGTAGAGTGTGCCTTCAACCCCACCGGGAGAGGCAAGCCAGAAGACCGGTATGCCTCTTGAATGGGAGCCTTGATCCACCTGGCCAAGGTTGACTTCGAAGCCGCGGACCCCTTACAGCGACCCATCGTGAGGACAAATAAGGAATCCGAACTCCGAAAGGAGGCGGTCCTGGACACATAAATGCGTACAGCTCTCACGAGATCCAGAGTATGGAGGTCGCGCTCAACCTGATGAACGGGAGCGGGGCAAAATGATGGGAGAACAATCTCCTGGTTTAGGTGGAAAGTGGAAACCACCTTCGGCAAGAATTCAGGCCGTGGACGCAACACCACCTTGTCTTGGTGAACCACCAGAAAGGGTGACTTGCACGAAAGTGCAGCCAATTCTGAGACCCTCCTCAGAGACGTAATCGCCACCAGAAAGACCACTTTCTGGGACAGACGAGAGAGAGAGATGTCTCTCAGAGGCTCAAACGGCGGTTTCTGCAGCGCCGCCAGGACCATGTTGAGGTCCCAAGGGTCCAGAGGTCGCCTGTAAGGCGGAACCACCCGAGACACCCCCTGCAGAAAATGACGGACCTTCGGGAGAAGCGCCAATCGCCTGTCAAACAGCACTGAAAGTGCCGAAACTTGACCTTTCAGAGAGCCAAGGGATAATCCCAACTCCAAACCCGACTGTAGGAAAGCCAGCAATGTCGGGATGGACAAAGGCCACGGTGAGCGACCACCAGAGGCACACCAGGAGAAAAAGATTTTCCACGTTCTGTGGTATATCTTCCTGGAGACAGGTTTCCTTGCCCGGTTCATTGTGGCAACAACCGCAGGAGAGAAACCCCTGGATGTCAGCAGCCAGGCCTCAAGAGCCATGCAGTCAATCTGAGGGCCCTGGAATTGAGGTGGAAGAACGGGCCTTGCGCGAGTAGATCTGCGCGTTCTGGGAGAGCCCACCGGTGTCCGCCTGACAGTTGCCACAGGTCCGGGTACCAGGACCTCCTGGGCCAATCTGGAGCCACCAGAATGGCTCTGTTGCATTCTGTCCTGATTTTCCACAGAACCCTGGGAATTAGAGCCAGAGGCGGGAACACATATGGCAGCTGGAAGCTGGACCAACTCAGGATCAGGGCATCCGCCCCCAGAGACTGAGGATCCCAAGACCGCGCCATGTATTGTGGCACCTGATGATTCAGCCGTGAGGCCATCAGATCCACGTCCGGAACGCCCCATCTCCCACAGATGTCCCGGAAGACTTCTGGATGCAGGGACCACTCTCCGGCGTCCATCCCCTGTCGGCTCAGGTAGTCGGCCTCCCAGTTCTCGACCCCTGGGATGTGTACTGCGGAGATCAGGCAGCCGTTTTCCTCCACCCATGCTAGAATGCGGTGGACTTCGGCGAGGGCCTGAGCGCTTCTGGTCCCTCCCTGATGATTTATGTAGGCGACGGCCGTCGCATTGTCGGACTGTACCCGAATGGGCCGTCCCGACAGGAAGGTCTGAAACGCTAGGAGCGCCAGATAGACCGCCTTGATCTCCAGTACGTTGATCTGCAACGCCGACTCCGACTGAGTCCAGAGGCCTTGAGCCCTGTGGTGTAAGAACACCGCCCCCCAGCCCTTCAGACTGGCGTCGGTGGTCACCACTAACCATGACGGTTTTAGGAAGGATCGACCCCGTGACAGGTGATGTGGCAGGAGCCACCACTGCAGGGAGTCCCTGGTCGATTGTGACAGCGTCACTAGCCGATTCAGAGAGATCGTCCTTTTGTCCCATCGGCGAAGAATCTCCAGCTGGAGAGGTCGGAGGCGAAACTGCGCGAAAGGCACCGCCTCTATCGCCGCCACCATGCGTCCCACCAGCTTCATCAATCCCCGTAGGGAAGATTGTGGTGACAGAAGAACCGTCTGTACTCCTGACTGGATCGCAAGCTGTTTGGCTTGAGGTAGGGACACCAGGGCTGAGTCTGTGTGGAAGTCCATGCCCAGATATGTCAATGACTGGGTCGGGACCAGGGTCGACTTTGGAATGTTGAGAAGCCACCCGAACTGTTCCAGAGACTTCATGGTCGCCTCCAGGCTCACCCGACACAAAGGTCTTCCGATGGCGCCCTGACCAGCAGGTCGTCTAAATAGGGAATGACGGCGTGTCCTTGCACATGCAGGAGAGCCATCATGGAGGCCATCACCTTTGTGAACACTCGCGGTGCCGAGGCTAGCCCGAACGGCAGTGCCACAAATTGGAAGTGTTCTTCCCCCACTGCAAATCTCAGCCAGCGCTGATGAGCTGGTGCAATGGGAACGTGAAGGTAAGCGTCCCTGATATCGATGGACGCTAGGAAATCCCCCTGTGACACCGCCGCGATCACGGAGCGCAGGGATTCCATACGGAACTTCCGAACCAACACGTGACGGTTGAACAACTTTAGGTCCAGAACCGGACGGAAAGAGCCGTCCTTCTTTGGGACGATAAAGAGGTTGGAGTAAAAACCCCTGAACCTCTCTCCCGTGGGCACTGGGACCACCACTCCGTCTCTGCGGAGACCCTCCAACACCAGGTGAAAAGCCTGAGCCTTGTCTGGGGAAGGGACAGACCGATGGAATCGGTGTACCGGCTGTGACGTCAGCTCTATCCTGTAGCCTCTTGAGACTACGTCTCGGACCCACTGGTCTTGGACGTGGAGTAGCCACCTGTCCTGAAAGAGAGACAGGCGGCCCCCCACCTGTGGGGAGACAGGATGAAGGAGCGAGTCATGCCGAAGCGGGTTTGGGGGTGGCAGCTGCTGCCCCTGCCGGCTTCTTTTGGCGACCTTTGCCGCGCCACTGGGTAGAGGGCTTGCCCCCACGGTCCGTGCGAGTGGACGTTGCTGATGACTGCGAGCTGGGGCGAAAGGACCACTGCTTTGGGTTCCTTTTCACGGTATACCGTGGCTTAGGCTTATTCTGCGGTATCTTAGACTCAGCAGAATCCTTAATCAGCTTGTCCAGCTCGGTGCCAAAGAGCCTGTCACCAGAAAATGGAAGATTTTGCAAAATCTTCTTAGACGTGGCATCTGAGTCCCAAAGACGCAGCCACAATAACCTGCGGATCGCTATAGCATTGGCGGAAGCCACAGCCGAGCGAGTGGCAGTTTCCAAAGTTGCCGTCCTGGCGTAATCCGCGTAAGCCTTCGCCCTGTCGGTAAGCGCCAGGACCTCTGGGCTGGACCTAGCTAGGTCAGAGATACCATCCAAGCAGGAGGTAATCGCCTGTAGGGTCCAGACCGTGGCAAAATTAGGGGCAAATGAAGAGCCCACAGCCTCGTAGGATGACTTGGCGAGTTGCTCAACCTGTCTATCCGTAGCATCCTTCAATGAGGAGCTATCAGAGGCAGAAAATAAGGAACGTGCAGCAATCCTGGTCATGGAAGCATCCACCTTTGGGGACTGCGACCACTCCTGAAGCACCTCCTGAGGAAAGGGAAAGCGAAGGTCCTTGGCTTTACGGACATAACGCCGCCCAGGATGTAACCTGGGTGTTCTAATCACCCTTCCAAAATTAGTGTGGTCCATAAAGGCTCCACTTGGTCTAGCCTCCGGCCGCAGCCATTGATAGACCTCCTTGGGGTGCACAGTCACCTCCTCGGGAGGAGTGACCAGACGTAAAGTCTCATTGATGGAGGACACCAGATCCTCAACCCCATCTGGAGATTCAGAGACAGACCCAAGAGTAGAACCCCCATCATCTTCCTCACCATCAGAGGAACGCTCCTCCTCAGAGGGAGCCTGGAGCTCTGGAGAGGCCTCACGAGCTCGCTTAGGGGGTCTCACAGTAGAAGTAAGAGACACCCGGGGGTAACTAGGAGGAGTAGCTGGGTTTTCCAGCCTCCTATGAAGAGCCTCCAGGGATTGCGACATGGAGGACATCTGGGCCAGCAGAGACTCATTTATCTTACTCTGCGTTTCCCATGTCCCTGGGATCAGCCGAGCCTCAGGGTACAGACCCGCAGATCCTGACTCTGCAGTAACTGTCTGGGTCTCTGGGCGCCCGCAATTATTGCAGGACCCCTCCACCAGTGAACCGTTGCATGTAGCGCAGGTAATGGTGACATCTGCTGCCTTAGCAGCATGCTTCCTTACTGAGGACATCTCCACAGTAGGGGAATAAGCCAAGTTGTAAACAAACAAACCGGGGAACCCGGTGGCTTACCGACCGCTAGGAGCGGTAGGAGGAAGCGGTGTAATTGTGTGACCTCCGCGAGTTCCGGTCTCCCTGAGAGTGCAGACACACGCTGCAGCCAGATCCCAGCCGGGAAGTGAGGGAGAAGATGGCCGCCGACTGTGAATACGTAGGCGTGGCCAGGAACACGCGGGAGAACACAAAAAACACGCCCATCAGTGAGTCATCACAAGAGCTGCTTCCTCCCCCTCCAGGCTGCCTCAGCAATGGAGGTGCCAGAGCCCGCAGCGCGGGAAGAGTGTGAAGTAATACACATACACACACACAGACTGCCCGCACAAAACAAACAGCAGCAGCCTTCAGCTTCAGCCCCTGTGACACACAGGGCGGTCAGCCAGAGTGACCCCAGCACAGGGTACACTATCAGAACCGCGGACCCGAGGGTAACCGCGCGGTCTGAGTGCCATGCCACCAAGTGACAGACACTACCCCCAGGCACACATGAGACCACAAGGGGCCTCAGTGCCGGTCCGGTCTGTAAGCACCTTTAGGGAGGCCTCGGACGGGGGTACAGCACCAGTCCGGAATGTAAGCACCATAATGGGAGGCCTCGGACTGGGCTGGCTCCGTCCGGTCTGTAAGCACCATTTAGGGAGGCCTCGGACGGAGCGGAGCTGTGCAAGGCTCCAGGCTCCCCCTATCCAGAGCCTCCACAGAGGGATGGAAAGGGGAAAGCACGACAGCGTACCGGGAGAACAGCTAAGTGTCCAGGCTAAAAGCCCTCCGGTACCTCCACCAGCGTGTTCCACAAAGGGTGAGCGGGGAGACTGTCGAGGGTCCCGACCGGGACCAATTACCTTGTCTTCATACGCCATCACGTAAGCTGTGAGAATGCAGTGAAGTGCAAGCAAAGCGTGATCCTCCGAGCACACTAAGTTTAAAACTGAGGATTTCTCCTACGGTGGGGGTTTATATGCGGAGGAGGCGGTGTCTACAAACTTGTAGTACCTAGTGTGACCTCCGGAGGGCGGAGCCCTAAACCCCATTGTCTGGGTCTCCCATTATGATGACCAGAAAATAACAGTTATAATTACAAATCCAAATTAAATATCCCTTGGAGGTCTGGAATTAGAATGATACTCAAAATCAAAGAGGGAAAAAACAAAAAACTAATTACAGGCTGATCCAACCTCTGTGATAATGCCTCAAGAAAAGGAAATGAAGCTCAGTAGTGTGTGGCCTCTGCAAGCCTGTATGACCTCCCTACAATGACTGGGCATGCTCCTGATAAAGCAGCAGGTGTGCTCTGCCTAGAGCTGCATTAAAGCATCCATCAATTTCTGTGGTACAACATGCCATTGGTGCACTGGCTGACAGACAGTAAAGGGCCCCTGTGCAAGAACAGTTTATACCCTTTGCAGTCCAATAGCTGATCAGAATACATTATAGCCCGCTTTCTATGTGGAAATAGGCCCCCTAAACTTTTGGGCCCTTGTGCGGCTCCACAAGTTGCACCAATAATAGGTCTACCCCTGCGTTGCTAGATGGAACGAGACCCGTTGTCCCTGATGTGCCCAATTGGACTCAGGTCTGGGGAATAGGCAGGTCAATCCATAGCATTAACCTCCCTGGCGGTATGATTAGGTCAGGAATTCTGTACTAAAAGCGGTACCATTTTATTGGGGAAAAATTTCTTTTATGGGCAGAAATGTTATACTTTAAATGTAATATTTTAAATGGGCTTCCTCACACCCCCAAACCATGTGGGCTCCTACAGCAGCCTGACATGTGCCAGAGATAAAGAAGCCAGGCTGATCCCTGGGCACAGGGGGTGAGAGGACCATGATGTGGGAGATAACAGAGATCTGGAGTAATATATATGAAGCGATCATAAGAGCAGCAGGATGGGTATGGAGCATGCCATGCACAGGGCACAATGCACACACAAGGAGAAGATGCACTCACATTGCCTCCACAGCTCTTGTAACAAAGCCAGGATGATGGAATCAGTGAGTGGGAGACGGGGAGGGAGGGGCTTCGCTCTTCTGGGGTCTCTGGCAGATGGGCACAAAGGCTTCCAGGTGCCAGATCGGGGGATGGCTCGGAGGCTGCTGCTGGAAATAGTAGCTGGAGTCTGCCGGGGCTTCTTCAGCACAACAGGCACACACCGATCAGGCCGCAGGGCAGAGGCGGGCATCAGCTGGGCACCGCTCCATGGAGGGCACTGCAGACCGCCAGGTGACAGACACAAGGGATACACACGGACACTCACCCTCCTGCCTGCTCCCTCTGTAGCATCTCCCCAGTCTCCGCTGCTGTTACCACCCCCTTCTTCCCCCAGTTCCTCGCAACGAGCTGCAGCACTGCCTCCTGGTAATCCTGAGCGTGACTCGGGGTTACCGCTTCTGATAGTGAAAGTTAACCCCGAGTCAGGCTCAGGAATACCGCTAGGCAGGTTAATGCCATCATGCAGGAACTGCTGCCACATCTCAGCCACATGAGGCCTAGCATTGTCTTGCATCAGAAGGAACCCAGGGCCCACTGAATCTGCATATGGTCTCACATTGGGTTTGAGGATCTGGCTAGTACAGAGGGCTACAAGGCCCTCCAAAGAAGTGCCTCCCCACATCATTACTGACCCACTGTGAACCCAGTCATGCTGGAGGATGTTGCAGACACCAGAATGTTCTCCATGGTGTCTCCAGACCCTCACTTATGTAGATAAAGTTCCCAGTGAGCACAATTGAAGAGCACAGGGCACCAATTTCAAATCTGCCAATCTTGGGAGTCTCTCGCATATGCCAATCGCTCTGCACAGTGTTGGGCTGTGGGTGTTGTGCTTACCTGTGGGCTTCAGGCACTAATAATCGCCCTCATATTGAGTTTGTTTCTGATAGTTTGAGCAGGCACCTGGATATTAGTGGCCTGTTGGAGGTAATTTTGCAGAACTCTGGTACTGCTCCTCCCGTTCCTCCTTGTGCAAAAGGAGGAGGTAACGGTCCTGGATTTTAGTCCTTTCATTTTCCAACCACTTTCTGGGGTTTCCCACCTGGACTTAACCTATACGCTGTGCAGATGTTCCTATGCACAATTCCCGTTACTTGGGTGTGGCCTTCAGTGTAGGCTGTTCCTGCTTGCATTTTGCATCCTGCCACTATGTGTTTTACAGTTTGAGGTTACATCAGAAAAATGGCACGAAAAGATGAAATGCTGAGGGTTAGCCTAAGATGGCAAAAACAGCAGCCCTGTGAAGAACTGGGACTTTAGGTGCCATGGCAAGAAAAGCCATTGCATGGGATAGATTATCGACAGATAATGGAGGTGGCTGACATGTTGAAATCCTACTAATGGCTGGAGAAAGCTGGACTCCAGGACAGCACAGAGGCACTAATCATAGCTGCACAAGTGCAGTTGTAGGGTACAAGATCCATAGAAGCAGGGATCTACCACACAAGACAAGACCCAAGATGCAGACTATGCAAAGAAACCTCGGAAACAGCCCAACACAGTGGCAGGATGCAAAAATGCAAGCAGGAACAGCATACACCGAACGTCACAACCAAGCAGCGGGAATTGTATCCAAGAACATTTATACAGTGTATGGGCTAAGTCCCCCTAAGACCAGGTAGGAGACCCCCGAAAAAGTGTTTGAGAATTAAAGGGTGAAAATCCTGTGACTTAAAGATCCGGATGGATAAGCATGTGTTGGCTAACCAGCCACATATTGTGATAGGCAAGGATCAGAAGACCGCAATGATAATAGATGTGGCAGTGCCAGATGACAGCAACATCAGAAAGAAGGAATATGAGAAGCTGGAGAAATACCAGGAGCTCAAAGTAGAACTGGAGAAGATGTGGAAGGTGAAGGCAACATTGATTCCAGTGGTGATAGAAGCACTTGGGGCAGTGACCCGCTAAGGTGGAGAAAATGGCTGCAACAGATTCCAGGAGCAACATGTTAACCCTTTCCAGAAAAGTGCTGGGAACAACTAAGATCCTACGCCGAACTTGAAAACTCCTAGGCCTCTGGTAGATGACCCAAGAAGGAGGAAGGATTAAAAACACACAAACCCTGCAGAGGTGAGAAGGGAATATATATATATATCACACACACACACACACACACACACACACACACACACACACACACACACGATTGATTTGTATTTAGTCACATATGTCTTTGTAGTCTTCTGATTCATCAAGGAGTCAAACTACATTTAGGTTTATAGGTATAAAAAAAAAAAAAAAAAAAAGAGAATCATGTCTATGTGTTATGTTTCTGGGTACATGTAAGGTGTTAAACTAAATCTTCTAGAAATTGAATAGAACAATCAGTTCATTATACAGAGCAAAAGATCAGAGAATGTTCCAGAATGCCGCAAGTGGCTCCTGCCAGTGTGGATGCCAATATTTGCTGTACGATTAGTGCAGGATTAAGGAGGACTATATATACACACACACACTTGTAGAGAGGAGAAGATGTGAAACGCCAATTTGGAGACTGGGCTGCCCATGTGTGCTTTATTGTTACATGTTCCTTCAAGGACTTAATTTGCCGATCCACCACTCATAAATTGCTCTTTTTCCAATATGAATATTCACTTTTCCATATTTTTATTAACAGTACAGATAAAAGGAAAAATAGGTTACTTATCTGATTTTTCACCTTGTTTAACCAAGCATGAGCTGCATGGCTTCCTCTGTGCTTGGCCTTAACCCTACTGTTAGCCAATTCTCCCTCATGGTTTTAACAGGCATCATTCAGGGCAGATACATTACATAATCCTACCCCGCAGCTCATTAGTATCCTTTTGTCAGAAGTGGCCAGGCTGACTTTAAAACGACCTGTCTGATCTCCTGGTTTACTAAATGCTTGCATACTATAAAGTTAAACATATTTTGAGATTTTATAAAGAATGCAAGCCTTTGCTAAGGCAGGAGGTCAGACAGGTCCTTTTAAAGTCAGCCTGGCCACTGACCAGCTACACCCTACAGCTCATTTAGTATGGTTTTTACAGTTGAAACCAGAGGTTTACATACACTATATAAAAGACATATGCATGTTTTTCTCACCATTAGACATGAAATCAGAATAAACCTTTCCCGTTCTAGATGAATTAGGATTACCATCTACTATATAATTGCCTAATCTCGTCTGTCAACTAAATCACGCGCCAGCGCTCATTGGTCGTCACCAGCCGCGGCAATCAGTGAGCGCAGCCAATGCATAACAGCCGCGTGCATTCAAAACTTGCGCCAAGCTGAAACCTGGTGACAGCGATACATAGGCGTCACTATCGCTAGGATACACACGTCCGGCCACAGCCATCACAGGGGTCCGCGGCGACCACCGGCACCAGCCGCTACGTCCTCACCCCCCCCCCCCCCCTTCATTTTCACCCTTGCCCGCCTCCCTCTGTTCTCACCCATCGCCTCCAGCTACAGAGTCGCACTCTGTGCAGCAGTCATGTGACAGGGCGGGCTGATGTGACGTCACACAGCCCGCCCTGTCACATGACTGCTGTACAGACTTCAGCATCCGGCATCACTCAAGCAAGCCACAGGTGGGAATCTTGCCCCCCCCGCGCCATCCTGTCCCCCTGCTCCATCCTGCACCCCTGGCACGCAACACTGATAGCGCTGCATGCTGGCACCGCTGCATACAGACACCGCTGAACAGCGACCCTGCTGTACACGGACACTGCTGTAGGTATCTATATAATTGCCTAATCGGGTCTGTCCAGAAAATCACGCGCCAGCGCTCATTGGTTGCAGCGGCTGGCGGTGACCAATGAGCGAAGTGTATGCAAAACAGCCACGCACATTCAAAACTCACGCCAAGCTGACACCTGGCGACGGCACGCCAGGATACATGCGTCCGGCGCGGCTATTGTTGGGAGATCTGACAGTAGCTGTGGCTCATCTACTGCCGCACAGAGGTCCGCGGCGAGCCAGCCGGGAGTCAGCTTGCAGCGGTAGCACCCCGACCGCCATATTGGAACACCCACATTACGGGTATTCCTATATGGCGGCCGGAATTCAAATCCCCCGCCAAGCTGCGCCGCTTCAACTGATCGGCTGGCGGCGACCAATCAGTGAAGCGGCGCAGCTTGGCGGGGGATTTGAATGCCGCGCTACTGATTATTCGCCGCTCTCAGCAGCGCGGGATTCAAAACCCCTGCCAAGTCATGCTCAGCTTTTAAAACACGCTTCGCTGATTTGGTCGCCGCAGCGGCCAATCAGCGAAGTGGAGCACGGCTTGGTATATTGGGGTGCAATTTGAACTGCCGCTCATAGTGTGATGCAGTTCACTCCTGTTTACAAGGTATTCTAGAATACCTGATGCATTAGAATCGGGCCACCATCTAGTACTTATTTATATTTGCCAGATGCCAGAATAAAGATATTTATTACTTTCTGCAAAGTCACACATTTACATACATTAGTATTTGGCGCCATTGCTCTTACACTAAGGGTGGAGGGCACACTGGCATTGAACTCGCGCAAGTTTAATGCGAGAAAAACTCGCATTAAACTCGGACCTGTATTTTTCAATGATACAGGTCACATTAATGCGAGTTTCTGGCATTAAACTCGCTTTGCGAGAGCGATCTGAGTGCAATCGCTGCGATTGCACGCGATTCCCTCATGCGAGTGGCCATTAAAAGTATATGGGTGCGAGCTAGACTCTCACCCATACAGCACACCATGCGATAATCGCAGCCGTGTGCTGTCAAAAGCACTGGCCCCTGCAGTCCCCATACAGTTACAATAATGTTTCATTGCTGTGACAGCAGCAGTGAAGCAGTATTGTATGTAGAATTTATTATTCTTTGCAAAGTTAAGTACACTTATCAGCTTCATTTGACATGTTTTTATCATGTCGGCTGTTCAGGACTTCATTCAGCACTGTGCTACCGAGAGGGTTGTAACCCGGTGATTAAGGGGGTAATCAGTCGCTGGTGTCATGACACCATCTGTCCAGGGGTTGTCCTCTCCCCCTGGATACATGGTGACATGACATTGTGTCTGAATGGGTTAATTATTCTGTAAACCAAGTTTAAGTTTATGTCGGGTGTATAGCTGAGACAGAAAGAGCCGTGATTTGTGAGGAGCTGTCCATGGTGCTGAAGCTTCCATTCATAACTCACTGGCTCTTTCTGTCACATCTCTAAACCCGACAAACTTAAACTTGGTTTACAGAATAATTAACCCATTCAGACACAATGTCATGTCACCATGTATCCGGGGGGGGGGGGGGGGGGGGGGGGGGGGGGGGGAGGGGGGTGGGACAACCCCTGAACAGATGGTGTCATGACACCAGCGGCTGATTACCCCCTTAATCACCGGGTTACAACCCCCTCGGTAGCACAGTGCTGAATGAAGTCCTGAACAGCCGACATGATAAAAACATTTCAAATGAACCTGATAAGTGTACTTAACTTTGCAAAGAATAATAAATTCTGCATACAATACTGCTTCACTGCTGCTGTCACAGCAATGAAACATTATTGTAACTGTATGGGGCCAGTGCTTTTGACAGCACACGGCTGCGATTATCGCATGGTGTGCTGTATGGGTGAGAGTCTAGCTCGCACCCATATACTTTTAATGGCCACTCGCACGAGGGAATCGCGTGCAATCCCATGTTAGGGAGCGCCGGATTGTCCCGGATCTGGGAGAAGCCAAATTGGACAGATTTTTCTTCCCGGACACAATTGTATATGTTCTATAGAGCGTGGCTTTGTGTCAGTCTGCCTTTATTCTTCCTAAAAATGAAGAATCAGATTTTAGATCAGTCCCTTTATCAGAAGTGCATGTACATACGCCATGATAGTTTCCAAATAGGGACATTGTGTCTAGGGGTACACCCCCCAACAAAACTAGTGGTTACACACATTTGTCAATTTATACACTTACAGGAGGAATAACACATACAAGAAAAATATGCTCTATAATGGTTAAATTTATAAATTTTAGAACGAGCACTTGCTAAAAAAAAAAAATATAAAAAGAGCACAAGTAAAATGTGGTTTGTGGAGTCAGTCTACAGGTTTGGCAAACTCAGATACTGAATGTTTGCTGTAGCATATCATTATAGGTGTGAGGTTTACATGTGCAATAATAGATGGTGGAAATTCCAACAAGGCTGATAACGCCTAGTTTCCAATTTTCTAAAAAAAAAAAGGAAATCTGTCAATAGGGTTTTGCCATGTAATCTGAGATCAGTTTGATGTAGGGACAGAGATTCTAAATCAGTGGCGTAACTTGAAGTTCATGGGCCCTGATGCAAAAGCTCCAAATAGGCCCCCTGTTATTGCAATTTTTTAGTAGCATTAGTCCTTTTATATAGGCAAAAGGGACTTTTGGGGCCCCCTAGGCTCCAGGGCCCTTGTGCGATTGCAACCCCTGCACCTGTTATAGTTACACCCCTACCCTGAATCCAACTGTCATTTTCTGGTTTGAATGCTATCAATTTGATTGAATCACTTTGCTGCAGGTCAAGCAGTTTTCTAAAGGCTGAGCTTAGTAGAACCCCACCCACAGCACCAATTGGCAGAAAGCTACTAATCAGTGGTGTGGAGTGGTTACAGAGCATGAGAACAAAATAGCATAAGACAACTACTCCTGTAATGATGATCTCCTAGTGATAAAACACTGATTTTATTGAAACAGTCCATTAAGTGACACATTGCTGGAATTAAGGTCCCTGCCCCCACATTACAGTGGTCTCAGATTAAGTAGCTAAAGCCTGCTGGTTTTATTGCTGATAAACACAGCGATGGCACAAGCTGCCGGATTCCGGGTCGCAGCCGGGTACACAGGCTACAGTCCACACAAAGTAACCCGGTACTTTCAGGTTATGAGCTTTCCGATATAGGTCGCCCCGAGCTCCCAGCCCTCCTGGGCTAGACCGTGTTATAATAGCACTCGGCCCCTGGAACTCTTGACCTCTCCTGTCTATATCTGCTGCTACTTCAGCTTAGGCAAAAACTGTCCACAGGGAACCCCATCCTGTCTCCTAACCAGGCTTTTAACACTGTGTCTCCTTCCGGGGATCCTGAAAGGCCCAGAGCGGAGGGAGTGGCCCGTCACACACACACCACACACCACACAATGTGTGAGAGAGGAGAGAGGGACGGGCCACTCCCGTTTGCACTGTAGCAAAACCAAAACCAAAGAAGGTACCAAATAATATAGTTTAGGCGGCCACTGTATTACCTAATGGCTAAAGGTTTATGCAATCTGTAGGTGGAGATTTCTGTCCAGATGTTTAGGCCATCTTTGTTTAGATTGACAAACTATAAAAAGGGATCTCCTTAAGTTTAAAAGTTATTACTCAATGTAATTGAGGAAAACTAATGCCGACTTCCCCACAGGGATGCCAACATACTCACTGCCACAAAATGGGCAGGGTGCCTCCTCCCCGCTCAGCTGCCGTTTCCAGCTCCTGATTCCTGTGCACACCGTACAGGTTCCCCAGGAGTGTGTTTAAGGCATGTGTCTGCATGTCTCCACTGCTCTTTAAGGTCACTACTCCATTACCTAGAAGTGCCCCTCAGCCTATGGCACACACAAATTTCAAGAAAATATCCTGCCTTAGACAACTCCTTCACATTCCCCATGTGTGCCTGATTACATTAAAACAACAATGCCTATACTTGTGCTTTGAAATTCAACTGCACTATTTTTTATTCCACACTGTTGGGGAGAACTGTGCTCGCTAGTCTCCAACCACCCTCTGACTCTGCCTACTTGCACGACCGGCCCCAAGTGGTGCTCCAAAACTGGGTGTGAAGATCTACTGCTTCACTATGTGCTGGGAAATACAGGAAATAAACCGCGGATTTAACCCAACTATGACACTGAGCAGACATGAACAGAGAAAGGCCAAATCAGTCAGGAGCCTTAGGGTACCTTTACACGTCATAATATCGCAATGCAACATCGACAAAAAGTCACGTGGTACAGCCGTTGCAGTTGATATCGTTCGCGTGTGGTGTCGTGTAAATAGGCAATGCACAGGGAAGAAAAAAAAAAAAAAAAAAAAAAAAAAAAATTGTAGCTACGATATTGCAAGAAGATTGTGCAAGCCCTTCAACCATACGATATTGTATATGCGATCTGGCATGATCGTGCCGTGTGACGGTGCAACTACGATCTTGTTTGCAACTTCCCCTATTCACTACATTGTTAATGCTCGGTCCCTGGGTTGCTCATACCCAGCGGGAAAAAGTTGCGTACAACATCGTAGTTGCGTTGCCTGCCGATGTCTCCCTGTGTGACAGCTCCTATGCGATCTTGGAAAAGTGCCAAAAACGTGCGCGCTCCCGTGAAATTGTATGCAATATTGGAATGATATTGCGCCGTGTAACGGTACCCTTACACTTTTGGTAAGCTGTACAGATCCAGACAACCCAGAGTCTTGACAGTAACCCCCACCCCCCTTCCGTGAGGGACCACTGGGCCCTTAAATTGTGGAATTTCTTTAAAGAGTTGGCGTGAATCTCGGATATTGGTACCCAAGATCTCCATCCACTCCAAACCCCTTGCAGTGAACAAGATGTTACAAGACACCCTAACACCCCGCACAGTCTTTAACACCCCCAAAATGGATTAGATGGTCAGCAGGTCAAAAAGATTTAATATGTTTGGGTGGGGTTGGGAACTTAAAGTTAGGACTGTTAGTCAATTCTAAAATAGTATAAGGGGGTGTGCCCACAGGACTTTTCCAGCAGTCCTGAACGCAGCATAAGGGTGGAGGCACACTGGCGTGAGACTCGCGCAAGTCTCACGCTTGTAAAAACGCATGTCACTCACACTGATGTTAACAAATTGGCCAGGGCACGCGTGCGCCTCTCGCCGGCAATGCGATTCCACTCGCAGCATGCTGCGTATGTGTGCGATTCCTACGCGCGTACGGCCAATGCAAGTCTATGGCGGCGTTTTTTCTCGCATGAAGTCAGCACACCATGCGAGTTACATGCGCGAAATACGCTTGTACGTGACAGGAAGTACAAGCTGATTCCAATTCTGAAGTGCACCTGCATGCCTCCATGTCTGAAAAACACCTTACACTCGGATCGCTGTTTGTGACTGAAAAAACGCACTCGCATCGCACTGCAAACGCACAACACTCGCACGCACTCGCACACAACTTCGCACCGCGATCGGACAAATACGCGACGCAGTCGCAGAATGGCTAACGTACAAAATGCTCTGTTTTACACGCTCCTAGTGTGCCTCCACCCTAACCGGTACTGGATTGAAGGATCCTAAAGACCTTGCCAGGAGATTTGCTACGTTCAGGTCCTGCGTTTTTTTTTTTTTTTTTTTTATATCATATTTATGCTGCTGCTGGGATCTGAGTTTTTTTCTGCAGTTTAGCCATTGTCTGTAGCAAAAATGCATAAAAAAAAAAAAAAAATTATATATAATATAATATAATATGATAGATATCCCCCGCGTAATTTCCTGCCAAGTCTGTTTACATAAGAACCAGGGAGAGTTTAAAGCGAACCTGTCACCCCCCCGGGCATCAAAAGCTAAAATAGCCACCTTCTGCAGCACTAAGGCTGCATTCAGAGAAGGTGGCTATAGGCTTTTGATGCCTTTATACTATGAAATATGTAGTTAGGTAATTGCTCACACTTGTGAAGACCAAAGACCGGGAGGCGGGGTTTCATGCTCCTCTGACCCGCCCCCTCGTCAGTCATGGTGCGCGCCTGCTGCCGCCCTTCCCCTGACTGTGTGAAATGAACGCGCGTCTTCGTTCTCCTGTATGGAGCCGCGCATGCGCTGTGCGCCCGGTGTCCAGGAAGTAGTCAGGCAGCATGCACAGCGCATGCGCGGCTCCATACAGGAGAACGAAGACGCGCGTTTCATTTCACACAGTCAGGGGAGGCGGCAGCAGGCGCGCACCATGACTGACAAGAGGGGCGGGTCGGAGGAGCGTGAAACCCCACCTCCCGATCTTCACAAGTGTGAGCAATTACCTAACTACATATTTCATAGTATAAAGGGCTCAAAAGCCTATAGCCACCTTCTCTGAATGCAGCCTTAGTGCTGCAGAAGGTGGTTATTTTAGCTTTTGATGCCCGGGGGGGGGGGTGGTGGTGACAAGTTCGCTTTAATTTCTTGGAAGAAAAGAAAGAAAAAAAAAAAAAAAATTGACTCATTTTTTAATTTGTCTTGGCGTTACCCTAAAGAAAACAAACACACAGAAATTATGGAACTCCGCCATATTGGACCTCACAGGAAAACGTGAATCAGGAGTCTAATTACTATTGTAAATCCCTACTTATCTTGTGCTTATCGGCACATGGAAGTTTGAGAGTACAGGTACTTACCAGCGCAGTGACTAATGCCTTGTTCACATGCCTTTTTTGGTCAGCAGGTCACCATTATTTGTAAGCAAAATTACTCCAAGGGGACCCAAACGCACTGAGTAAGCTGCAAGAACCCCCTCCCACCAACTGTTCAGTATACAGGCAACGGTACAAGAGTGGAACTAAGCCGGACGGTGCCAACCATTGAACACCACATAAAAGATGAAGTGGCAGAGAAAAAAATAAGAGGATCCACAAGATCCTGCCCATAAGGAAACAAACCAATACTTGACAGAGGGAACTGGACCATATACCACAAAGCCTCCAGTATTCACATACAAGATCCACATAAGGTACATGGTACCACTGTAAGGTTGCTAATGTTGGCTCCATAATGTGTAACACACATCCTGACAAGGTAACTATTTTAAATCAAGGAGACAAAACACACCAGACATTGAGGTGTAAACTACACACCACTAAGCCAAGAAGCATTTTGTGAAGCCAACAACAAGACTTCCAAGACCTAGAACAATAAACCCCGACTTCATAAAAAAGGTACAGTTTGGGACAATAAAGAATTAAGCATTAGCGGTGGGTAATATACAAAGGATGAATTAATTTGTCCCATACTATGTACTAGTCAGATAAATATAATATGGTCTTTATATCAGTAATAGAGGAGTAAACGGTTTAACCTAAAAGCCATAAGGGTAACAATAAAATTGCATAAAAAGATTAATGTCAAACTGTTTGGTAAATTGGGTCCATCTATGAGCCACAAGAAGCTAAAACAGGACAGAAAAACGTGACCCCACCGCCAGTCACAAGGGGAGATAGACTATAGCATTAAGTGGTCATAAAGTACCACGGTCATTAGGAGGTAAACCAAATTATATTAAAATGGTTTCTATTTCTTGTTCTTCCTAGATAACAAACACCAACTGCCCAACATATCAGGCAAAACACCCTAGGATGCAGAATCTACCTCAACTTTGATATTTCATATTTTTATTTTTATTGTATATACTTTTGAGTGTTTTAAATGCTCTAATGAAATAGATTTTTTTTACAAATAAACTATAGTGTTCCTTTTTAAACACGTATGTAGCCCTCTATATTATTCTCCTTTTAATATTAACATACTTCTAAGCCGAACATATTTATACGTGAATTACATATCCTGCAAATAAACCTACGGAAAAATTCCAATGTTTTTCAGCTATAATTAATTTTAAACATTTTGAAAAGGTCTTAACCACTCATGTATGTAATCTTAAGAGATAAGCTGGGGTATAGTAGTCTCCTGCAGACAAGTGTCACTACAGATTTGCAACTGGGTTTAGACAAAGTTGCAACACATACGGTACAGCAAGGTGAATTCTAGATTATGATCCAAGTCCATCTATTAATGGTCTCAAATTCAGGGAAAAACTACTTCTTTACTGGAATAATGTCAAGAGTGCCAACACTGGCATTTGGCCATGGCTGTATATATTTTTCTGAAGAAGTGCTTCATACGCTGCTGTAGGTTGGATCTGCATAATGTTGCTGAGGTTTTTACAGCAACAAGAGAAAAACAACTACTTATACAGCGATCATCCCCAGAGGGGACAAGTAAGGAACATGGGTGCGGTCCAGAAGAAAAGCTGCCTGGGGAGCGCACAGTAAATCATGATCAAGAAGGTAGCAACTTTAGCAAGTACAAAAAGAGTGGAGAAAGTGAAAGCTTCCTTCTGAACTAGGTAGTGAGCTTGGGAGGTAGTTTGCTATGAAGATCCTGACTTTTGAAGAGAGCAGGGTCAGTCACACTTGCCATTTTTGTATAGTATTTTTTCACTTGCATATTTTGATGAACTAAACACTGACAAGGTATGCCCTTGTGGATAAGTTGATATGCCAAGTTTATACAATGTTGGCACAGTGGTTATGTGGTTAGCACTGCAGTCTTGCAGCACTGAGATCCTCTATTGAAATCCCACCAAAGACAATATCTGCAAGGAGTTTGCATGTTCTCCTTGTGTGTTATGTGGGTTTCCTCCGGGATCTCCTGTTTCCACCCACACTCCAAAGAAATATTGATAAGATATTTAGATTGTGAAACCCCTACGGGACTGATGTATGCAAGCTGCTGTGGAATCAATGGTGCTATTTAAAGTGAATATTATATGTTTTGTAAAATTGTGATTCAAAACACCAAAGACTGCTTGTTGAAAGGAATACAGACTGGCTTTTTTAAAGGAAAACAGTCAGCAGTTACATATTGATTTTTGACCTATCATTTTCTAATTCCCTTCTCCAAGCTCTCTTTCTATGCATTTTTATTATTTATACTCTCCTCCTATACGCTGTAAACTTCAAATAAAGAGAATCACTCCATTTGTCACTCAGAGTGAATGATCCACTTAGTTCTCTGCTGTCCACTACCCATAGATGAATTTGCATGTCACATCACATCACAGGAGATCAGTGGGGGAGTAGGAACCATATCCTCCTCTCCACTTGTAGCAAAACCAAGAGATCAGATAAACACAAAATCTCACAGCACAGCAGGGAATCCTTTTTAGGGGAGTTGCCCACAGGACATTTTTCTGCTGCGTTTTTGGTGCATTTTTTGCATGCAGTTTACTGTTGGTTTTATGGTAATTTATGCCAATTTGTTCCTGCTGTTTTGATTCCCAGCTAAACCAATGTCAAATACCTGCGTTTTTGGCGCGGATGGGAAAGAATTGACATGTTAATTTTCCTGCAGTCAATGGGGAAAAAAAAAAAAAAAAAAAAAGGTAGAAAAACGCAGACAAGATCATAGCTAATATCCTGTCAAGGACTCTAGGATCCTCAGGTTTTGCTGTGTTCAGGACTGCTTAAAAAACGTCTTGTGGGCACATACCCTTACAGAAAAGAATGGAGTCTAGATCAGATAAGGCAGACCTCTAGCTTTCTCCATCCATGTCCTGAATAGAACAGTAGCTCCAGAAGTGAAACCACACAGCACTGACAGCAGAGGGAGGAGGGTTCTGCTAAGAGGGAGTGCATAATTACATGACAGTTTATACAGCAGCCGGACTATTCCTGTTTGCTTATGTGGTGCCCCTGCGACCAGGGTGGCCACATAGGGAACTGCAGCCAGGCAAGAAGGTAGACAGTTTGTTGCAACAAACACCCTCACAGCACAGCACCCAACCTGGAGCCCGGGACTCTAGGCGGGTAAGAGGTGGTGGGGTTAAGAGGAAAGCTGGTGGGAAGGTAGGTCAGGTGGTAGACCAGTACAAAAAGAGGAAAAGAGGAGGAAGGAGTTAGTAGGCTGAGAAGTAAAGACAAGTAGGCAGAGTGAGCCGAGCAGCCAAGACCAATAAACAGTGACACATCCCGGTGGATTGGACTCCCTGGAGATGCAGAATCCACAGAGACACTGTTCCATGGTGAGAAAGCTCGTCCATAGCCGGGAGTGTGTGACAGAGACCAGACCGGTATCACCGGGTCCAAGGAACACGGTAGCACCGACCAACTACAGGCGGGATAGATTCCCTGATTGCATCTGGAAGTCACACGGGTAGGAAAGAGCCGGTGATCCCTTGAAAGATTGGGTGACCCAAGCTAGGCTAACACCAGAGTGTCTGCTCTGAGGGAGACTTATACACCGGCTCCCAAGACAACCACAGGGTTGGAGGCTCAGCAGCACCCAGGAGGACCCGGCTTACCGCCCATACACATAGGGGGAAGCTACACAAGGGACCGAGCTGCCTCCATACAATCCGCTAGAAAAGAACAGAGAGAACAGCCTGAAAAGGTCAATAGAAGGTAGGGGTCTAAGAGAGACAGCCTGGCTGCAGAGGGTTCAAGTGTCCAGAGTTAATGGAGTTGTGAATTGAACTGTACCGTGAACAGTGTTGTAAACTACTTGAACGGAAGAACTTGTAAGTAAACCCGGTGAACCCTGCAGCAGTTGCCCGTGTCCGATTCCAGGTATTCTGAACTGTGCATTACACCTTTTACCCTGCCAGGAGCAGCCCGACCCGCAGCAGGCTCATCCATCTAGCTGCAGCCCATCCATCCCTCCATCCTCCTGGCAGAGCTACGCAGCAGCGGTGGTCCCCTCACTGACCACAGCCCGTGGGTGGCGTCACGACAAACTATCCTTGTAAATACCTTTTACTTGTGAGAACCCGGGCCATGGTTCGGACCAAGACCGCCATGATATCCCCAGCAGTACCCGGTCCGGTTCCGAGTACCCTGTCCCAGTGGGCTCCAACTTTAATGCAGAGAGCTAATCAAGGAGTCCTTCAGGGTCTGACAATGCTGTTAACATGGAATCTACAAGAGTAGATAATAATGATTTTATATGTTTTTAAAAAGGTCTGCCCAGGAATTAACAAAGGCAAGAAACATAGGGTGGAAGGAACTTATGATAGGCACCACCTGAAGTGTGGATAGAGCGGGAGCACATTATGGGAGGTGAGGAGAGAGTAGCTACGGTACTTGGAGCAGCTATGTGAAACTTGCATATATCTTTATTTAGAGGCATTGTGAATGTGGCACCCCAAGGGTTAATGTGCCACAGAAACAACAAAAAGCGTTAGCTCACCACACACCACCCTGGATACTACACTAGGACGTGGGGAAGGTCAGAGTGGCGGGTGGAGCTTAAGTGGCACCTGCAAGAGTGGGAGGAGCTAATGTTATTTACCTCAGTAGGAGTGACAGTCAGTCTGGGACGGAGTTGAGTCTGGACGGAGTTGAGTTCTGAGAGGACTGAGGGAAGGACCTGGGAGCAGAGGAGCTGCCTTAAGCTCAAGCCACGGTCCACTGTCGACTTCCAGGCCACGCAGAGTCTGAGGAAAGGAGTAGGAAAAGTAAAAGGAACACACCCGGGACAAAGAGTTACCCTGAACTCACCCCGGAGAAGCGCATAGGATGGATACCGGATCCGATGCTGTGCCTGAAACAGACAGCACAGTGAACACCGGAATAGTGAATGTCCACCATCTTCACTGTACCATAACAAAGAAACACGGAGGGGTCAGTAATATGGAAGACTCAAGTTGCCTAGTAGATTGGTACCCGCGAGGGGAGGACAGGGCCTCAAAGCGCAGGAGTGGGAAGCCAAAGACCTGGTCAGGGTGGGAGCAACCCGGCCCCGATACAGACTCCGTGGACAATACTCTGCTTTTACCATCTGCAAAGTAAAGACTTGATTTGTGTGGATCCTTGCACTCCAGCCCTGATCACCCCCATAAGCGACACCGTCTCCACTATCATCCCCTTCCTGCAACATCTATAACAATCATCTCAGACTTTAACACTGCCCCGGGGAACCAGGCTCTACCTGGGGGAGCAGTTCCATCTAAAGCTGCCAAACCTCATCCCCAGAGGTTCTGCAGCAGCGGTGGTCCCATTACTGACCACAACCCGTGGGTGGAGTCTCGACAAACCAAATCCCCTGTAAATACACCCCATTTTATTGTGCAAACCCGGGACACGGTCCGGACCAGGACCACCGTGACATCCCCAGCAGTACCCCGGTCCGGCACGAGTACCCCCGTCCCAGTGGGCTCCACATGACAAGTCCCCCCAATCACCAATATTTGTATATTATTTATAAATACCCAGCCCTACAAATCTTATACTGGGTGGCATATTAAAGGCGTTGTCCACTACTAGGACAACCCTTTCAGAATCAACTCGTTTCCCCCCATTTAAAATAAACCCTCGACTCACCTTGCTGCTGCCATATAAGAAACCATGACTCGTTGCTCACATGACATTGTGATGTCACACGAGCCCCGCGTCTAATTACTGCTGGCTTTCACATCAGTGATTTTTTTTCATTTGCGGCAGAAGTACCGCTTGCGGCAGGCCCCATGCATTATCTATGGGGCTTGTGGTCGGGTGGGGTCAAGTGCAGTTCTGCTGGAAAAAAAAAAAAAAAAAAAAGTGCTGCTAGCCGCATTTTTTTTTTTCGCGGCCGTAACTGCCGGATCACGACAAAACCACAATTGCCGCAAGCCCCATAGAGAATGAAAGGGGACAGCAAGTGTACCGCAAGTCAGCAGATCTGTAAAACTGCTGGATCGGCTGCATTCAGACAGAGCCGATGATGTGAAGGGGGCCTTAGGTAAGTAGGAGATTGCTGTGTATAACACTGGCTCTCACCTGTCTCCTTCTCTTTTGTATCCTATCACTATCTTGTTACTTTTTCCATCCTTTCCCTCTTTCTTCTTGCTGTATATCCATCTCCATGGTTGCATCTGGCTCTGCCCCCCCTGCTTAGCCCCGCCCCTCTAATGTCGCTCCGCACACTGATGGGAAATGAGGCTACTAGAGTGGTAGGATCTGCTGCCTATGTCTTATTTTCTGGTGTACTGCAGGCTCCGATGAGTACTATGCTACTGGGCCTGACCACCCTGCAGTGCTAAGTACGGCATCTCAGGAGGTGGCACAGACAGTGTTCCTGCAGCCGGACGATTGTGCCACCTATCGAGACACTGGACCAGGACACTTTCTTGCTGCTTCTCAGTACCAGATGCGATTTCAACAGTCAGTTTGGGAGAACCAGTAAGAACCCCTGCAAACAAATGTTACACAACTATGGTTTCACAATTTATCAGTGTGAACAGGCTGCTGATTACTTGAAGAATGAGCAAAATGCTTGCTCGTTAAGTGAAAAGATCTTTTGGGCAGCACTGAGTGATTGATTAGGGGTGACCCCGACAGCCCCGAACCCGATTATCAGTCTGTGCAGCCCTATGGGGCTGGATGGCAGCTATCTCTCCGGGAGAATCCAGGAGTGTTTGGATTTTTCTCCCAGACACAAAAACGTTACTTGCAACGTTTGTGTCCGGGGAGAAAAACGACCCAAATTGGCTTCTCCCAGATCCGGGGCAATCGGCACTCCCGAACATGGGATTCTACACAGGAACCGGACACCGGCGGCAGCACACTGCTATAATTTTAGGACCATGGCTAGCTCCATGCAAGCCGCGATCTTGAAAAATCAGCAGCTGCAATTAGAGGGATCCGGATACACACCGGACAACATATTAGCCCTCCGGTTCTGTGTGCTGATCCAGCCGGGGCTGTCGGGTTCATCCCTGACAGCCCTGGACCTGATCACACCGTGGTGTGAAGTCGGCCTTACAGATCATTCAGGGTCTGATTCATCAAGATTGGTGTTTATCTTCTGGTCTTGATGAGGGGGCATGTGGAGTAAACTACTCCTGATTCATGAACAATTGCACTCCCCTTCATCAGTTTGGAGTCGGACGAATGGTGTGCATACCGCCGTGCAACAAATCATTCCAGTCATGTAGAGATGAGGCGTCTTCCATCTAGTACACCACATAATGACTGACATGCACTTGGAGATCAGTATTTTCATGCAAGTTTCACCTAATCACAAAATTTAGGCGCAATTCCATGTTGCAAGTTGTGAACAAATTTTGCAACAGCGTTATGTCTGGCACAAAAGGGATTCAGTGTGGCCAATATGTTTTATGAACTGCGACTGCTGATAAAGATCAACCAGATTTAATACATAAAGCCCAATATTATTTATTCCTTGTATGGATATTCCCTTCTTCGGTTAGCGTGCAAACAGCAACGTTTACGGTTTATATTGCATAAAAGGCTACAACCCAATATAAAAGTTAGACAACAGCAAAAAGAAAAAAAATAAAATAGAATCAGGTTAGATCTGGATAAGCAGGGAGCTGAGCCATGTATTGCTGCTGTAAGGCTGGACAGAGCCTGTGGTTGTGTCAGTGTACGGACATGTGATTGGCTCGCAGACACACGCCCTCCCCACACCCAAAGAGAACTCTAATATTCTTCATGTTCTGCGTGGCATGTGGAGGAATGAGGCTCCATGTCACAGACTGCCCAGCAGGGCGAGAAGGTCAGACACCAGGAGCGCAAGTGACAAATAGCTTATGTAATAATCACCAACAGGTAATGCAGAAGGCAAACTAGGAGTTTAACTCTGTCATATGAAGTTGATACTTTGAGTACACCCAATACCGACACTGGCCTGCAAAGAGTCACTTTCCTTGCACACTGATGGTTAAGTGTGTACCCACCCCCAAAAAAAATTAAAAATAAAAGGGTTATCTACATAGACATGTCTGATACCCATAGAGGATAAAATTATTAATTACAGATAATCACTTTTGGTCCTGCTTCCACATGAGCCAATGATCAATCTATTTTTTTTTTGTACACAGGTGCCTGCACCAAAAACCATAAAAGCAGTCTGCTAAATACATTTTTTTGCAGTGTTTAAGGCCGGTTTCACATTAGCGTTCGTAACGCATGCGCACTGCGTTCCTATGTTTAACATGGGAATGCATAGTAGCTGCATTTGGTTGGATGCGCATAATTTGTGCGCCCTCCGAACATAACCTGTTGCATTTTTTGTGCGTTCACTGTTTGATCAGCAAGCGCACATTATATAAAAAAAAAAATATATATAATAATGCATGGATCCGCAGTGTCCTCCGCATGACAGCACAGGAGAACGCTGCAGATCACATTGAAATCTCTCCCGGTGGCTAATCAGCGATCTCGGTAGTGGCCGGGAGGAGGAGATCTCTGCCTCTGATCTCCACCTCCCAGCCGCCGCCGAGATCGCTGATTGGCTGGCCAGGCACCATACTGATGTGAACGTATGTGGAGAATCTCTGGTGCGGTCACATCAGTAGGGCAGTGTTTGTCCTGAGTTTCCATGCCCTCCGCATGCAGACAAACGCAAATGTGAAACCAACCTTACACTGCAAAATTAGAAACATGAAGGTTTAACAGGGGGGGGGGGGGCGATTTACATGAAGAGTGGGCATGAGGTTATTTCATCAAATCTACTTCTGTTAAAACTGCTAAATGCAACTTTTTTTTTTTTTTTTTTTTACAAAAGTAAAAATGCATATTTAAGCTATGAAGAGGTTTGGCCTTAGAGGTGCTGGTCAGGACCTTCATATTGCCATCTGACACCAGTGGTGCAGCAGTTCTGGAGAATGGAATGCAGTATTCTCAGTAGCTGGATTCATCCTAGATGAGGTCTTACTGACCCATCTGTTCACTTAACAGTTTTCTCAGATTGTGGGGAGAAGCCTGTCATGGTGGGTTTACACACACCAATTTATCTGTTCAATATCTGAACCAATCTCTGGTTGCAGTGAAATCATGGATACAATGCTCCATTTTGTGGCTGTGTACAACATGGAGCAATGTATCCATGATTTCACTGCAACCAGAGATTGGTTCAGAGATTGAACAGATAAATTGGTGTGTGTAAACCCACCATAAGTCCGAGGCTGGAGGTTATGGGGTGGGGTGCATGTATATAATCAGAGGTCTCATTATCAGAGCTCACAACACCCTGCAAGGAATACAAGGGACAGCAGCAATGGTCAGACAGGTTCCCAAATGCCAGACATAATCCGCTGTGCCTACTCTCAAGAAACGTGTCTGGAATTAGAAATGCAGAACATCACGAAAAGACACGACATGTCTATGTATATAGACACACAATGTCACCAATGTCACAAAAAAAAAAAAGAAAAAAAAAAAAAAAAAAAAGTATTTTTTGACTAATGCAATCAAGCATTCTAAATGCTGCACTTTGTAACCTACAGATTTTAATCTTTATGACCCAAAAGCAAGAACTCTGGGCCAGGAGCTGTACAGAAGTGACAGCCAGTCCAGGATGCACAGGCAGAATCCTTGTTAATGGCATTTTTTCATCTAAATAAGATAAAGACAATACTTTTAATGCAAAATTACAAAATCCAAATTAAGAGAAATCAGGGCTTGACTTATACACAGGCACTATGGAATTAACACAGCAGTTACCTGTATGGGTCAAACTTGGCATATTTCATCCATTCCAGTGGGTTACTTTCATAGGACTCCATGATACTCTGGACTTCCTCTATATTGACTTCATCACTGGAAAAGATGTCATGCAGGATCTGAATGAGCTCATCCAGTGTCTGTGGCTTCAGAACCTCTGTGTGCTCCATACTACACTAGATGAGCAGACCCCCTGTACTGAGATGCCAGGACCACCAGCAGCTGCTCCTCACACTGTGCAGAGCTGCAGGCTCTTCTGTATTTATACTCCCAACTTGCAGAGGGCTGTACCAAGTTTCTTAGGGGAGGCAGGAAAGCCAAGGGCAGTGTTTGCCAGGTGATGTCTCTCTACAACTGTGTGCTGATAACAAGGACAGGGTGATCACTACATATACAGCTCAGTCATGACAATAAAGATTATTTCTTTGTTTCCCATCAGAGTCACAAACAGTCACTTGTAAGACATTTCCACCTTTTCCAGCAAGCAGCAAGTTCTTGTGCATTCACATGAGATCTTGTCCTGCTGAGCTGTAATATGAGGGGCTCACAGGGGGCTCTGCTTCCATTAATACAAGCCAACAGAAGGGGACATTCAGGAGCCAAAGCAAACTCCTGACACCTTCCCTGGGAAAAACAATATTTTCATGTTGTAGAATTGAACACAACTATTTTATAAACTCGGTTAGAACTTGTTAACATTTGTGTAGTAAATAGCTTTGTTCAGTGGCGTAACTTGAAGCTTATGGGCACCGATGCAAAAGCTCCAGCGGGGCCCCCGATGATTGCAAATCTTTAGCAGTAATAGGCCAATAGTTCTTTTGGGGTCCCCTAGGCTCCAGGACCCAGGTGCAATTGCAACCCCTGCACCTGTTGTAGTTATGCCCCACTCCAGTATTTTACTATTATTGCACCACTGGACAGGTGCTTTAAATGTAATCCCTGGGCCCTGCCCCTAGTGTTATACTCACCCTCCACCACCTTCATCCTTTTCTAGCATTGATCTGGATAGTATGGAGGTGAAGAATGACCTGCTAGCAGCTCCAGTGTTTTATGGAGCGTGCCAACGTCACAACTCGATATAAGTCTATGGGTGCCTCGTTCTGACCTCATTCTGCCTCCCATATGGTACCTTTACACGCCGCTACCGAAGGTTAGAAACCACCGGGTGTCAGAGACAATTGTACCTTGTACCTTCAAAACACCGTGAGGTAGCGGCGTGTAATTCAGGTTGTTGCCACCGGTCTCTTTGAACACCTGTCTTTCAGCCTTGCTCAATAACAAGCAGGTATAAACCCTATGGTAGCGTCGTGTAATCGGGGCACAGGTACAGTATTTGAGTTACCTGGGGCGTGCTTCAGCGTCATGTATACCACGTCCCATCAGCTATCATTGGTGGGGAGTACTGTGTATCCATTGGCTGTCCCTGCAAAGGGCGGCATATTTAACGATCTGACCAGTCACTACACATTTGCTATAGCGTCATGTATTAGCCAGCTTCCCTGCGCTGGCTGGCCAATCATGATGTTATTGCTTTGTCCAATCACCGTACGAGCGTCTCGTAATCCACAACTCTGGAACGCCTATGTGTTGTCCCTGCTGCCCCAGGCCCTCCCATATTACCTTGTGTTAGCGGCGTGTAAATCAGGGAAGGTGCTCTACAGAAGGTAACCTGCGGCACCTGTCGGTGCTTCCAGGGATCGAAAAAACCTTCTGTGGAGCACCTTGCAGCGGCGTGTTATTGCGGTATCAGGTACCGTTAGGAAACGTTGGAACGCTCGCGTGCACGTGCGACACCTGTTGGTTTCTAATCTTCGGTAGCGGCGTGTAAAGGTACCAATAGAGATGCATTGAGACCTTGTGACGTAACTTCTAATTTCCGGCTAGTCAGGAGCTACCAACACAAGCTGGCGTTGCAGGACTGAAGCTTTGTTGTTAAAAGGTTAAGCTGCCAGATGGTGAGTATATGACGAGGTCAACGCTGGGCTGGTGCTTTAAGGTTTTTTCTTTATCTCTGTGACAGTTGAATGATAAAGCTATATTCACAAATAAAGTTTTTGTTAACCAAATACTGTGGGCCCAAAACTAAAATCTATTATGATATTTACCTAGGGGCATCTGTCATCAACTTCCGTCCAGATGTCCAGACATACCACAAATCACTGCGCCAGAAGCGCAGAAGCTATGCCGGAAGCCATATTGGCACATGCAAATGATGGGTGTGCAAATATGATGCCCGCTAGCGGTGCCACCGATGCCACAAACCCACCACACATGCCGCCTGAAGTCTGCTCACCCTGCCCCCCCACAAACCTGTCACCAAAACCCTATGCTAGCCTTCTGCCTGCCACAAACACCACAGAATGAGACCCTACAAGATTTGGGATGATGTCATGGTCATGGGTGGACCCAGGTGCATGTGACTGATCACATGACTGTGACATACTACAGGTCCTGTATCTCACAGAGAGCAGCTGTCATGCAGAGAGCAGCTAGGTACTCACAGCCCACTCATCCTGCTCACCTCACATCCCACTCACCTTGCAGCACTCTCACCCCACAGCAAGCTCACCCTACAGCACACTCACCCCGCAGCCTACTCATCCCACAAACCACTCACCCCATAGCACGCTTACCTCGCAGACTGCTCACCCCAATGCCCGCTCCCTCTGCAGCATGCTCCCCCTGCAGGCCCCTCACCCCACAGCCAGTTCACCCGCAACATGCTCACCCCACAGCACGCTCACTCTGCAGCCTGATCCCGCCCCCCCCGAGCCCACTCACCCCAAAACCCACTCACTCCACAGCATGCTCACCCCGCAGGACGCTCACCCCGTAGCTCACTCACCTCGCAGCACACTCACTCACCACATAGCATGCTCACCAAGCAGCACACTCACCCTGTAGCCTGCTCACCCAGCATGCTCATCCCACTGCCTACTCACCCCATGAGCGAGCATGGGGGGCAGAGAACATGCACAGGGGAAGCAGAAAGGCAGTACAAGGGGGGCAGAGGGTGAGGAGGAAAAAACGGTAGACAGGGGGGAGACCGCACAGGGGGAGAGATGGCCACCGCCCCCAGAGCCACAGAGCCTGCTCCATTGTGATGTTGTGGCGCCCCTGCGTCCAGGAGGCCACAAAGGGAACTGCAGCCAGGCAGGTAGGACGACAGTTGAACACCAACACCCTCACAGCCCACACAACCCACGTACAGTAGAGGGCAGCACCCAACCCGGAGCCTAGGAACTCTAAGCAGGCGAGGCATGGTGGGTTTAGAGCAGTGGGTGGGCACACACGTAGTCAGGTGACAGAGGGTAGAAATAGTGAAGGGGGAGGAGATAGGAGTCAGTAGGCCGAGGTAGGCTGAGCTGTAAAGACTGAATCACACGTCCTGCCAGTGTGGGTGTAGGAGCGCAGAATCTGAACAGAGCCAGTGTGAGCCGCAGAGAGAAAGTACGTCCAAAGCCAGCACCCCAGGAGTGTTAGGGAAGAGAGGGACGGTGATACCGGGCCCTAGAACTACAGCCGAGACGACCAGACTGCAGGCGGAGTAGCCCTCCTATGATGCTTGAAGACACAGTAGAGAGAGCCTGGTAGAGCCTCACACAGGAGGACTGCTGGAGGCTAGGCTGAAGTAGAGTGTCGGCTCTAGAGGGACCGCAGTTTCACCTGGCATCCCCAGACAACCGACGGGGGACCACAGCTACACGTTAGGGTCCCTACCCCAAAGGACAGTGAGCTCAATGACAACCAGGAGGACCCACAGGGGCCCGAGTCACCGCCATACTGTCCGGAGTCACACACAACCAAGTAAATAACAGAGGTCAACAGCCTGGAAAGGACACAGAGACAGAGTGAGGGTCGCAGTAGGAAAGACCTGGCTGCAGGGAGTAAAGGGAACCCAGAGGGGAAAGTGTGCCCGTGTACTGAACTGAACTGTAAGAACTGTAACTGACTGTAAGCTGAACTTGAGAACTTGAGAAGTAAACACGGTGAACCCTGAACACGACTCCCTTGTATCTCTCTGCCTGAACACGACTCCTTCCCTACAGGTTTGCAGCAGATGTCCACCATCCCAGAGGGAGGATTCTTGTAGCATCTGGACAGCAAGTGTACTGCACTCAGCACAAGGCCTGCACACTACACAATAGACTTTAACCAACACTGCCCCGGGAACACAGTTCTGCCCACGGGAACTATTCCATCTCTGCTGCCATCACATCATCCCCGGAGGTTCTGCGGCCCCATTACTGGCCGCATACAGTGGGTGGCGTCACGACTGACATCCTCTGTAAATATTCCTTATTATTGCCAGGGCCCGGTACACGGTCCGGACCAGGACCACCCGTGACTTCCCTAGTAGCAGACCCGGTCCGGTACCGGGTACCCCGTCCCAGTGGGCTCGACAATGTCACCACCCACCCGATGTGAAAGCATCGGGTCATCATCTCAACCCACAACCCCCTCATCCCACAGCCCGCATCTATCACAGAGAGGTGGGACAGAGAATATGCACAGGAGGGGGCAGAGGGCGACCACAGGAGGGACAGACAGGCAGCATGGGGGGCAGAGAGCAACCACAGGGGGTGGCAGACATCTTGCAGGGGAGCAGAGAGACTGCACGAGGGGGAGAGATAACTGCTTCTTCCAGTGCCACAAAGCCTGCCCGCATCGTGATGTCACCAGCCGCCATCTAGTATATCATAAAGTTGGAAGCATATTGCCAGTTTCTGGTGCCAAAACCAGAAATGAATACAGAAGGAATGGAAAACATAAATAAAAGACCTGCACCTCTTCCAGCTGGATTTACTGCTGCCTAGCACTCAAAATTACTCCTCACACTGCTTTCAAACTACTGTACATGTGAGTTTCTAGCCTGAGGATATGTACACACAAAAGCTTTTTGATTAGAACTATGTTAAAAAGCATTGAAAAGTCACATTTTTTGTCAAGGCTGCTCATAAATGGCACAACTTTTGACGATTTCACACTACTTTTGCCCTTGTGTGACAGTCAAATTCACGATGACCTAACATCTCAAGTATGATTTGTGGCACACAGTCACACATGAGGCCACATGCCACTTGTGTGACTCATTAAGAGGAATGCACCTCTTAGGCCCCTTTCACATCAGCGGTTTTTTAAATCGCGGCAGATGCAGTGAAAAAAACGCATCTGCCGCGATTACCGCTGCACTTGCGGCACAGTTGCGGCAAGCCCCATAGAATGTCTATGGGGGCTTGCGGCAAGTGCGGCAAGTGCAGTATCGGCACTTGCGGCAGGTGCGGCCGCAAAAAAAAACGCGGCTGACCGCACTTGTTGCATCTGCCGCACACTTACCACAAGCACCATAGACATTGCATGGGGCTTGCCGCAAGTGTGCTGCAAGTGCAGCGGTTATGCGGTAATCGCGGCAGATGCGTTTTTTTCACCGCATCTGCCGCGATTTCAAAAAACCGCTGATGTGAAAGCAGCCTTAAAGGGGTTGTGCTACAAATAATTGTTAATTTTAATTAATAGATCTTAGAATAAAAATAAGTTCCACAATAGGATGTGTTAAAAATAATTCTGTCCCAAGATATTCTTAGAAATGTGTCCCTGTGTAATGTATGTGTGGTGTCCTGAGACCTGTTCTACTGCCATTGAGTGAAACAGATGTCATGTGGCAGTAGATTTGTTCCAGTGCCCAAATAGTTTGGGCACTGAGAAGATATCGGTCATACTTTATATGTGATGTTCATAAAGTGAGGACTGATAAATGTACAGTCTACATCAGAGGTCCCCAATGTCAGTCCTCGAGGGCCGAACCAGTGCAGGTTTTCAGGATCTCCTTAGTATTGCACAGCAGGCAATGATTCCAATCCCTGTGCAATAGTAAGGAAATCCTGAAAACCTGCACTGGTTCGGCCCTCGAGGACTGACATTGGGGACCTCTGGTCTACATTGTACTATAATTTTCATTTTGTGTATGTAACCACCCGGGGGTCTGCTGCAGCGTTCCAGCGACCTCCTCTTCCTGCACCCTCCGCAGCCAGAGAAGAACTCGCCGCCTGGCACCCACGTTCCAGCGCCCTCTGCTGGAATAGCGTCACTCAGCTCCTCACTTCCGAGGCTACTGCTTGAGCACATGAAACGACATCTCCAAACCTGTTTCTGCTGTAGAGACTGCAGAGAGCATGCTCCTCCCCTCAGCCAATCGCCTAGCCTCTGTGTCCTGCCAATCAGGTCCGCCCTGCTGATATATAAGCTTCCTGTTTCCTGTCAGTCTTTGCCAGGGCAACTTCTACCTATTGAAGTGGCTAATCCTGGTCTGGGCAGGTTGGTCCTTGTTTTGCTGGTTATCTGATTTCTGTGTGTTTCTACCTGCAGATCTCCGCCTTGCCGGCTCCTTACTGACTCCCGTGTTCTGGGTCTTCCTCCTGGATCCTTTCCAAGCTGAATTGCTGATTCAGGTCCTGCTCCGGATACTCTGTGTTTCCGGTTCTCCGTGTTCTATCTTATACCCGGTTGCTGTATTGTTTCCACGTCGCCTTGGGTCGGTTTAACACACGTGTCCGCTTCATTGGCCCCTTCGAGGCTGGTCCCGGCGGTATCCCTGTATAGGGGTCAAACGCTCCGGGGTCTCCCTTGCTGGTGTTCCGGTGCTGTGGCCGTGTGGCCCTCCCCTGGGGCGTGGGTTCGGTTCTGTTCTGCTCTGTTCAATAAACCTGTTAACTCTACTGTACTGGTCCGCCTCTCTGTCAACCAGGTATCAGCATCCGCTTTACGCGGTCCAGTGGGTCCACGTGTGGGGTCCGTCAGTAGGACGTGACAGAGTATGACAGATGATTCTCATAACTAGCTGCCATAGCAACGGTGGGAGGAACCTGTACCTCAGGCCTCTCACACATAGCAACAGTGGGAGGAGCCTCTACCTTAGGCCTCTTACATATAGCAACAGTGGGAGGAGCCTTTACGTCAGGCCTCTCACACATAGCAACAGTGGAAGGAGCCTCTACCTCATCTCTTCCGTTCTGCTCTGTTGACAGGGCGTCACAGGTAACGTCATGCTGCCTGACAGCTGGCTTTCCACAGCACCCTGTCGAAAGAGCAGAAGACAAACTCTGTGTTACTGTAAGACTTGAGAATTCTGACATTGCGCACACTGTACGCTGTAAGGATTCTCCAGTGTTAGAGCTGGGATTTGCGGTCACGTGGCCGCGAGTGTGGCACACTTCTGGGCAGAGCACAAACACAGGTGCACCTACACACATACACCCATGTACACCATCACACATACATCACACACACCCAGGTATACCATTACACATGCATCACACACACTCAGGCATACCATTACACACATATCACACACAGGCATATCATCATACATACATTAAACACCCAGGTGCACCATCACACATACACACACATGCAGACACATCCAGGCTTAATATCAACACACATACCTTCACACTAAAGCCCGGGTTACACGCTTCAATATCCGAGCGATCCGACCAACGATCCGAAGTGACCTAGATCACTGGAACGACGTTCAATGATCACTGGTGAGGTGTCACACGTACTGATATCGTTAACTACGCAGCAACAATTCCGCGACAAGCGAACGATACTTGCGGTCGTTTGGTTGCCTACGTCTTTTAGTTCTATATAGGCAAAGTTGTCAATGACATCGTTATCAAGGTGTCACACACACCGATGCTGCAGGTTGAACGACTGATCAACGACTGATTTATGGTCCGGTTCATAAATCTCCGATCAACGATTAGCCAACTTATTGTTGGTTGAATCTATGTGTCACACACAACGACGTCGTTATGACGTCGTTTCACAGCTCTAAAGCCGTGACGTACCAACAATATCGTTAACGATATCGTAGTGTGTAACTGGCCCTTTACACACATCACACTTGCACACACCACATGCAACATTTACACACATACCCCATGCATCACTGACGCATCACTCACACACACCACATGCATCACTCACACACACACATTACTCTCACACACTACACGCATCATTCTCACAGAACACATGCATAACACACATCTCTCTAACTGATGCATCATTCACACACACCCCACGCATCACTCACACATCACTCTCACACACCGCACACCTCATTCTCACACACGCATCACTCACACACACCCCACACATCACTCACACATCACATATGCATCACTCACACACCACACACATTACATGCATCTAACTGATGAATCACTCACACACACCCCATGCATCACTCACACACCCATCACTCACACACACACACACACATCACTTCTCACACCACATGCATCACTCACACATCCATCACTCACACACATTATACGTATCACTCACACACCACACGCATGACTCACACACACCACACACATCACTGTACGTTACTCACACATCTCTCACACACACATCACACATACTACCATACACACATCACACATACCATTGTACATACATGATATATGTATGAACACATATATACTCACTCTTCATCTTTCCAGGGCATCAAGTTGCAGTACAGTAGTGGGGGAGAAGTTGGAATCATCAGCAGGGGATTGTACACGCTGGAGGCCTCCTTTTCCTCCTTCCTCCCCCTCCTCCTGCTGCCGACAGCTGAACTGGTAGTGAGATTACAGGAGGAGGGGGCTCCAGTGGCTGCACTCCTCTCCCCTCTCCAGGGCAGACTGCCTTGTGTTTCTTCCCCCCATCCTGCACAGACTTGGCCCCGCCCACCCCTTCTGCTACTGAACCACGTCCCCCTCCCCTCACTGATGCTGGCACTGCAGTCTCAGTGCTGAACGATGGAGGAATCCCCTTGGGCACAGCTGGGGTGAGGGAGAGCAGAGTGCGGGAGGAACACAGAGCCGAGCAGGGCAGTGCCAGCAATCACCGTGTGTGCACGAGAGTCACAAAACTTTATTTAATAAAGAAAAATACATTAACTACACATCGGGCAAAGCACTGATAGTTCACCCCGGATCTCAGTGCCTAGCGACGGCCCTGCACAGTGACACATGGAACTAAAATGTATAGGAGGCTTGGCCAGCAGCTACTGACTGCTCTGCGGGAAATGTAACCTCCCGGGCGGGACAGCGGGGCAGCGACTGTAAATCGGGAGTGTCCCGTTGGATCTGGGATGGTTGGGAGGTATGCTCAGACCTCTTACACATAGCAACAGCGGGAGGAGCCTCTACCTCAGGCCTCTTCCACATAGCAACAATGGGAGGGGCTTCTACCTCAAGCCTCTCACACATAGCAACAGTAGGAGGAGCCTCTACCTCAGGCCTCTCACACATAGCAACAGTGGGAGGAGCCTCTATCTAAGGCCTCCCACACATAGCAACTGTGGGATTGGCTTCTACCTCAGGCCTCTCACACAGCAACAGTGGGAGGAGCCTCTACCTCAGGCCTCTCACACATAGCAACAGTGGGAGGGGCCTCTACCTCAGGCCTCTCACACATAGCAACAGTGGGAGGAGCCATTACCTCAGGCCTCTATCTCAGGCCTCTCACACATAGCAACAGTGGGAGGGACCTCTACCTCAGGCCTCTCACATATAGCAACAGTGGGAGGAGCCTCTACCTCAGGCCTCTACCTCATACCTCTCACACATAGCAACAGTGGGCAGAGCCTATACCTTAGGCCTCTCACACAGAAACAGTGGGAGGAGCCTCTTCCTCAGGCCTCTCACACCTCCTGGAACTGGTTCAAACAGGTTTTTAGTCAGGAGAAATCAGGAGAGAGGGAGGAAGCACTACTGCTCCCAGAATGCCTATCCCAGTTCATGCTGTGAGGACATTATTTTCTCCATTTAATTGCCTCCACTAAGAAGTGAAGCTTCATACAGCCAGGAGGGATAAGGTTGGGCAGGTGTCTCCTCCATGCTGGTGTTATATTGGCTCCCAGCCAGAATCAGTGCAAAGTGACTTCCACGCCACAAACTGTGTCTGCCCGACCCCTGCAATAGATAATGGTAGCGCCAAAATCATAAGTAGCTCCATACTCCATCTCCACGGGGAGCCGAGCTGTGAACCTCCACCAGCAAAGTATTAGAGGAGACCTGTACTACAGGCACCTGAGAGGCCCTAAATGTGCTTGTTTCATGAGGAGAAAACATCATCTTTCATATGCAAAATATTTAGTGTATCCTCTACAGTGAACTACAGCACTTTGCCTCTGACAGACTGTATCTAATTATTCCCTGAAGTAAGTTTTTATATTTCCAAGTTCACCCGGATGTCTGCTTATAATCGAACGAACATCATGGGCGTTATAACATCTGCATCCAGACATCACCACTACAGGAGCGACCCTGGAGGGTTATATACAGTACCTGCACCCAGATATCAAAATTACAGGGGCACCCCTGGGGGTCATATACAACCCTTGCACCCAGACATCAACACTACAGGAGCGCTCCCAGCGGGTATATACCATCACTTTAAGTGTAACCTTAAGTGTAAAATTGTTGTGGACACGAGGTAAGTGGCCCAGTAACCCACTTCAGCTACCATGACATTACCATCTGCTACCAGTGGAACTACATTTCCCAGCTGGCCTCTGCAATGTCTGGCGCCTCCCCAATGGCTCACCACATGTGTCTGACCATGCAGGAACAGGTCGAATATACCACAGCTCTTGAGCAGGGGAGGAAGTAAAGAGATTATTCGTTATACAGATGTGGCACCCCACTAGTCGATGCGCCATGGAGAGGTACTGCACCCAGATCAGAGTGTGTAGTATCCCTGTGACCAGAGGATTGGGATGTTAATCTGGGGCCCTCAGCACACGCATTCACACACATAGAGCCAGGGGATCAATTGGTTAACCCGTTACTAGGGAACTGATCCCGATGGGCAGAGTCTTAGGTGGGTAGTGAAGAGCAGGAAAGAGTTAGAGCAGAACGTTTGTGGAGAGAGAGAAGAAGAGGGGACCCTGTGAGTGATCCAGACAGAAGAGGGATCCTCGGGTGTCAGTTAACACCCTAATCTGGTCTGGTGGCAACAACGGGAGGACCGGCTCCGATAGTGGTGCAGGAGTTCAGCCCTGAGCCGCCAAACCGGAGGGACGCAAGCTACTCAGAGAGTAGTGACCAAGCCCTGGCATACTTCCCACAAAGGGCCCCGTATAGGGTCGTGAGCCCTTAGTAAAGGACTACCTCTACAGAGACCCATGGGGACCGGCGAAGGGCTCTGTGAAGGGTCGTGCTAGGAAGGAAATGAGAAACAGCGCAGTGTGAGAACAGAGTGAGAAACTGGCAGGAACACCACTGAGGGCCTCAAATAGACATCTTATCCCCTAGTGACTACCCAGGTCAGCTACCCGTGACTGTGTACCATTTGAAAGCTGCCTGAAAGTTACCAGTAAGCCCGTGCAGAGCTTGAACTGTGTCTTCTATCTCATTTCCATCACGCCGGGTAAACTGCATTCCAGTCTCATCAGCAGAGACTGCATCAAGCCTCCACCTGCAGAGCCGCCTTCCAGTGAGAAATCCATTCATCCATCCCTGCCCCGGGGATCCTGCTCCACCTACGGGGAGCAACACCATCTGGCTGCAGCATCATCATCCCCGGAGGTCTGAAAGCAGCGCCAATATTATTACCGGGTTCCGTAAGTGGCGTCACAAACTTCATTTTATTTTACTTCTTTTATTTTACATATTTTTCAGCGACCACCAGGGCAACTTCCCTGGGCACTGGCCACCAGTGACAGCACCCTTAATCAACGCTCGGGATCCGAGTACCCCAAGGGCCCTGGGGTGGGTCACAGACAATACAGCCGGGGATCACAGATGATTCTTTCTGTGATGTGCAGGCCCGGTGCCAGCACCCGGCATTCCCGGGCAGGTGCCAGGGCCCTGAAGAAGTGAGAGGACCCACAGCTGTCTGTGTGCGGAAGACCCCACTCACAGACAGCTGCCCTCTCTCCCTCTCTCCTACTCTGCACCAATGTGATCGATACACAGTGACACCGTAGCCGGGTCTTCACGTCTCGGGCGTTGCTTCTCCCGTCACGGTTCCGCGCCTGAGGCTGTGGGGCCCGGTGGTCAGATCAAAAAGGGGTTGATTGAACGGATAGGGGTTAATTCTTACTTGTCGTGACGCCACCTGCCGGAATGCGGTGATTTCACCGGCGCTGCTTGGGCCTCCGGGGGAAGTACGGCAGCAAGATGGGATGCTCCCCACAGGATGAGAGGGAGTCCCCGGGGCCAGGAGCTGTCCTTGATGTAATATGGCAGGTTCGTAGTGCTGAAGGTGTAAGTTTAACAGTTCTGAAAGAAACACAGACACCATCGTTCTCTGTAACGGGTCTTTTACTGTAACTGGTAAGATGGTACAAGGTATACAGTCTTGGGTAACGGACCGGGGGTCCCAGCAAGGACTGGTCTTGACTCAGAGCTCCGCGGTGTTCCTCCTCTCTCTATTCTCTCTAACGGGTTGCCGGAGTTGCCTTAGATTACTAGGTCAGGGTACTTGGGAGACTTCTATTTGGAGGTTCTGACTGTATATAATCTGCAGAAGGTCCTGTGTCCCAGGGGTGAGTCCCTGCTGGCAAGACAACTTAGATGGCAGCGGTGGTGAGATGCCTCTGGGAAGCGGTTCTTCACCCTGGTTTGCGGAGCTGCGGTGAACAACTTGCTCACCTCGGAACCAGTGATCCGGTGGTTGGTTTTTGGGCACGGGTAGAATTGGACCCGTTAGGTAAGATACCCGTGTCCCAGTCTAGGGCACCGATTAATGGCGCCAGCTGGTAGGTGGTCTTCAGGGCTGCACGGCACTGTGAAGAGCCCTCTTCTCCTTCGTTACATTCTTTTCGACTCACTACTCCTTCTCCTACTTTACTTCCCACACACTACTCCTACACTCCTCCCACCAGGACCTGGTTGGCCCTCTATTCTAGTGGTGCATGTAGGGTATGGAGCTCTGAGTATTAACCATGTCATCACCGAGACGGAGAATATTGCATGTTCAGTCAGGGATGCAATACCCTCCTGTGACGCACTCGTTGCGGGGCGCCACAACAGCAGGAGAGAAAGCCCCAGGAGCTGAACTGAGGCTGGAGGACCTACCAGTTCAGTCATGTGACTGATCACATCACTGAAATCAAGGTCCTGGAAGAACCTGCATTAGCTGAACTTCTGCAGCCTCCATGCAGTTCCCAGTGGCTCCTCTCTCCTGCTGGGCACCGATCAAGAAAAGCTGGACGAGGTAATATGTGTGTGTATCTGTATGTGTGCATGGATATCTGTATGTGTGTGTATGTAGTCTGTATGTGTATGTGTGTATATCTGTATATGTGTCTGTATATTTATTTTACTATTGTCTTACCTATCATGCCCATGCTGTGCTTCCACCCTCATGATTATTCTAGCATATCTTGGACTGGCCCGCTCCAAGCCCTCCCTCTTTTTATGACCTCTGTTTAGCTCTCAGTATCTGGTCAATCCATAAACACCCACCACCTCATCCACACCTGATTACCCTTATCTGCAGATATATTCAGAACCATGAGTCTGATCAAGATTCTAGTCTGATCCAGGCATCTTCCAAACTACATCTTCCACAGTACAGCTTCCTAAGTAAAATACTTTGAAATAGACTAGAAATGAACTGGAAATTACTGGAAGGTACTGGGATAGAAATCCACTACAATGTTTCTGCTTCTGTTCACTTTCACCCCATACTACTTAATTTCTTATTAACATCTGTATTGCTCATCCCCACGCTATATATGATCCCTGGCTCCATCTCGTCCCCCTGCTGCATCCCATCCCTGCTTGCTGTGCATTTGTCTGGTCTGGGTATAACTTCACCTGTGCCCTATCGACAAGCATGGTGGTGGGGTCGGCCTGCTCCTAACAGGTGTTCCTTTACCCCAATTACACTGCCACCTCTGCCAACCTCCCCTCTTTCGAAGTTCAGTCCATCCGCATCTTCTCCCCCTGCAACCTCCAGCTAGCTATCATCTAGCGCCCCCTTGGATCTATCCCCTTCTTTCTTGACCACTTCACCACCTGGCTTCTCCACTTCCTCTCCTCTGACATACCCTCTATCATCATGGGTGACTTTAACGTCCCTATTGATACCCCCCAACCTGCTGCCTCCAGACTCCTATCACTGATGACCTCCTTTGGGCTTTCCCAAAACGTATTGACTACCACTTATTCTCAGAGTGTCTTCTCCCTCTCACAGACATAACTTCCTCACATGACGCTGACTCTGCTGCCACCCTCTACAACACCACCAAAACTGCAGCTCTCGACCATGCAGCCCCCCTGACTTACAAGAAAACCGTACACACAGGCAACCCTGGCTCACTACCCTCACTAAAGAGCTGCGTCGAGCGACCAGGCTCTGGGCAGTTTATCGATATAGCCATTTTTTTAAAGCTAAGAATCTCATTTTCATAACGGCCGCACTTGTGGCACACTTGCGGCAAGCCCATGCATTGTCTATGGGGCTTGCAGCAGGTGCGGCAAGTGTGGTCAGTGGCATTTTTTTTTTTGCGGCGGAACCGTGGCTATACAGCACATGCCGCACCTGCCGCAAGCCCCATAGACAATGCATGGGGTGCCGCAAGTGTGCCGCAAGTGCGGCCGTTATGCGGCAGATGCGGTAAATCTGCCGCATCTGCCGCAATTTGACAAAAACGCTAGTGTGAAAGGGGCCTTAACAGTGTGCCGCTGTTTTGTGTATTACAATGTATTGTGTTTGGCATTGCACCTGTGCACACTATAGGATTGAGTGACACAGTTTTTTTCTAATTTAGATTATGGGATCAGACCCTATGCACCTTTCCTCCCTCCCATTGGCCTGTGATGCTATTGTTCTCTGGTAGCAGGTTTCTACTCACCCATAAAACAGGAGGTTTTTAATTCAGATAGAGGCTAAGGATGACTCAGTGCAGGAGCCAAGTATAAAGAAACTCACCTTAACATGGCTACTCAGCGGTTTATCAATGTAGCCATATTTAAGAAGCTAAGTGTCTCAATTTTTCACCAGCTTTTACTTAGCAGAAATATTGCTCTATTTTTCTATTACATGTCTTTGCAGGGCACCGCTGTTTTGTGTATTCTTAAGTCATGGAGTTCATACACAATACTAGATGTAGTAGTTACTTAGCGGAAATATTGCTCTATTTTTCTATTACATGTCTTTGCAGGGCACCGCTGTTTTGTGTATTCTTAAGTCATGGAGTTCATACACAATACTAGATGTAGTAGTTTTTGATGTGGGGTGTGTTTGTGTTTGCATCAACTACTACTTTGATTAAAAGTTAAAGGTAATCTGTCACCTACCTAAAGCCTCCCAGACTATCACTACCTGTCTCTGCACCTTCCTATTACTACTATCCCTTTCTGTCCTAAATGTGACCTGTGACTGTGTTAAAAACCTTTTTAATACTCATTAGTATGATAATGAACCAGGGGGCTACCGATGCTAGAACCCCTGGGCATCCTCTCTATGTCCCCTTTGCTGCCTCCTTTCTTGTTTATCACGACCCAATGGGAGTGATATTGACTTCCCAATGTGCGCTCCCCGCTTGGCTCACAGCCGTCTGCAGAGTGCGGGGTATGACGCCGAACGTGTCATTTAAGGTACTCCACAGACCGACTTCTGGCTGGACAGCACGCATGCTCTGTTTTGCACAGTACGTCAGATCATCTGTGATGAGCTGCTGTACTGTGCTCCACATAGCATGTGTGGCGCCCCTGCGACCAGGGTAGCCACAATGTTAACTGCAGCCAGGCAAGGAAAATAGTTGACCTTAGGAACACCCACACACCAACACACACTGGCCCTATGCCTAGGACTCTAGGTTTGGCAAGGGGTAGCAGGGGTAAAGAGCAGTGTGGGAGGAGAGAAGGAGTAACTGGACAAGTGGGTGGAGAGACCATAAATAAAATCATTGGAGCACCAAGTCAGTGAGAGAGAAGAGAGTGAACAGTCAGAAAAAGAACAAGACACTTCCCAGGAGGAGAGGTTCCCTGGAGGACGCAGAACCCTAGAGGCAGATTTCCTAGGGGAGAAAGCTCGCTCCATAGCCGGAGGTGAGGGGAAGGAAGCCACAAGCAGCAACACCCCACAGTGAGACAGGAGCCTGGTGAGCCCACATTATACCTGGGTCACTGGAGGGCTAGGCCAAGGACAGCCAGAGAGCCAACTCTGTAGAGGTGACCAGGGAGACTCTAAGACCCCAATCACGAGAGACATTGGCGTGGGGCAGGTACACACAAAAGCATGTGACAGCCAGACCAAACCCTTGAGTGAGGACAGAGGTAGAGACCCAAGGAAGAAGCTTGATTGCGAAATGGCGTAGGGGTGAGGGACCCAGGCACTACACGACTCTATTGTGACAGGTAACTATGACCTAACCTTCCTTTGGGACTTAATACCTCCTTACTAAACTATACCTGCCTACCATATTAACCCCTTGTTAACCAGATGTTCCATTTGGGGAATCGGATAGAAACAAGGATAGTACTAATATATAACAGCAGTAGATCTATAGGCATTGTGTGCCACATTGGCTGATTGTTTTTTTTCTGGGTATGTGCAATATATATCGAGGTATAGTCTACTCGTATGTAGGTTATGTGCAAGATTGACGTTACACTGTATATGTATGAAGTCTGATATATACTATGGGGTTTCCCTATGAGGAGAAGCTCTGATTTTAATAAGTTGTTGAATAAAGATTGCAATTTTTAACGCATATCTTTGTCTATGCTTGTGAAGTCATTCCGTGGGAAAGATTAATGTGGAGTTTCTCAGTTAATATATTGCTGTTGGAGTGATAGTAGTATTTAAAAGGGGACTTTGAGGGAGGCAACGCAGAGGAACCATCTGAGCTGCAGTAGAACCCGGGTGCCCGGAGCAGTGCTAACTTGTAAGAACTGTGACTGTGAGAACTGTGACTTGTAACTTGCAGCTAAAGAACTTTGAACCAATAAAGTACCCGATAAACTCACCATTGCCTGAGACTGTTCTTTCCAGTGTCGCTGCAGAGATCTCCACCTGGGGAGCCGCATCCCTGCATTCTGACTGGAGAAGCTGCAGCACAGAAGTAAGTGAAGCATCCAGAGTACCAGCCCCTTATTCTACACCTGCCCTGGGGATACTCAGCCCTACCCGAGGAGGGCTTACCATCCATGCTGCCCTAAGTCAGCAGGAATACGGCAGCAGTGGTCCCACTGACCACATACCCCAGGTGGCGTCAGAACAAATTCCCTGTAAATAATCCCTTTACTTGCCGCATCTGGGACAACGGGACCGGGCCCAGCACCTTGGCATCCCGGAGACAGTACAACCCGGTCTCGAGTACCTCGGTCCCTAGTGTGCGACACATGCGTACTGCCCAGCGTGAAGTCAGCCAGTGGAGTACTGGAAATGACGCATTCGGCATCATACCCGACACTCTGCCGATGGCTGCAAGCCAGGCGGGGAGCGCGCATTGGGAAGTCAATATCATGCTCATCGGGGCATGATAAACAAGAAAGGAGGTGGCGAAGGGTTCATAGAGAGGACGCCCAGGGGGTCTAGCAACAGTAGCCCCCGGTTCATTATCATACTAATGAGTGAGTATTAAAAATGTTTTTTAACACAGTCGCAGGTCACATTTAGGACAGAAAGGGATAGTTAGAGTAGTAATAGGAAGGAGCAGGGACCGGTAGTGATAGCCTTGGATAGCACCCCTAAATGCAGCGTGGCTGCTGTATTCAGGGAAGGTTCCCCATGTCTCTACCCTGCCACCTCCTTTATGTGTCTCCCCTCCTCGGCCGCTCATGCTCCTCAAGTTTCGCAGGAGCAGAGTGAGTAATGGGTGGGAGCTGGTCCTGGCAGCTGAAACGCCTCCTGCCAGTGACATCAGCGCCGAGATTCTGCCCTGCTCCAAATTATACTGTATTCATACGCCCATTGCTTGCTCTGCACCTGCGTAACTTCAGACGCAGAGGAGCATGAGCGGCCGAGGAGGGGAGACACATAAAGGAAGTGGCACAGAGGGGGCTGGAGGTGACACAAAGAGGAAGGAGGCGGGGAAGACACCAGGGAGCAGCAAGGACTCCATACTGAGTAAGTCCCTCCGGACTCCTTATCTGTACATTTTATAAAGTGTTTTGTACAACTTACAGGGAGCTAGAGACATGGGGAACCCCTTCCCTGAATGCAGCAGACACACTGCATTCAGGGTCACTTTAACTTTGGAAAGCAACAGGGTTGACAGGTCCTCTTTAATGTTATGGGTTAAAGAAATATTATACAAAACTCAGTCTTTTCAAAATTTTGGAAATTATTCTAGTAGTCAGTGAGATATTAACCCTTCATAACCCAGCCTATTTTGGCCTTACTGACCTTGCCATTTTTTGCAATTCTGACCAGTGTTCATTTATAAGGTAATAACTCTGGAACGCTTCAATGGACCCTAGCGATTCTGAGACTGTTTTCGTGACATATCAGACTTCATGTTAGTGTTATATTTAGGTTCCAGAATTTTTGCAATTTTAATTTTTATTCTGTTAAACCAGAGTTATGTGACACAAAATAGTTAATAAATAACATTTCCCACATGTCTACTTTACATCAGCACAATTTTGGAAAAAAAATTTTTTTTTAGTCAGGAAATTGTAAGGGTTCAAAGTTCATCAGCAATTTCTCATTTTTCCAGCAAAATTTACAAAACCATTTTTTTTAGTGACCACATCACATTTGAAGTCCCTTTAAGGGGCACACATGACAGAAAACACCTAAAAGTGACACCATTCCAAAAACTGCACCCCTCAAGCTACTCAAAACTACGTTAAAGAAGATTATTAACCCTTCAGGTGCTTCACAGGATCTAAAGCAATGTGGAAGGAAATAATTAAATTAAAATGGACATTTTAATTTTTCTAACAAAAATGTTCTTTTAACCGCATTTTTTTCATTTTCACATGGGCAACAGGATGTAATGGATCCTAAAATTTGTTGGGCAATTTCTCCTGAGTGCACCGATACCTCAGGGTCATAAACCACTTTAGGGTCATAAACCACTGATTTGGTGCACCGCAGGGCTCGGAAGGGAAGGAACATCATTTGACTTTTTGAATGGAAAATTAGCTCCAATTGTTAGCGGACACCATGTCACGTATGGAGAGTGGTTCAAAGTGCTCACTATGCATCTAGACAAGTTCCTTGGGGGGGGTCTAGTTTCCAAAATGGGGTCACTTGTGGGGGAGCTCCAATGTTTAGGCACACAGGGGCTACATGGTGTCCACTAATAATTGGAGCTAATTTTCCATTCAACTTGTTAGCGGACACCAGGTCACGTATGAATAGCCCCTGTGTGCCACCAGCACAAGGGCAACTTGGAGAGTTGGGGTACAGCACCGGAAAATGGCGCCTCTAATGAATGCGCTATTTTCTGGGGTGGCTGTGGGTTGCAATTCGCAGCGTGGGGGACCCACAACATTTGCGTCTCTCCACGCTGAGGATTCTAGCCCCCCAGCTGCCAAGATGTACCTGGCTGGAAACCAAAAATACGGCAAGGCTCCATGTCGTTTTATTTGTAGAAATAATCTAAAAAAAAAAATGATGTGGGGCTTCGCCATATTTTTGGTCCAGCCAGGACTACTTGGCAGCTATGGACTGCCATCAACTCCAAGCTGCCTCGTTGTACCTGGCTGGCAACCAAAAATACAGCAAAGCCAATTTTTTTTATTTATAGAACTAGTTTTAGAAAAAAAATGATGTGGGGCTCCGCCATATTTTTGGTCCAGACAGGTACAACTAGACAGCTGCGGGCTGGAATCCTCTGCATGGAGAGGCCCAAGCATTCTGGGCCCTCCATGTTGTGAATTGCAGCCCGCAGCTACCCCAGAAAATGGTGCATTCATTGAAGCGCCATTTTGTGGAACTGTACACAGACTCTTCCAGTTGCCCTGATGCTGGTGGCAAACTGGGTAATTAAGGGGTTAAGGCCAGCTTTTTTATTGGCAGCTGGCACTAAGCCCGAGATTCATAATGTCGGGCCAATGTTAGAACCGGCCATTAGGAATCTCTAGTAAATAGTAAAAAAAAATACACCACACAGAAAAAAATCTTTTTATTTTAAAAAAATCCACAAACAAAATTCGGGCTTCATCTTTATTATAAAAATCCAACGTAGTCCACAATAAAGGTCCCACGATGCTCGATCGCCTCTGCTACATTCAGAGACAGCAGCAAGGGATCAAGTGTCCTCTTGTTGCAGTCTCTGGTGTCATTGTGATGATACACTGTATGGCAGATCATTGCCATACAGTGCAGCATCATTGTGCAAACCCAAGTCTCAGAGATCAAATGATCTCTTAGGCTTGGGTCAGGTGATGCGACATTGCAGTGAAGTGGTCTGACAGCCCTGGCAAAGTGATGACATAATGGATCACTGCGCCAGGGCTGTCAAATTGCTTCACTGCAGCCCAATCCTCATGCAGGGAGATAGAGTTGCAATGAAGTGATCTCACAGCCTGGACACAGTGATAAGATAGTGGATCACTGTGCCTGGGCTGTCAGATCGCTTCTCTGCAGCCTGATCCCTCTGCATAGGGCTCGGGCTGCAGGGAAGTGATCTGGCAGCCTAGGCACAGTGATCACTTAATGGATCACTGTGCCTGGGCTGTCAGATCACTTCTCTGCAGCCAGATCCCCATGCAGGGGGATCAGGCTGCATAGAAGCGGCGGCGGGCAGAAAGCGGCGGGCAGAAGCAGGCGGCGGTAGGCACAAGTGCCTGCTCTGCTGCCATGCTGAAGCTGATGGTGAGTGATCAGATCAATTCCCATCAGCGTGGGGGAGAGATACCCACCCCCTCCAACTCTCCAGCCTATAGAAGGGACTCTGACTGCACTTTCTATAAACGGAGACAGGATCACTGTGATTGACCCCCCCGACCTCAAGCCCCGATGCTCTGTGATAGGAATCACAGAGCACCAGAACCCGACTGTTTTTATCGCGGCAATGGTGCTGTGGTAACCGCCATGACGTTGCACAACGTCATGGGTCGGGAAGGCACCAATTTTAATGACGTTGTACAACGTCAAAGGTTGGGAAGCGGTTAATCTCTCACTTCTCAAAGGTACTTTACTCATTTATGGTGAGCACTGTATATATGCCACATCCCCACCTGAACCTGCTCCTGCCACTAGGCACCGCCGTTTTCACCCTGTAAGTGGTGCTAGTGATAAAGATGATACATCCTCATCAGAGCCTGCTCCTGAAACTAAACACTACCACATTCAATCAGTGGGTGGTGCTGGTGCCAGAGCTTACTCCTGTGGCTTCTGCTTCTGTAACTAGGCATTGAAGTATTCAGACAGTAGGTGATGCTGGCATTAGGGGAGAAGTCTTTGCAGAGGATTCTGGAGACCGCAGGTTTCGCTTATCCACTAGGGCGAGAGGGGCTGTGACCTGTGGTGTTTCACAGTCTGGCGGTATTAATGTATGGGTGGTTCAGGTGAGGTCATCAGTCCCTGAGCTCCAACCTATTGGGAAGTACCACATCCTACATATACCTTTGGGTTGCTCTGGCCAGGTGCCTGAAGCTGTTTTTGGTTCCTCTTTCTCACCAGTTTGCATTTAGTGTTATTAGTTTGACCTCTGCCTTTTTTCGGACACTTCTTTTTCTGCAAGATTTTGTCCTTTCTTGCCCTCTTGGTTTGGACCCAGATTCCTGATTTCCTGACTTTGCTACTGTATCCTGTTTTTGTCCGTTGCTTTACCACCCAGCTTGTCCATGTTTGGCGACCATTCCACCTCTGAACTGCTGCTTATTCATAGGCAGTTACCTCCTGGGCTCTGCTATAATTCCAGATCCCTGTATAGGAGTTAAAAGGGTTGCGAAGTCTCCTGGGTTCTACCTACCAAAACAGCTGTGCCTGTAGCATCGGACAGACATCACAGTATATAGTATATACTATATACCTGTGGTATGGTGCCTCAGTGGTTAGCAATACAGTCTTGCAGCACTTTGGTTCTGCCATGGACAACATCTGCAAGGAATTTGTATGTTTTCCCTGTGTTTGTGTGGGTTTCTTCTGGTTTCCTCCCACACTCCAAAAACATAGGCCTATTTCATATCTAAAGGCCGCTTCACATGCTAGGATATAGGTGATTGAGATCGTTAGCTATGTCCTGATCGCGATCCTTCCAACATCGTTAGTGCGTTGTCACACGCAAGGATGTCATTAACGAACTTAATTTGGAAACACTCCAGCTACTTGGAGAAGAACGTTTGAATGATTTTACAAAGCTGAAGGAATAGGAGAGATATGAATAATATCGTAAAAAACAGGTGTCACACTGAACGATGTGGCTTCTTCCCATGACGTTAATTGGATGACGTACGATAGATTTGAGGTTAGGATCTAAAATTTTTGTTGCCCGTTCTAATGATTTTTCCTTCCTACATCGTTCGTTTACACGCAAAGACGCACTAACGATATTTTTTGAACGATCACAAAACCGTGACATTTCAACGATATCGTTAACGATATCCTAGCGTGTGAAGCGGCCTTTAGCCTGATCTGTGTTTTTTTTTTTTTTTTTTTTAACATATAATTTTTATTCGTTTTTAAAATTGTTATACATCATGGCATAATAATTAACTGTCCACTTTGTAATAACCGTCAATCATGCACAAATATTAGACACCAAGAAATTAAGATCTTGTCGATATAACAGCATAGTGTAACTAGTTCCCCCTTACCCCCCCTCCCTCCCCTCCCCCTCTGCCATTGAAACCTGCGAATCTACTGGGTTGAGCCACTTTAGTGGCTAGGATTCCACTAAATGAACCTCTATGTGATTTAGGGCACTAATTAACTGGCTAGTGTTGTTAGTATATCTGTAAAGGGGTGCTAGGGCACTTTGGCGTCCCTTCTCGGAGTCTCCTCGATCCCTCTCCCCCTCTATCTCACAGTTTTAGATTGCCCAATGTGCCCTTCAATTCCTCCATATTATACCAGGAAGATTGTGAGAATGAAGACATGATCTGCCTGATTTCTTCCGGGGACAACTGGGTAGATATAAATTTTCTCCATCTTCTAAAGAATCTGGGAGATAATCTGTCCACGTCTCTCTGGGCTTCCATTTTCTCCCATGTTAACAATGTTTTCAACGTAGTTACTATGTCTTGTGGCACAGGTAAAGAATCTGTAATCCATCTCCCCAGAATTAGACGTTTGGTCGCCATTGCCACCATGTGAAATATACCCAACTCCTCCTTTCCCAGACCCGTACCCCTTGCATCATGGAAGATCCATTTCACCAAATCTAGAGGGACAGTTATGTCTGTTATATCCTTCACCAGTTGTTTAGTTGTCTCCCAGAGTCTCAAGGTGTTCGTGCAATACCAAAGACCGTGAATCATATCTGTGCTTTGCGCTCCGCATTTGGGGCAGTGCGTAAGTCTGTTTGGTCTGTCTTTCGTGACCCGAAGGTTGAAACCCATTATAGCCCTGTGGAGGATGCGGAAAAAAGAGTCCCTCCACCTCTCGTCTACAATATGTTCTCTCAACTGTTTCCATCCTGATAAAATTTTAGATTTTATGTCTGGGTCATGAAGTTGTTCCGACCATCTGTGAAATAACTTGTCTCCAGCTGTGGGGAGCAGTCTGTCTCTTATGGCGGCATATAGGGAAGAGATATTAGTGGTGGATGGCTCTAATGATAGTAAAGTGTCCCACTCATTGTTAATGTATTCCGCACCAATGGATTTCAGGGCAGTCATGATATGATTACGGATCTGTAAGTATTGTAGAGTATGTGACCCTGACAACCCAAATTTGTACTGTAGTTCCTCCCATGTTGCCCACCTCGGTTCAGTAGCATGGAATAAATCTTTTATTCTCATCACTCCCCTTTCCTCCCACACCCTGAACAGTTTATTCTCCCTTCCCTGAGGGAAGGCCGGGTAGGTCCACAGTTCTATGTGTTTGGAGGTTCTCCATGGTAGGCCAAATTTTTTTCGGACTGCCTTCCAAGAGGCTATGGTATCCCTGAAAACTAAGGCTGTCTTCATAAGGGGCGGTAGTGTCGGGCTCGGGGCATGAAGTGATGACACCAAACTCCAGGGGCTGCACACTTCACTCTCTAAAGGGAAGTCTGAGTATCTACTGGTCCCCCTCATCCAATCCAGAATATGTCTGATCAGACACGTTAGATTATAGCCCCGAATATTGGGGAAGTTGAGGCCCCCTTCCCCCACTGGTAACATAAGTGTGCTCAGTCTAATCCTCGGCTTCCTTCCCCTCCAAATAAACCTGGTGAAAAGAGTGTTGAGTCTCCTGATATCAAGATGTTTCAGTAGTAGAGGAAGGGTTTGGAGGGGGTACAGCAATCTAGCAAAAGGGATCATTTTGACCAGGTGGCACCGTCCAAGTAGAGACAATGGGAGTCCCTCCCATCTTTTTAGTTCGATTTCAATTTTGGTTATTAAGGGGTTGTAGTTAAGTTGGTAAGTGGTACCTCCCGATCTAGCTATTTTGATCCCTAGGTACTTCACGTATGTTTTAGCTATTGGGATGCCGTGAAGCGTCCGGGGAGAATCCGATCCTCCGGTGTTGCGGGCACCATCTCCTTCCCGTAGAAATAAGATCTCAGATTTGGACTTATTTAATCTAAACCCTGAGAAATTGCCGAATTCCTCCAGACATCTCAGGACGTCCGGTAGGTCTCTCTGCACATTACCAAAATATAGCGCTATGTCATCCGCAAATAAGCTTATTCGCAACATCTTACGCCCTATCCTGATGCCCTCAAAAAGCGTACCTGAAATTAACTTTCTTGCCAATGGTTCTAATACCAGGTTAAAGAGCAGTGGGGATAGCGGGCATCCCTGGCGGGTGCCCTTGCCCAATGGAAAGACATCCGACAAAAAACCCGGAGTGCTGATCCTCGCTCTGGGATTGGTATAGAGGCATCTCAAAAATGTTCGCGTCGGTCCAGTCAGACCAATGTAGTCTAAGACCAGATCCAGCCATGGCCACCTGACATTGTCAAAAGCTTTTTCAGCATCTAGGGTGACCATGGCCGGACCCGACCTCCCCCCCCTCTCCACCCCTCCGGCGACGTCCACCGCTAACAATGCCTTTCTAACATTGCTAGTTGCTGAACGGCCCTTAATAAAGCCTGACTGGTGTTCCCCTATGATACCTGGCAGGATCCTGGCCAAGCGATTTGCTAAAATTTTGGAGGCAATTTTCAAATCAGTATTAATGAGAGATATCGGTCTATAGTTAGACGGATTTTCCATATTCTTATCCCCTTTCGGCAATAATATTATGTGGGCCAGGTTCATTTGTTCCGCCATTGGGGTACCGTCTCTCACTCCATTAAAGACTCCCATCAGACACGGTGCCACCTGGTCCTTTAGAGCCCTGTAGAAGCCGCCGCTGAAGCCGTCTGGGCCTGGTGCTTTGTTGGGGTTTAGGGTTTTGATGGTATCTAACACCTCGTTAATTTCGAATTTTGCATTCAACATTTCCAAGTCTCCGTCTGAGATCTTAGGCATATTTGTCTCATTTAACCATTGTCGCCCATCCCCCCCTCCTCCCCCGGGGCCTTGTATAAGTTTGCATAGAATTTTCGGAGGATATCTGTTATTTTTTTGGGGTCCGAAGTCAGCGTCCCATCGGTGTCTGACAGAGTGGCTATGTTCGTCTTAGAGCGCTGGCCCCTGGCCAGATTTGCCAGTATTTTCCCCGCCTTGTCTCCATGACGATATAATTTGGATTCCCATTCTGTTCTGTACATGTCATCTTTCATCTTTGTCCATTTGTCAAAATTGTTTTTAGTTTGGGTCCAATGTGTTCTGTTGGTCTGAGTCGGTTGTTCTTTAAACGCTAAGTAAGCCTCTCTTACTTCATCACTGTATTTTGTGTACATGTTAGATATTTTCTTTTTCAAGGTGGTGGTGTATGCTAGTATCCTCCCCCTTAACACCGCCTTGGCAGTCTCCCAGAATAGTACTGCGTCCTCTTTGTGGGCCGTGTTATCTGAGGCGTAGACTGACCACCATTCACCTAGAAGTTTGTTAAAGTCTGAATCCTTACCCCCCCTCCCCTTTCCCTCCCCCTCCTGCCATTGATTGAAACCTGTGAATCTACTGGGTTGAGCCACTTTAGTGGCTAGGACTCCACTAAATGAACCTCTATGTGATTTAGGGCACTAGTTAACTGGCTAGTGTTGTTAGTATATCTGTAAAGGGGTGCTAGGGCACTTTGGCGTCCCTTCTCGGAGTCTCCTCGATCCCTCTCCCCCTCTATCTCACAGTTTTAGATTGCCCAATGTGCCCTTCAATTCCTCCATATTATACCAGGAAGATTGTGAGAATGAAGACATGATCTGATTTCTTCCGGGGACAACTGGGTAGATATAAATTTTCTCCATCTTCTAAAGAATCTGGGAGATAATCTGTCCACGTCTCTCTGGGCTTCCATTTTCTCCCATGTTAACAATGTTTTCAACGTAGTTACTATGTCTTGTGGCACAGGTAAAGAATCTGTAATCCATCTCCCCAGAATTAGACGTTTGGTCGCCATTGCAACCATGTGAAATATACCCAACTCCTCCTTTCCCAGACCCGTACCCCTTGCATCATGGAAGATCCATTTCACCAAATCTAGAGGGACAGTTATGTCTGTTATATCCTTCACCAGTTGTTTAGTTGTCTCCCAGAGTCTCAAGGTGTTCGTGCAATACCAAAGACCGTGAATCATATCTGTGCTTTGCGCTCCGCATTTGGGGCAGTGCGTAAGTCTGTTTGGTCTGTCTTTCGTGACCCGAAGGTTGAAACCCATTATAGCCCTGTGGAGGATGCGGAAAAAAGAGTCCCTCCACCTCTCGTCTACAATATGTTCTCTCAACTGTTTCCATCCTGATAAAATTTTAGATTTTATGTCTGGGTCATGAAGTTGTTCCGACCATCTGTGAAATAACTTGTCTCCAGCTGTGGGGAGCAGTCTGTCTCTTATGGCGGCATATAGGGAAGAGATATTAGTGGTGGATGGCTCTAATGATAGTAAAGTGTCCCACTCATTGTTAATGTATTCCGCACCAATGGATTTCAGGGCAGTCATGATATGATTACGGATCTGTAAGTATTGTAGAGTATGTGCCCCTGACAACCCAAATTTGTACTGTAGTTCCTCCCATGTTGCCCACCTCGGTTCAGTAGCATGGAATAAATCTTTTATTCTCATCACTCCCCTTTCCTCCCACACCCTGAACAGTTTATTCTCCCTTCCCTGAGGGAAGGCCGGGTAGGTCCACAGTTCTATGTGTTTGGAGGTTCTCCATGGTAGGCCAAATTTTTTTCGGACTGCCTTCCAAGAGGCTATGGTATCCCTGAAAACTAAGGCTGTCTTCATAAGGGGCGGTAGTGTCGGGCTCGGGGCATGGAGTGATGACACCAAACTCCAGGGGCTGCACACTTCACTCTCTAAAGGGAAGTCTGAGTATCTACTGGTCCCCTTCATCCAATCCAGAATATGTCTGATCAAACACGTTAGATTATAGCCCCGAATATTGGGGAAGTTGAGGCCCCCTTCCACCACTGGTAACATAAGTGTGCTCAATCTAATCCTCGGCTTCCTTCCCCTCCAAATAAACCTGGTGAAGAGAGTGTTGAGTCTCCTGATATCAAGATGTTTCAGTAGTAGAGGAAGGGTTTGGAGGGGGTACAGCAATCTAGCAAAAGGGATCATTTTGACCAGGTGGCACCGTCCAAGTAGAGACAATGGGAGTCCCTCCCATCTTTTTAGTTCGATTTCAATTTTGGTTATTAAGGGGTTGTAGTTAAGTTGGTAAGTGGTACCTCCCGATCTAGCTATTTTGATCCCTAGGTACTTCACGTATGTTTTAGCTATTGGGATGCCGTGAAGCGTCCGGGGAGAATCCGATCCTCCGGTGTTGCGGGCACCATCTCCTTCCCGTAGAAATAAGATCTCAGATTTGGACTTATTTAATCTAAACCCTGAGAAATTGCCGAATTCCTCCAGACATCTCAGGACGTCCGGTAGGTCTCTCTGCACATTACCAAAATATAGCGCTATGTCATCCGCAAATAAGCTTATTCGCAACATCTTACGCCCCATCCTGATGCCCTCAAAAAGCGTACCTGAAATTAACTTTCTTGCCAATGGTTCTAATGCCAGGTTAAAGAGCAGTGGGGATAGCGGGCATCCCTGGCGGGTGCCCTTGCCCAATGGAAAGACATCCGACATAAAACCCGGAGTGCTGATCCTCGCTCTGGGATTGGTATAGAGGCATCTCAAAAAAGTTCGCGTCGGTCCAGTCAGACCAATGTAGTCTAAGACCAGATCCAGCCATGGCCACCTGACATTGTCAAAAGCTTTTTCAGCATCTAGGGTGACCATGGCCGGACCCGACCTCCCCCCCCCCCTCTCCACCCCTCCGGCGACGTCCACCGCTAACAATGCCTTTCTAACATTGCTAGTTGCTGAACGGCCCTTAATAAAGCCTGACTGGTGTTCCCCTATGATACCTGGCAGGATCCTGGCCAAGCGATTTGCTAAAATTTTGGAGGCAATTTTCAAATCAGTATTAATGAGAGATATCGGTCTATAGTTAGACGGATTTTCCATATTCTTATCCCCTTTCGGCAATAATATTATGTGGGCCAGGTTCATTTGTTCCGCCATTGGGGTACCGTCTCTCACTCCATTAAAGACTCCCATCAGACACGGTGCCACCTGGTCCTTTAGAGCCCTGTAGAAGCCGCCGCTGAAGCCGTCTGGGCCTGGTGCTTTGTTGGGGTTTAGGGTTTTGATGGTATCTAACACCTCGTTAATTTCGAATTTTGCATTCAACATTTCCAAGTCTCCGTCTGAGATCTTAGGCATATTTGTCTCAATTAACCATTGTCGCCCATCCCCCCCCTCCTCCCCCGGGGCCTTGTATAAGTTTGCATAGAATTTTTGGAGGATATCTGTTATTTTTTTGGGGTCCGAAGTCAGCGTCCCATCGGTGTCTGACAGAGTGGCTATGTTCGTCTTAGAGCGCTGGCCCTGGCCAGATTTGCCAGTATTTTCCCCGCCTTGTCTCCATGACGATATAATTTGGATTCCCATTCTGTTCTGTACATGTCATCTTTCATCTTTGTCCATTTGTCAAAATTGTTTTTAGTTTGGGTCCAATGTGTTCTGTTGGTCTGAGTCGGTTGTTCTTTAAACGCTAAGTAAGCCTCTCTTACTTCATCACTGTATTTTGTGTACATGTTAGATATTTTCTTTTTCAAGGTGGTGGTGTATGCTAGTATCCTCCCCCTTAACACCGCCTTGGCAGTCTCCCAGAATAGTACTGCGTCCTCTTTGTGGGCCGTGTTATCTGAGGCGTAGACTGACCACCATTCACCTAGAAGTTTGTTAAAGTCTGAATCCTTCTGTAGAAAGGTGGGGAACCGCCACAGATAGTCTGTGCCTCTAGGGTACCTGTCGAGGAGTTCCAAACTAACCGGGCTATGATCTGAGATCACCAAATTTTCGACATTAACGTGTTTCGTCTTATGAATGATCCCCTCACCCACCAAGAATAGGTCTATTCTGGACCAGGTCCCATGAGGGTGAGAGAAGTGCGTAAACTCCCTCTCCAGAGAGTTTCTGAGTCTCCAGACGTCTCTCAGCCCCGTGGCCCTAGCGAAGGTCTGTAAGGTGAAGTCGTCCGGTCTCTCCCTTCCCCTCGTCGCTACCGGAGGAGTCCCGATTTGCACCGAAGATCTATCCTCCCTCCTGGTCATGGTGGTGTTAAAGTCTCCCCCCAAGATGAGAGAACGGTGGTCATGCGCGAGTAATTTCTCCTGTATAGTCAAAAAGAACGGTTTCCTGTCAGTGTTTGGGGCATATATGTTATGGATGTGAAAAGTTGTGCCTGAGATGTCTAAAGTCACACTGGCGTGTCTCCCCTCTTCATCATGATCGTTGGAAATCAGTCTGTACGATAGGGATTTGTGTAATAGGATGATCACTCCCGCCTTTCGGCCCCTGGCGCCAGAGCCAAACACTGCCCCCACCCACATTTTGTGCATACGGTGTAATTCATTTTGGCTAAGATGCGTTTCCTGTAATAGTACGATGTCTCCCTTCAGCTTCTTGAGATGTCGCAGGACCCTATTCCTTTTGCTCGGTGACCTTAGACCCTTCACATTCCATGTTAGAATGTTAACCATTGTTTGTGTATCTTGTTTTGTAAGTGACCTAACCCATACTCAGCAAATGCAAATAGATAAATGGCATCAATGGCAAAAAAATTTTCCCCTAACATAACATTCCAACAGGTGTAAAAACAATTATCAATTTTCCCTGTCTCCTCCCCCACCCCCAATAATTTCAAATGAATTTTACATTGGTCCTCTGTTTGGAGTCCAACAAAGGGGACTTGGTCTCCCTCATCAACAAGTGTAGGCAGTGTACTTCCTTTTTTCCGGTGCTTCTCCACCCTCCTTTGCCTCCACCCACGGCCTGATGTAAACATTGTGAAGGCGTCGTCTGGCCGGTGGTTTTGAACTTAGATCTAGAACTGGGGGAAAACCAAACCGAACCAACCAAATGTGTGTAGTAGAAAGCTTTAAGAGTCTCCACACGGCCTGATGTAAACATTGTGAAGGTGTCATCTGACCGGTGGTTTTGAACCTAGATCCAGAACTGGGGGAAAACCAAACCGAACCAACCGAATCTGTGTAGTAGAAAGCTTTAGGAGTCTCCAATTTTCTGTATCGCTGATCCTCTCCTTTCTCGTGGTGGGCTCTGGTCTATGTTCTGATCCGGTTCGGTTCTAGTGTCCCTTCTCGGGGAACCTCTAGTAGAAGCAGGGGAACGGGACGCCGCCACATCCGAATGTGCAGGTGAGGATGCTCCATGCGAGTCTCTGGAGCCCGTGGTGAATTTTCTCAAAGCCTCCTGTGCGTCCCGGAAGTAAACCGGAGGACCTTTTCCGTCTGTGACTTTCAGCGTGGCAGGATATATCAGTTGGAATGGGACGTTTCTTTTGTATAGAATGCTGCAAACTGGGTTGAAGAGTTTTCGCTTTCTAGAGACTTCAGGGGAGAAGTCATTGAAAATGACAATTTTGTGGCCTCTTATAAGCAATGGTGATCTTTTTTTCCGAAAGGCCTGTAGGATCTGTTCCTTTTCTTTAAAGTCTAAGTAACGCGCAATAGATTGTCGTGGCTTGAAGGAATCCTGAGATCCCATGTTGTTCCCGTTATTGGAGCCTGGGTGCTGTGATGAGCCTGGAGGGGCGCTCTTTCAACCTTACATATTAGGGCTATACCTAGGGCCTCAGGTATTTCTCGTTCAAAGATATCGTGTAGATGGGCGTAAGAGATGCTCTCAGGCAGGCCGACCACCCGCAGATTGTTCCGACGAGACCTGTTCTCCAAGTCGTCCATCTTTTCCCTCATCCACCGTGAGACCTTGGCTGCCTCCAATAGCTCAAATTCAAGTCTCTCAATCCTATCCTCTGCATCAGACAGGCGCTGCTCTGTCTCAGAGAGCCTGGTAGTATGTTGATTGACTTCTTCTTTTAAGTCTGCCATAGCTGAAGTTATTGCTTCCTTTACTGCCACCTGGAGGCTGTCTGTTAGGTGTTTTCTGAGATCTGCCGCCATGTCTGCAAAAGCCTTTCCCAGTTCTCTTTGTCCCAGAGATCCTCCCTCTTTTGTTCCAGGGCTTCCCTTGTCCCCCCTGCTTTGTGATGGGGTCTGAGATTCTCCCTGGGGACCCTGGCTTCCCCCTGTTAGGCGCAGCTGGCCCTGCTGTAGGGCTGGTTTGTCTCTTCTTTTGCCCACACCTGCCATTGTTGTAGTGTTGGAATTGTCTGATGCTGGAATTTGTTGTGAGTTGTGGCTTCTCAGCCAGCGGTACATTGAAGTCTTTCAGCCCTCCTCTACATCACTCTCTTTAGTTATGTGTGTGTCCTGTAATCAGGGCTGGATCTCAAGAGTGTCCACACAGTTTAGCCTGGCTATCACCCCCAGCAATAGAAATGTCCCGATATTTGTTACTTGCCTTGCGCTGGAGTAATGGCGACAGATCATGCACGCTCTCTCTTCCTGGCTGCTCCCTTGGCTTTCCAGTGACTCCGGAGTTCGGGACCCGGGACCAGGGACCAGTACCAGAGGTTTGCGGTTGTTTTTCCCGTCGTCCACCTTCCTCCAGGGTCTCCGGACCGCCTGTGTTGTAGCTGCCCAGTCGTAGGCCCCTCCGGCAGTGCGTAGTTGGCGCAGCTCGGGTCCCCCGCTCCCCGCTTGTGAGATGGCGGCGCTAGGGCCCCGCCTGTGTAGGGGGTCACCGTCACCTTAACAGGACATCCAGGCTGTACGGACCCTGGGCGGGTGCAGCGTCGACAGCGGGCCGTATAGTGCGTACGGTCACCCGCTCTCCGGCTCTCCGGCTCTACCTGGAATCCGCCGATGACTGGGCTGTGCCGCTTCTCCAGCCTCGGCAGCCTCCCTCGTGGCGGGTCTGCGGTCGTCTTCGCGCCACCTGCGCACACTCACTGTCCGGACTCTCAATCACTCGCAGTCGGTGCCGGTGGGCTCCGTGAGCGTTCCCCCACGACTCCTGCCGTGCCGACGCCGACTTTTTGCGGTTTGTTGCGGGTTTTTTGGCCGCGGGGTGACGGAGCTGTTCACTCTCATGGCATCCGCACCGGGGCCGGAACCGGAAGTCGATCTGCGTTTTTATGCGTTTTTGCCGCGTTTTTGCCCCCATTGATTTTAATGGAAACGCATGCAAAAACGCTTGTGCATTTTCAAAACTCAAAAATGTATGCGTTTTTGCAAACGCAGCCAAAAACGTCGGCCAATGCGTATAGGGCTGTGTTTGCAAAAACACATGCATTTTTGAGTTTTGAAAATGCACAAGCGTTTTTGCATGCGTTTCCATTAAAATCAATGGGTGCAAAAATGCATGCGTTTGATACGTTTTTAGCTGTAAAATTGCATAGAAAAGCAAATGAAGCAAAACGCAGCCCAGGCTTAGATGTGAAAGGGGCCATACTGATAGGGTATTTAGATTATAAGCCCCAATGGGACAATGTTGCTGTATTATTTAAAGCACTGTGGATGTAATGGTGCTAGATAAGTGAATAAATATTATTATATTACTAAACATATATATGTGTATATAATATATAAATATAATATATACACACACACACTCTAATCCACTGTGAATGATCCAGGCACAAATCTGCATGGAGCATCTACTGAACTTCTGTCCTGTGTGTAAGCAGCACCCAAATAAAATAATTATCTTTGTCACACTTGACAGCTTTGCAATACTTGGATAGTAAAATGTGTTTTCAGTAGCAGCATTTTGGGATTAATCATTACGCCAGCAAATTAAAAAAATGTAATTGATGATAATTAAAGAGGATTTCCTGACGTAGGTGAACAGCTTATTTCGTAGCAGAAAACTATTTTCTCAAAGTTTAAAATATAGTAGGAGAAAGTTATGAAACTGCTGAAGAACTCTTTCCCAGAGTAGTCAATCACACCCTAGCTTTCATTTTATCTTTTGTTCTTTATAGACAGGCAATATACTACATACCCCAACATACATGAACACTCCTTGAAATTAATAGCTCAAAAGTAATCTTTCAACTTCATTCTGCCAAAATCATAGGCAAAATTGCAGCCAAATATACAGTATTTTATTCTGAAACACTAATTTGAAAATCCAGCCAAGGACCAAATCCGGATACGAGATTTCACTGAGATACGCCGACCTCTTCACGCACAGCTACAGATGACAGAGAGGTCTCTTCCTTAGAGGCCTGTCAATCACTTGTAGCAGCACTGGGAAGAGCCGCCAGGGCTAGAATCAAACTAGTCTGGTCTTCATCTATGACTCCTAACCAAATTTTCTTTAAACAACCTGGCTGCAGTCAGGCGGCCAAGTTCTGATTCATGCTGCATGCTGTTTGAACACAATAAATCAATGGACAAGTTCTCTTTAAACCAGGAGAGAATATTCTCACCATGGAGTGAGAAGGGTTAAAAACTGTGTCGTAAGAAAATGGACGCAGGAGTCTGGGAAAGTGATTTATTTCATGCGTTTCGGAATGGATATTCCTTCTCACTCCATTGTCTGCAATCCTATGGTTTTGGGGCAGCTGCAGCCATTATCATGACCATTCTAGTAGTTGTAATAAAGAAACATCTGCACTGTGAAATGCTAAAGAATGCAAAAAAATAATATAGGAATATGAATATGCATTACTGCTAAGGAAACACATGAAAGAATTAGATAAGGCTGGTTCCACACTACCGTTTTTTGGTATCAGTGTGAATCCAGCTGAAACTAGATGTACCCATCTGCACTGAGACCAAAAACGCAACACTCAGAAGATGTGGACCACTTATTGATGTGCCTGGTTTAGGGTCCAGAGACCCCTCAAAAAGGGGGGATACTTTCACATGTTGACTATCCATGTCATGCTCTGCTGCAGTTTAAATGAGAGTAAATTTCCTTTGGCACACATAGTATTAATGTCAGAAGCACTGTACTCTTTGTAGGTGTGGCTCCGCAGGTGGGTGGGAGGGGGGTGTCAGATCATTCAGTTCTTCACTCCCTTAGCCTTTAGGTAGTTCCACTTCCTTTCATTAGGTGTTGCTGATAGTTTCAGTCTCTTCAAGACCAAAAGCTGACAAAGACATTTGCGCACTTTGTTTTGAAGGCTTTCTTCGTGTTTTCCCTCCTTTCCCTGTAGGAGTTGCTGTGGTTTCCCAGTCCATGGGTGGAAGTAGGGGTTCTTAGCCTAGAGCTCATCAGGAGAATAGAGCTAGGGTGGCAACCCAGAACCTCCTCACCTTCAGAGGTACCTCTGGGAGCAGGGTGAGCAAGGGACCCCCAGTCTAAGGGTCAGAATAGCTCCCTTGACCGCTTTAGCCCATCTTACCATCCTGTTTCCCTTACCACTATACCATTCCCTGTGACAGCAGCTGATTGCACTAGTTGTCTGGGAGTCCTGGGATAATTACACAGTGAGTCGCATATTCCCCACTCCTTTTCCCTAATCTGTGTGACTAATATATTAGGACAATGTAATTTTGGTAAGTAATTAGTCTGAAGTTTCTTTTTTGTGTTAATAAACCCTCAATTATGCAAGGAAAGTGATCTCTGCCACTTACAATTTTTATTTCTAAGAAAAAGTCTATTCATATCTTTTTATATTTTTGAATATACTAACATATCTCACAAATACGTCAAAGCCTGCCCAGTGTCTGGTCCAAGTTTAATTTACAGTTCAGTTTTCCAAATATTTTTTTCCTTTCAGTCAAGGTGAGCCAAGATGTATGAGGTTGCTGTACTTGTAAGGAAACATATGCAGTGACTGACATAGAAATTCCATATTAAATCTACCCTCCTTTTTTTTTAATCAATAAAAGTTGACAAATGTATTATTAATACCCCATAGGCAAAAAGAGAGAATTACTCAAACCCTCTGCTATTTTTGTTTTCTGTGTCACACCAAACCTTTGAAGCTAAGTGATTTTGCCCAAAAGTGGCTTCTAAGTAAAAACATTCAGAATAGAGGGCTAAAAAGTGCTGCAGGTTTTAAATATGGAGGAGAGATGGAAAAGCTTTACAAGATTACACACATTTGCACTGACACCTAGTGGATGAATAGCAGACAAGGATAAATTCCTGAGATCATTATTCAAATTGTCACTTAAATGAAGAAGTGGATGACCTCTAGTGCCACCTATAGGTAGCAATCCTCAAAGTCATAGTCAACTCTAAAGAGTCGACTATGACTTTGAAGATTGGTACCTAAAGGTGGCGCTAGAGTTCATCCACTTCTTCATTGAATTGACAATTTGCATATTTCCCAGAGGAGCATTGGGGCTTTAAGTCTCCTTATCAACTTATCTGTCTTCTTATGGCTGCAGACAAACTCCTTTCCATAAGGTAGATAGCTAGTTCTTGAGATCATTATTGGCTTTCTACAGTTTTGTACATCTAAAGAAGACAAACACTGAGAGGACGGAGGTTAGACAAGGTCCACAGTGACCCAGTCACCTTCATTAAAGTGGATCACTTTGTCAGGGTTCACTTCAGAATACAGTTGTTTGAGGATTTCAATGGAGACCCCAACATAGTGTTTATTGATGTGAACCAAGCCTTGGATATAAAAAGTCCACCTAGCCTGTTTTCACCTTACTGACCTTGCCATTTTTTGCAATTCTGATCCGTGTCACTTTATGAGGTTATTACTCTGGAACACTTCAACAGATCCCGGTGATTGTGAGATTATTTCTTCATGACATATTGGACTTCATGTTAGTTGTTAAATTAGGTTGATAATTTTCGCGTCTGTTATTGAAAAAAAAAAAGGAAATTTGGCAAAAATGTTGAAATTTTTTGTAGTTTTCAAACTTTTCGTTTTAATTCCATTAAACCAGAGACTTAAATCACACAAAATAGTCAATAAATAACATTTCCCACATGTCTACTTTACATCAGCACAATTTTGGACACAATATTTTTCTTTGTTAGGAAGTCATAAGGGATCAAAGTTCATCAGCAATTTCTCATTTTTCCAACAAAATTTACGAAGCCACTTTTTTTTTAGTGACCACATCACATTTGAAGTGACTTTGAGGGGCCTATATGACAGAAAACACTGAAAAGTGACACCATTCCAAAAACTGCACCCCTCAAACTACTCAAAACCACATTCAAGAAGATTATTAATCCTTCAAGTGCTTCACAGGAACTAAAGCAACGTGGAAAGAAAAAATTAACATTTTACTTTTTCCAACAAAAATGTTAGTTTAGCCTCCAGTATTGTATTTTCACAAGGGTAACAGGAGAAAATGAACCCTAAAATTTGTTGATCTATTTCTCCCTAGTATGTCGATACCCCATATGTGGTCGAAAATCACTATTTGGGTGCACGGTACGGCTCGGAAGGGATACCCGCGATACCTGCCCTCTCCAAAACTCCATGCTATGGAAGAGGCTATGACAGGACTGGAATGATTTTTTTTTGTGTGTAAAAGTGGCAAGACATAAATATAACTATGTTATTGTGGTATTGCTGTAATTGTACTGACCCACAGTAATTTCCAGCTATACCATTTTTACTCACATGCAACTTTTTGATTGAGTTTTATTCCACCTTTTTTACGGCAGTATGATATAAAATCATTATTTTTGCCACTTTTATTTTGCGTGTTAACTGAAAGGGTTAGATAGTGTGACAGTTTTATAGAGCAGGTTGTTGTGAGAGTGACCATTCGAAATATTTTTTCTATTTTTTTTTTTCATGAATGTGTGTATTTATTGGTATTTTTATTTAATTTTGTTCTTTATTTTGTAATTTTTTTTTATATGTTTATAAAAAAAATTCAACTTTCCTTAAATTAATTTCAGTATGGGACATCAACTGATGATTCCTACGGCTCTGTCTGTGAGTTGGCATGATCATAGCATAATACTTTTAACGACAGTTTGCGAAAATGGACTTCCCGTGGCGCCAAATATGTATGATGGGTGTTGTGAAGATGTTAATGAATACAAATAAAATTTTAAATAAGTAAATGACCGCTGCGCGGCACACTCCAGTAGAAGTAACCATGTACACTGGTTGATTTTTAAATCTCCCAAACATTGTCGCTCTTGGTTCCCTCTAAGATAATAATGTCTGCAATGCACCTTTTTTTATTTCTGAAATTAAAAATACTGGAAAGATCACTTTTGTTCAATATGTAATACATAACCCTGTAAGCATGTATTTACTATATAAAAACAATTAAAAACAAATAAGGAAAACAAAGAAAATATCAAACGTGGAAATAAAAGGACAAAAAAGAATCAGTTCGCACATCACATTTTAAAGAATATCATTTTATATTTATGCAATGTAAATTTGTCAATTGTATAGTGGTAATTATTTATGATAGATCTTAAAGGGAACCGGTCATGTATAAAAAAAACTTTTATCCTGCAAATATAAGGTTAATCTACAGGGTAATAGTAGGGATGAGCGAGTACTGAAATATTAGAACTCGCTATACTTGTAACAAGTAGGTCCCGGTACTCGTTACGAGTATAGCGAGTCCAAAGTAAGTCAATGAGGAAGCGAGTAATGTGAGTAATTCCTCTGCTGCCAGACCCTATAAAGAGGTCTGGCAGCAGATGAAATGGCTGCAATGGCCACATGATTGTTTAAAAGCCGGCTGTAAAAAGCCGGCGGGTTTTAAACAATCATTAAGCTCCCTACTCGCTTCCCCACCGTCTAACAGCAGGATCCTCCGCTCCCCCCGCCACCTCCCCACCCAATCCTGAATTAGGATCGGGCGGGGAGTGCAGCACCAGTGAGCTGGGAGCGTAGGAGCCGGGCGGGGAAGCTGGCGGTGAGAAGATTTCACGGTTCTCTACCAGAGATGTAGCAGAGCTAAAGAAGAACCCTAGATCGGACTACGGCGGACGGAAGAGGATTTATAATAAAGATGGAGTCTGAGTGTATTTTTTTGTTTTATTTCTAATAAAATATTTTTTCAGTGTGTTGTGTTTTTTTTGTAAAAAATTCACTAGAAATTCATGGCGGTCATGTCTAATTACCCCATGAATTTCGCGTGACACATACCCACAGGTTCTGCCGATGCCTGGAAGGAAGACATCACCGGAGCTCAATTTGTGATGTTTGGGTCCCTCCATGCTGAGGAGGGTAAGTAATTGGATGTTAGTGGTGCAGAAAGCAAAGCTGAAAAACGGAGCACTAGTTGACATGCCCATTTCTGCTTACTGTAGCCCTGTGGCCAGTGGGACCTGTCTCCATGGTGCAGGGGGATCAGGTCCCGTCTGGCCGCCGGCATCTCCCAGTGTCCCGCAGTCCTACTTACTGGGTCCACGATCCTAAGGTGTCCTATCCGGCTGCATCGGCTTCCCGGCCTCTCTACCCCGCCTCCTCACTTCCTCGTAGCAGGGGAATGCGCATAGGGCGTGCACGCGCCGCTGTTAGTAAATTTAAAGGACCAGTATACCCTTTACGGAAATGACAGCTCAGCCAATCACTGAGAGGCTGGTGGATATTTAAGGCCCTCACTTCCCTTGGGAGGTTCTTGGGCAACTTTGTTCTATGCTTAGTAGTAGCTTGTTCAGGTCCCTAAGCTGCGGTTGCGTCTTGCTTGTAATTCCTGACGTCCTAACGTGCCTTGTCTTTCTTGCTTTCAGCACTGGACCCTCCGCCTGCCTTACCTACCTGCAGATCTATACAGCACCCGTCGATCTCTGACAGCTTCTAGGATCCCTCCAGCAACACCGAGCCCTTTTTGCTTTCCTCCCCAGTTTCTTGGTTTCCATGTTCCACCCCCTCTGGTATTGTGGCACCCCTGCAGTATGGTCGTCACAAGGGTTACTGCACCCACTCCACAGGTGTAGTATCCCTGTTCTCAGGGAGACAGGATGGTAAGTCCAAGACACCCATTAGGCACCCAACACACCCTTAGAACTCGGTCCCGGGGACGGTGGGCGGACCTGATAGAGGAAGGGCTCAGTCAGGGGGATGGGAAAAAGGGAAGAGTGTGGGTGGGTAGTAAGAATGTGAGTGAGGAGTGCGAGTGAACTGGAGAGAGGACCCAGAGGATTTGAGTGGTGAGGAGCTCGTCCTGGGTCCCCCGGTAGCCAGAAGGATGGCTCGGGCCCATTATTATCGGTGGAACCGGAGTTCCTAGCAGCCGCAATGAAAGCCCTAAGCCAGCAGCTCCATAAGGCCCAGGTCTGGATCTTCAACAATTGGAAGAAGGCCCTGCTGCAGAGAGTTGGCCAGAAACCGGCGATATCGAAACTCCAGACCCCGCCGGTAGAGAAGCCTGGAGACGCGTGGTGGAGTGAAGGTAATGCCGTTTCCCCAGTGGAGGGAAACTACCCCTACCAACTACCCCAGCCCTGAAACCTGGCAGGAGAATCATAGACCAGGGGTGGGACCATAGTGTGGAAGAAAGAACTGATCGGATGGCCCATTAAAGCCAGAGCCCACACCAATGCCAAGGCCCCTAAAAGCAGAGACTGTCAGGTTCCACTGGGTACACCGAAGGGATGTGTTAGTAGGCTTCCCTGTTGCGGCCCAGGTGGAAGAAGTGGGGAGCATGGCAGAGATAATCAGCAAGGAGGAGTACCACAGGCAGAGGGAGGCGGCTGAGGAGGCAGGGCACCAGGATGGGCAGGCGAGATGGAGGGCACAGAAGGGCGCTAACCTAAAAGACAAAGATCGCACCTGAAAGTCATCTGCGACTGACCCGGCTGAGCGATGAAAAGGGACAGTTGTAACTTTTAATTTGCAGCATTGCTGGGGTTTTATCTGGGAACCCGGCATGGACAAGGAGATTTTTGTCAGTCAGAGGGATGTGGAGTCGTACCTACCCTAGGGGCATCCCAGCCAGGATTTGTAGCTGGGGGACAGTGTAGGGTATGTGCGATACATGGGACACTGTGGGTGGTACAACCTGAGTTTGTACAAAACGCTGCCCCCAAGAGCAGAGACACCACCACCAGCAGAAGTCTTACCGGTTGCACCAAACACCAGCCAAAGGGAGAGGTGAAAGGATAGTTCCCTTATCAGGAGGGATCCGGACGAGGGATTATGTGGACAACTGCTCCTGGAGGAGTGTTGCAGGTACTTCCCGAAAAGGGAAATCCTTTACGGGAAGGCACAAAGTTTTAGACTCAGCAATAAAAGAGACATTACCAGAAATGTACATAGTTGCATAGAGATGTTAAATTAATGGTTAGAAGGTGTGTATAAGTCATAGGTTGTTAGCGGTAAATAATGTAACTGATTAGATATCTGGTATATGCAGAAGAGTTGTTAAAGTTGTGTATAGATGACCAGTTAAGCCAGCAACCAAACTGGAAGGATACTATTGGATGGTTGGATTACTGCACTTGTGCCTTCTAGCCAGGAAACGACGCCTTATTTGAACAGTGATTGACCCGGTAAGGGAAAAAACGGAAGCCGTAAAACCTGGAGAACTGTAGAACTTTTGCACTTCCTTTTACTCCATTTTTTTTATATTTTTATTCGATAGCTAGCTTATTTTTGTTAAGCAACGTTCAAGGAAGAATCTCCCAGTCTGGAAAGAAGAAATTTGTTATGTTGTTACCATTTTGCATGCATGCCAAAAATGTGGGTTCTGTGTATAAAACATCTTTAACCTGTGTGGTCGCTCGAGAACATGCTGACCTTTGCCATCGGGGGAAAGTGGCGCCCCTGCGGTCTGGTCGCCACAAGGGGTAATGCACCCACTCCACGGGTGTAGTATTCCTGTTCTCACGGAAACGGGATGGAAACTCCAAGACACCAATAAAGCACCCAACAAACCCTTAGAACCCGGTCCCGGGGACTGTGGGCGGACCTAATAGAGGGGGGCTCAGTCAGGGGGACGAGAAAAAGGGAAGAGTGTGTGTGGGTAGTAAAAGTGAGTGAGGAGTGCGAGTGAGGTGGAGAGAGGACCCTGAAGACTTGAGCGGTGAGGAGCTCGTCCTGGGTTAAGAGAACAACAGCAAGCGAGCAAGGAAGAGGGAGCCCTAGGGGCATGGGCAGATACAGAGAGAGAGCCACCCGTGCTCCCAAATCCAGGTTTGATCAAAGTCAGACTTTTGGGTTGGGAACCAGGGACTGGCCCTGAGGTAGCGAGGAGACTCAATGCTCCAACCACAGAAATGGAGGCCATGAGATCTACAGGAACTGTGGCCGAGACCTGACACATCCGCTGAGAAGGTATCTGTACTAGGGCCAGGGGATTAGGTACCAGTCGCCCACCAGGACCCGTGACTGCCAGATTGGGGCTCTGTGTGCACAAGCGCAAGTAGGAGAGGTGGACAGTTAGTGCTGGGAGAGCAACCCGAGAGAGAAAGGAACACAAAATGGGGTGTCTTGGATGAGCTATCCTGGTTCCTAAAGGACTACCCAGACCGGGGCTTGGCAAAGATCAGTACCCAGCCGCATTGCTGAAGTATTCCTTGAGTAAACCGGGTACAGAACTCAGAAGTTGTGTGTGAGACTGTTTCTTTCTGTGCCAAGCAGCCGGGCAGGCCACAAAAGACCTGCCTCAGTATCACTCCATCTGCCTCTCCAGTCAGAGAATCCAAACGGCCTACCATCACAATAGACTATACTGGTTGCCCTGGGGAAAAGCTCTACCCATGGGGAGTGATACCACCTCAGCTGCAAGTCCATCATCCCCAGAGGTCCTGCACTGCAGCGTCGGCCATGAATAGCCGAACACCACAGGTGGCATCACAACTTTTACCTCCAAACCTATAAACTGCAAACTTTTATATTGACACTGCCAGGGTCACAGAGCCGGGTCTCAACCCTTGTGACTCCCCAGCAGAGCTGTAGCCCGTTTCAGAGTATCCCACGGCCATGGGGGGGGGGTGTCAGTATCACTGTCCCTTTGGGTCAGACCCTCTGGTTGCTGGTTCATTGGATCCTTCTTGCCTGTATTGGGGTCCGCTCCTTGGTGCTCCACTGGGGGAGCCCTGGAGCTCTGACCCTGAGGACTTCCCTTTGGGGTTTTTCTCCTGTATTATTATTTAATAAACTCTGTTCTTTCATTTGATGTCCTGGTCCGGCTTGTTTTCTGGCATCAGCTTCCATGGTATTCCATGGTCAAGTGGGTTCACTATTTAGTTCCACCTATGGTGGCGTGACACTTACGCTCTCTGCACACTAATGCTGCAGTCAAAAATGCTAAGTCTGCACAGCAAATTGAAAATCCTGTTTACTTTGCTGGCACACCTTTTGACTGATCCATATTTGGTGCAGTTTTAAGTTGTCCAGTATGAATATAGTCTAACCCTAAATTTGCAGGTTAATAGCCTTTTTTGACAAGAAAGGTTCCTTTTAACAGCTTTTTCTTTCAGGTGTTCTGTAATACTTTGGGTGCCTGTCTTGTACTCATGCTGCCATAGTTTGTGCAGCCTGAATCCGCTGACAGGTTCCGTTTAACCATGTTGATGGGCCTTAGCATAGGTTCTTGGATAATACAACCCCTGGCAAAAATGTTGTAATCACCTGGCTCAGAGGATGTTGATTCAGTTGTTTAATGTTGTAGAAAAAAAGCAGATCACAGACATGGCACAAAACTAAAGTCATTTAAAATGGCAACTTTATGGCTTTAAGAAACACTAAGGGTACCTTTACACGTCGCAACATTGCATGCAATTTCACTTGCAACTTACTGGTTGCAGTGAAATGATGGACACATTGATCCATTTGTACACGGCAACAAAATGGAACAATGTGTCCATGATTTCACTGCAACCAGTAAGTTGCAAGTGAAATTGCATGCAATGTTGCAACGTGTAACTGTACCCTAAAAGAAATCAAGATAAAAAATGTGGTAGTCAGTAAGGGTACCTTTTTTCACACCAAGATGAGGGAAAAAATTATGGAATCACTCAATTCTGAGGAAAAAATTATGGAATCAACCTGTGAATTTTAATTCCCAAAACTAACACCTGCATCAAATAAGATCTGCTCATTAGTCTGCATCTAAAAAGGAGTGATCACACCTTGGTGAGCTGTTGCACCAAGTGGCTCCAACACGAGAGATGTCAATTGAAACAAAGGAGAGGATTATCAAACTCTTAAAAGAGGGTAAATCATCACGCAATGTTGCAAAAGATGTTGGCTGTTCACAGTCAGCTGTGTCTAAAATCTGGTCCAAATACAAACAATATGGGAAGGTTGTTAAAGGGAAACATGCTGGTAGACCACGGAAGACATCAAAGCGTCAAGACCGGAAACTTAAAGCAACATGTCTCCAAAACAGGAAATGCACAACAAAAAAATGAGCAACGAATAGGAAGGAAACTGGAGTCAATGTCTGTGACCAAACTATAAGAAACCGCCTAAAGGAAATGGGATTTACATACAGAAAAGCTAAACAAAAGCCATCATTAATACCTAAACAGAAAAAAACAAGGTTACAATTGGCTAAGGAAGGCAATTGTGGACTGTGGATGACTGGATAAAAATCATATTCAGTGATGAATCGCAAATCTGTACTGGGCAAGGTGATGATGCTGGAACTTTTGTTTGGTGCTGTTCCAATGTGATTTATAAAGATGACTGCATGAAGAGAACATGCAAATTTCCACAGTCATTGATGACATAGGGCTGCATATCAGGTAAAGGCACTGGGGAGATAGCTGTGGTCACATCTTCAATAAATGCCCAAGTTTACATTGATATTTTGGACACTTTTCTTATCCCATCAATTGAAAGGATGTTTGGGGATGATTAAATAATTTTTCAAGATGTTAAAGCATCCTGCCATACAGCAAAAACTGTGAAAACATTCCTTGAAAGAAGACACATAAGGCCAATGTCATGGCCTGCAAATAGTTCGGATCTCAATCCAATTGAAAATCTTTGGTGGAAGTTGAAGAAAATGGTCCATGATAAGGCTCCAACTTGCAAAGCTGATCTGGCAACAGCAATCAGAGAAAGTTGGAGCCAGATTGTGGAAGAGCACTGTTTGTCACTTATTAAGTCCATGCCTCAGAGAATGCAAGCTGTTATTAAAGCCAGAGGTGGTAGAACAAAATACTAGTGATGTATTGGAGTGTTCTTTTGTGTGTTTATTTTTCATGATTCCATAATTTTTTCCCGCTGCTAGGTCGGAAAAATATTACCTATACTGGCTACCACATTTTTTATCTTAATGTCTTTTAGGGTACCTTCACACGCGGCAATATTAGTAGGCAATTTCACTGACAATTTGCTGGTTGCAGTGAAATCATAGACACATTGTTCTATTTTGTTGCTGTGTACAAATGGAACAATGTGTCCATGATTTCACTGCAAACAGCAAATTGCCATTGAAATTGCCTAGCAATATTGCCGTGTGTGAAGGTACCCTTAGGGTACCGTCACAAGGTGTGACGGCACCGCCGATTTCTTAGGCGATGCGGGGGCGTGGCCTATCAGCACCGATATCGCCCCTGCATTGCCTAATGTAAATAGGTGATGGCGACGCCTTTTAGTGGTCGCTTGGTTTCAGAGCAGAGCTCTGAAACCAGGCCACTACCACTCTGGGGCGATGTGTACACATCGTCCCATGTAAACGGCCGACGGCGATCTGCCAGGCGATGGGAGCCATAGGCTCCCATGTTAAGGCATTGCTGCTGGGGTTTTTAGAGACCCCAGCGCCGATGTCGCCTGTCAGATCGCCGGGGCGTCGGCGGAAGTGTCGCCCCATGTAAATGGGGGATGGCGACGCTGGCGGGGCGCCAAAAATGTGCGCACTCCCGCCGTTGCCGCCAACATCTCCGGTGCCATCGCACTGTGGGACGGTACCCTTAAGGTACCTTTACACGCGGCAACTTTTCTAGGAATTTCACTGGCAACTTACTGGTTGCAGTGAAATCATGGACACATTCTTCCATCTTGTTGCTGTGTACAAATGGAAAAATGTCTCCATGATTTCACTGCAACCAGTAAGTTGCCAGTGAAATTCCTAGAAAAGTTGCCGCGTGTAAAGGTACCCTTATGGTACGCAGCGGCCTGGGTAATTTTTCCCATAGTTAACGCATAAGTGTTTTTGCCGTGTCGCACTGCGCGAACTATATAGTGTGCACATTCTCATACCACATACATAGGAATATTGCTGTACACAGCGAACAAGGCTGCAGTACGCAACGCCCTGGGTTATTGTTCTGTAGGTGCCGCAGAAGTGTTTATGCCGTGTCACACTGCGCGTACGGCGACTAATAATGTTGTCACACTCCGCAAGCGCCCATAATGACGTCATGACGTTGGTTTCAGTTTCACTCTGCCTGCAGGGTGCCAGCCCCTCCCCTGCACATACACCTCTGTTCTTAACCCTTCTTCTGAAAGCTCGATGATTGTGTTTTCAAATATAGATGTTGATGAATCGTCATCTGAAAATGGGCCCCCGCCAGCACCCGCAGGTGGGCCACACCAACACCACCGCCTCAAGAGGCTGCTGGCAGCCCATCCCCAACAGGGAATACCCCGTCCCCAGGGCCTGAGGAGGAGGAGGTGCCCTCCACACCAGGGCCGGAGGACAACGATCTTCCATCACCAGCAGGGCCGGCGGAGGAGGAGCTGGAAGACCCACCAGAGCTGGAGGAGGAGGAGATGGCTTCCCCAGCAGGCCCGGCGGCGGAGGACCTGGAAGACCCAGCAGGGCCGGAGGATGAGCTGGCATCCCCTGCAGGGCCGGAGGAGGAGATGCCTGAGGCTGCAATTGAGCTAGCCTTGGAGGATTATGGTGGTGTGTTTTGTTGTGGCCTATGGCCTGCACACTGTAATCAGTGTTGTGTTCTCTACCCATGAGGATTTGCACACAGTTTTATTTCTATTATGTTCACCTATTTGTGCAGATGGAAAACGTGCTGGGGCTGCCGGGTGGAGTGTGAGTGCATCCCCATCACCCCCTGATAGTGCTAATGGTGGGGAGCCAGAGGGCAAGGAGCATATTTGTTTTTTTAATTAGCAAACCTCCACATGGACTGTTTGAATGTAAATGTGATTGTCATCCCAATACAGGTGTCCCTACAATGGAGGACGTCATCAGGGCCCACAATGAGGTGTACAGACGCTTCCACCGGGCACACCGACGCGGCCTCCAAGACCTGGCCCGGTTGGGTGCCATGCTGGCTGCCCTCCAGCGAGGACATGGTGGGCTACCATGATGTGGCAGAACCCAGACACATCAATGGCCAAACCTGGCCTGAAGGACTGTTGTCCATGTTGGGCCAAAACTCAAGTGTGTTGCCATGTTGGCCTTTTTTATGTTTTTTTTCTTTTGCCCCCGTTGGGCTCTTTTCTTATAGTGTCCCACATTGGGACCATGGGGAGTGTGTTGTGGCTACCCCGTTGGGCTCTTTTCTTATAGTGTCCCACATTGGGACGGTGGGGAGTGAGTTGCGGCTACTCCTACCCTCAAACACCATTGTGTCCTTTGTGGCCACTGTGTTGTCTAAATAAAAATTTTAAGGAAAAATTCTGTGTGTTCCTTGAGGTTACTACTCACATGTTGGCCTGACAATCATCTAAAGTCCCTAACTGTGTGACCCACTTTTGTACACCTCTGATGTATTAATAGATGATACCAGCCCACATTGAGTTCCTGCACTCCCGCCATTGGCCAGAATGTGTGGCTAATGTCCCCTATATGTTGCCCACAAACATACACCAAGTCAACACAGTTGTGTTGATAGACGTCAAATTATGGAGGCGCGTGTTTTCAAATATAATAATTTATTTTGAAAAAAAAATTGCAGCAAAAAAAAAACCCAAACCATTTCGGCAGCCAAAATTAGGCACAAAGTAACTTAAAATAAAGAGCAAAGTGATACAGCCAAATGTTTGTGACAAATGGAATAAAGTCCAGACGGCCAATTCAGTGCATTGGCTAGTAGTGTCCCATCTCCCCATCATCCTCCTCTGTTGGATCAGACGATGCCTCCCCCCCTCCCCACGGTAGCCCCACCCTGCCGGAGAGGGTCCCGATCTTCTTGAACTTCTTCTTGGGGGAGTTGGGGTACGTGGACGGGGCGGTCTCCTCACCCTGTGTTGGTGTTGGGCGGGCGCATGGGGCAAAGGGGTGTTCTTCAGGGGGGCCGGTATCTGACACCCCCATCGCAGGGCCCCATCTACGCCCGCCTCAAGGACATGATTCATGACCCGCTGAGTGATAGTTCTCTGCTCTGGCTCCTTCTGGCTGACCATGTGGCTGGCGTGGAGGGCGAAACTAGAGATGTGGGTCCGTGATTCATCCAAAAGGACCCTTTTGACCCAGGTGGCCTGGGGTCGGGCCCACACCACTACTTCTGCCCACCGGCTCGGCCGCCGATGGTGTTGGCCGAGCCTCACCAGCATCATGCTCGTCCTCAATGGAGCCAGGCAGCTCAGGGGCCTGTGGAAGGAAAAAAAAAAAAAAACATCAATACCAATAAGCAGCATCATTGAGGTCAATTGCTCACAGACCAACACTATCCCCTACACAACACAACACACCAGCACTCAACCACCCAACAGAGAAATGAAAGGATGAAGGTTCTAATGGGAAAGAAAGGCACGTCTGATGTATACTCACCTGCACCATCAAACTGAATTGCACAGAAACATAAATAGGTTTACTTAACTAGGGGTTAAGCAAAAATGGGTATGTGACCACAGGAGTTTTCAGCTGCCTTTAACCAGCTGCTACGCCATGTGCCTCAGCCTTACCTTTTGAACAAATAAGATAAACAACACATAATCAGCATTGGTGATATTGTGACACCCGAGACTAAAATCAGGCCTGGTAGGTATTTGAAAAGGAAAGGGAGAAACTCTCTTTGGGTTGAGTTTAAAAATTAACAGCAAAGCCCCTGAGGCCACATACCCAATAAAAACATGCTTACAAAGGAAAATCATAATAATATAGAAGTGTGGTTTGGAAATGCATGCAGACAAGCACACGTGTGGAGCTAACATGCTGGTCTACCACCAAAACACAATTACCCACCTCCTGCGGCGCAGATGGATCTTGGACAGGGCCTACAGGGGACGCGGGGGGGGGGCCTCGCTGCTCCGCGATCCACGCGAGCTCTGTTGGCCGAGGGTGAAGGTGAGGAGGTCATAATACCATAACTTTGGCTTACGTACCTCCTCACCTCCAGCCCCCGGAGTTTATTATGAGCTCGCGTGAATGCGGAGCGGAGGTTCTTAATTTTTTCGGCTACCATCCCCGCGTCCCACCTCTTGTTGGCCTTGGGGTACAACCGATTGGCCAACTCAACAAGAGGCTTCTAGGCCTCTGCCCACGCTGCCTGGTCGTGATATTGTGGCAGCGCTATGCGCCACAGGCACTCGTGTCCTTGATACATGATGAGGAGCTGGGTAATGAACTCCACATACCCCAGAGGCATCTATTTGTGTAAAAAAAAACAAAATCAGCAAGCAGGGCAAAAATAAGGCATGCATGCTAAATACACACTATATTGAGTCTATATATGCAGGTGTTTTGGGCCTGCCAACATGTGTTGAACATGTTTGCATGTGGGACACCCTTTCTCCAGGAGCAATGTATCAGCTACGGTTGGCATGTATGGAAGGATAGGTTTGACTAGACATGCTCACAAAGGCAAAAGGTACACGATGTTTAAAGCCACAAAACAATTTACCACACAAAAATAAAAACCGGGGTAGAGGGGCCATGGTGCCAGGGGGCCAATTGCAACCTGGCCTGGTGATACAACCGTCATCTGTGTCCCTCACCCCATCTAAAAGGTCTGGCCAGCACCAAGTGATGGCTGGCTGTGTGACACAACAGCAGACGCAGAGCCTTGCGCACACTAACAGCCTCCACTTCCCCTTCCACCCCTGGGCCACACCACACTATGAAAGGCGCCCCCAACCCCCCCCCCCCGACCCTCCATTTAAGGCGTTATAGGCCGATAATGAAACCCTGACTTACAGTGGCCAAGCAGCCACTGAGTAAGAGTGACAGTTGACAGTTTACCTCAGACGGTGCTGGGAAGGCAGACAGAGTGGTCAGGCCTGGCAGCCCAGCTGAATGGAGGGTACCCCATCTTTATGTGGGGACCCAGGACAGAAGGCAATGGGCCTGGGCTTGTAGGAGCCAGCTGGTCATGTTGAGGGGACACCGGTGACACGGACAACCGAGGCAGCCAGGAGTTCAACCCTGACTGAAAAGCCGACGAGCTGAAGGCCCAACAGGACTGGGTTGCTGACAGCCCCACAAGGGTACCTCACCCCTCAAGCCCAAAAGACGGTTCTACACTAGTGAAGGAAGACTGAAGCCCGGTGTCAGGTGGGAAACCTGTGCGTTCCTGCTGTTCCCATTTGGACCGGTACCAATCTAGCTAAGCCTACTAGACACAGACTGCAGGACTGGCGGGTGAGCTCTTCAAAGGTGGGAAAGACTGAGAGACAGAGAAAGAGAGTAGAAAACCCTGAAAGACAAAGAGAGGACATCTAGAGACTCCATAAGAGAAACTCTGAGTTGGCAACAACAGCCTAACAAAACCAAACTGTACCGTGTCTTGTTATACCATCAGCCGGTACCGAGTAAAGCAGAGTTAAACTTGAACTGGTTTCTGTTATTCTTCCTGCCGCAGCCCGGAGGGCTTAATATCATCAAGTAGAGGGGTAAGAACTGCACCACCATTTCCATCACTGTCCTCTCTCACCGTCTCACCACAGTAGCTGCCCTGAGGTAAAGCTCCACCTGTGGGGAGCTGTACCACACTTTGCTGCCTCAACCATCACCTCACTGGCCGGCTGGCAGCGCTGGTACCATCTTACCGGACTCTACAGGTGGCGTCACGTTCTCCTGTAAATAACCCCTTTTAACCCCCACCGTTTAACATCAACATCTAGTACAATTGATCACCAGGGCACTGCACCGGGGTCCCGACCATCCGTGACTCCCCACACAGTAGCTCCGGTGACCGAGTCCCTCACCCACCCTAGCTCTGGTTGAATCATTCGCACACTGCTCCTTGGCACAACTACTAAGGACCGGTGGGCTGAACCTACCCTCAAATGAAGAGACGAGCCATCATCTCAACTTTCAGTTTGTGGCGGATGAAGCATTCCCACTTCAGGCACACCTACTGCGGCCATATCCCCAGAGGACCCTTACTTCTGAGCGATGCATTTTCAATTACCGGCTATCCCGGGCCCGCCGTGTGGTTGAAAATGCGTTTGGGATCATGGCGAATACATTCCGGGTTTTCATACGCCTCTGCATATGAAATTGGAGTCTATTGACGTGGTAGTGCTGGCCTGCTGTGTGCTGCATAACTTCCTGCGTCGTAGGGATAGAGCATCATACACGCCAGGAAGTTATGTAGACAACAGGGGTGGTCCGTCCAGGGGCTTGGCGTGATGACGACCATGGTGTGGCACCCAGTGGCGTAACTTCAGGCCCAGGGGCCCTGATGCGAAAGCTCCAACGGGGCCCCTAATTATTGCAAATCTTTAATAGTATTAGTCTTTTTCTATAGGCCAAAGGGACTTTTGGGGCCCCCCTAAGCTGCAGGGCCCGGGTGCGATCGCAACCCCTGCACCTATGGTAGTTACGCCCCTGGTGGCACCACTCCAGCCGCTGAGCCATGGTCCACTCAGCAGGAGGCCAGGGACAGTAGAGATGCATACTGCTCCTACTTTAATGGCCCTGGGGCAGTGGGCTGGCAAACCCAGCACGTCTAGTGTGTTTGGTTCTGGTTCTTCCGAACATGGTGGCCATGGTGCCCATGGTGCAAACAGCAGGGTTTCTGCACCATGGTGTTTTCTTTTGGTTATTGAATTGTGTGCACAGTGTAACGCCGGTGGTCTGGTATCTTGGTTCCCTCGGCGTTACTGCGTTTTCTCCCAATGCTCCTTCCCCCCTGACCAGCTGGGAGACTGTAGTATGTTACCTGGATAGGATTCTGCTCAGTTCCCAGCTCCGCTGCGTAGCCGCACATGTGTTGTATTGTCAGTGCTCCGCTGTTTACCTTCCATGTGTGGACCCTGGCTCCCGCTGTGGAAGCTATCCGCGGGTTGTGAGGTCCTCTGCAGCTGGTGCATGACTTTCCACGTGTGTGTGTCTAGGCTTGCAGCCGCTGCCAGGTGCTCTGGGCATCGGTTCCTGTGCTGGCTATGCTGTATGGGTTCTGACTGTGCCTAGGGACTGTGCCTAGGGTGCGCGCCGCCACACCTTCCCCAGTTTTGTAAGATGGAGGCTGTGCGCTTGAATTGCTGTCCCCAGCCTATAGCTGAGGGTCAGCTCCTATTTAAAGTTCCTCTTCCCTGTTGAGCGTCGCCAGAGCCTCGCATTAGGTTTCTTAACCTAGCCCTGTGTGTTTGGTCCAACATGCTGCTCCTGGTCTGCATTGTCGACAGCTTCTGTTCTGCCTGCAATCAATTCTGGGAAAGCTGATGTCTGTGTCCCTGGACCTGTCTTATCCGTGTTGGTGCCAACGTCCTTGTCTTGTTCCTGCTTGTGTCTTGCTGTTCCCGGTCTGGAGCCGTGTCCGTTGCATGGAGTCCAGACGTCCTGACTGTCGGTGTCCAAGATGGACCTGAGGTTCTGCCTGGTGTCCGTGCCTGGTGTCCGAGATGACCCCGAGGTTCCGCCTGGTGTCCGAGATGGTCCTGAGGTCCTGCCTGATGATGTCTTGCCTTGTGTCCGAGATGACCCCGAGGTTCCCGCCTGGTGTCCGAGATGGCCCGAGGTTCCCGCCTGGTGTCCGAGATGGCCCCGAGGTTCCCGCCTGGTGTCCGAGATGGCCCCGAGGTTCCCGCCTGGTGTCCGAGATGGCCCCGAGGTTCCCGCCTGGTGTCCGAGATGGCCCCGAGGTTCCCGCCTGGTGTCCGAGATGGCCCCGAGGTTCCCGCCTGTGTCCGAGATGGCCCCGAGGTCCCGTCCTGGTGTCCGAGATGGCCCCGAGGTTCCCGCCTGGTGTCCGAGATGGCCCCGAGGTTCCCGCCTGGTGTCCGAGATGGCCCCGAGGTTCCCGCCTGGTGTCCGAGATGGCCCCGAGGTTCCCGCCTGGTGTCCGAGATGGCCCCGAGGTTCCCGCCTGGTGTCCGAGATGGCCCCGAGGTTCCCGCCTGGTGTCCGAGATGGCCCCGAGGTTCCCGCCTGGTGTCCGAGATGGCCCCGAGGTTCCCGCCTGGTGTCCGAGATGGCCCCGAGGTTCCCGCCTGGTGTCCGAGATGGGTGTTCTTGTTCAGTAAACGTTACTTTTTGCTATACCTGAAGTGTGCGGTGTCGTCTTGTCCTGCAGGTTACCACCTAACCCACATGCTCAGCTGCCACAGAACCCGGTTGCTGTTCTTCCCTAGTCTGGGCAGGCCCGGGTCCCCCCTGTGGTCCAGTGGGTCCACATTCCCATTACCTCATGGGTCGCGAGCGCGACCGTGACACACAGGTTTTATTTCGTTAGTTAGTTTAGGTTTTATTTGTGTTATGTGGGTGCTGCACACCAGTGCCGGGACAAGGCATTTTGGTGCCCTAGGCAGGTAAGGCAAACGGCGCCCCCCCCCCCGAAATATGTCTGGGAATAAAAATGTCAGCATACTTTGAAAGTAAATTTAATTTAACGGGGACCTATAAAAGATTCGTCCAACCACACTACAGAGACATACTGATAGGTTGTTTACATTGTGAGCCCCAATGGGGACAGTGTTCATGATGTATGTAAAGTGCTGTGGAGTTCATAGTGTAATATAAATGAAAAAAGTATTATTCTTAATATTATGTCACAATACTAGGATCTGAGGATCTTCTATTTCGAGGTCAGGGACTCTCTGATGCCATGTTGCTGCTTGTCTCGCTGTTGTCCTCTTTTGAAACTGCAGTGCGGTGGACAAGAGAGCATTAACTGGTTAATAACAAGAAGTATGGAGTGTGTACTGAGCCATAAACCCTCCCCTTACCATGAAGTATGGAGTGTACTAACTGAGCCATAAACCTCCTCATACCATGTCCAGCAGACATTGTAGGATTACTACCCGTATATACTCGTGTATAAGCCGACCTGTGTATAAGCCGACCACCCTACTTTTGCCCCCAAAACCTGGGAAAACCTATTGACTCGTGTATAAGCTGAGGGTGGACCCCAACATAGGTATACAGCCCCCAGCAGTGTGGTATACAGCAGCCTCCCCAGTGGTATATACAGACCCCAGGTGTAATACAGCAGCCCCAGGGGTTATACAGCAGCCCCAGGGGTAATACAGCAGCCCCAGGGGTTATACAGCAGCCCCAGGGGTAATACAGCAGCCCCAGGGGTTATACAGCAGCCCCAGGGGTTATAAGCAGCCCAGGGATATACAGCAGCCCAGGGGTTATACAGCAGCCCCAGGGTAATACAGCAGCCCCAGGGGTTATACAGCAGCCCCAGGGGTTATACAGCAGCCCCAGGGGTAATACAGCAGCCCCAGGGGTTATACAGCAGCCCCAGGGGTAATACAGCAGCCCAGGGGTTATACAGCAGCCCCAGGGGTTATACAGCAGCCCCAGGGGTAATACAGCAGCCCCAGGGGTTATAAAGCAGCCCCAGGGGTTATACAGCAGCCTCAGTGGTATATACAGGCCCCAGCACTATATACAGCAGCCTCAGTGGTATATACAGGCCCCAGCACTATATACAGCAGCCCCAGTGGTATATACAGGCCCCAGCAATATATAGAGCAGCCTCAGTGGTATATACAAGCCCCAGCAGTATATACAGCAGCCCCAGTGGTATATACTGGCCCCAGCAATATATACAGCAGCCTCAGTGGTATATACAGGCCCCAGCAGTATATACAGGCCCCAGCAATATATACAGCAGCCTCAGTGGTATATACAGGCCCCAGCAGTATATGCAGGCCCCAGCACTATATACAGCAGCCCCAGTCGTATATACAGGCCCCAGCAATATATACAGCAGCCTCAGTGGTATATACAGGCCCCAGCAGTATATACAGGCCCCAGCACTATATACAGCAGCCCCAATGGTATATACAGGCCCCAGCAATATATACAGCAGCCTCAGTGGTATATACAGGCCCCAGCAGTATATACAGGCCCCAGCAATATATACAGCAGCCTCAGTGGTATATACAGGCCCCAGCAATATATACAGCAGCCTCAGTGGTATATACAGGCCCCAGCAGTATATACAGGCCCCAGCACTATATACAGCAGCCCCAGTCGTATATACAGGCCCCAGCAATATATACAGCAGCCTCAGTGGTATATACAGGCCCCAGCACTATATACAGCAGCCCCAGTGGTATATACAGGCCCCAGCACTATATACAGCAGCCTCAGTGGTATATACAGGCCCCAGCAGTATATACAGCATCCCCAGTGGTATATACTGGCCCCAGCAATATATACAGCAGCCTCAGTGGTATATACAGGCCCCAGCGGTATATACAGGCGCCAGCACTATATACAGCAGCCCCAGTGGTATATACAGGCCCCAGCAATATATACAGCAGCCTCAGTGGTATATACAGGCCCCAGCAGTATATACAGCAGCCCCAGTGGTATATACTGGCCCCAGCAATATATATAGCAGCCTCAGTGGTATATACAGGCCCCAGCAGTATATACAGGCCCCAGCACTATATACAGCAGCCCCAGTGGTATATACAGGCCCCAGCAATATATACAGCAGCCTCAGTGGTATATACAGGCCCCAGCACTATATACAGCAGCCCCAGTGGTATATACAGGCCCCAGCAATATATACAGCAGCCTCAGAGGTATATACAGGCCCCAGCACTATATACAGGCCCCAGCACTATATACAGGCCCCAGCACTATATACAGCAGCCCCAGTGGTATATACAGGCCCCAGCACTATATACAGCAGCCCCAGTGGTGGTGTATACAGGCCACAGTGGTGGTGTATACAGGGCCCAGTGCTAGTGTATACAGGGCTCAGTGGTGGTGGTGGTGGTGTATACAGGGCCCAGTGGTGGAGGTGGTGTATAAAGCAGAGCCCAGTGGTGGTGAATACAGGGACTGGGGGGGAGGGGCGCGCCTTTACACACTCACCGCCTCCGGTCACCAAAGATGCCGTCACCGTGCGTCTGCTGGGCGCTGGCTGTGAGGAGAGGAGGGGCGGGCAGAGCCGCGGGACAGGAAGTCGGACTCCCGCCCTCCTCCCTCTCTGGCCGACGCGCCGCGGCCGCCGGCGGCCAGCACGGGGCCTCCCGGGGGGCGGGCAAAAATGCGCCCTGCACTAGATGGCGCCCTAGGCGATCGCCTAGGGTCGCCTAGTCGTAGTCCCGGCCCTGCTGCACACTGTGGCCAGTGCTGTCACACACATTGACACCTATGACTGGGTACAATACACAATATGTGTGGGTGGTCATGAGCTATGTGAAGGTATTTTGTCAACAGTCTGTGACAAATGTGTGTACATAACCCTTGTGGTTTGGTGTAGGCAGAGGGTCACCTGCACATAACACATTGATGCAGCACATGCTATTGTGTCATGTGGGTTTAAGTAAGTAGTGCTGCACATGTGCAGACACACACATCATTTACATGTGGCATGTGAGCTGCTCAAGGCCATTGACATCTGTTACCACATATGCGATCTGCATTGAGGCAGTATTCACACATTTCTATGCAGAAGCACACATAGGGCAACAATTACTTTAAAAAAACGCAATGACTGTGCTGTAACCTGCTCCTGTGTGACGCGTAAGCGTCCCTAGCCAAATATCAGCACAGTCCGCCATGTCACAAGCGTGTAATTCCCTGTGACGATGCGAACACTTCTACTACGCACACATAGGCCAACACTTGGTTTTTAATACGCACGGAGTATGTGATTGTAAACCGCTCCTATGTGACGCATAACCATCCCCTAGCTGAATATCGCCACACTCCGCCATGTCACAAGCGCTTATTTCCGTGTGACAATCCAAACACTAGTACGTCACGTCTCACCATCCGCCCTTTGCGCCGTGTCCAATCAGAACACTATTGTGTTGGCCAATGGTTGACGTTTGGGCGTGACGGACTGTGGCACACCTATGTGTTGTCCCTGCTGCCCCAGGTCCGCACATATTCCCTTGTGGTAGCGGCGTGTAAATGAGGGAAGGTGCTCCACAGAAGGTAACTCGCGGCACCCGTCGGCACTTCCGGGGATCGAAAGTACCTTCTGTGGAGCACCTTGTGGCGGCGTGTAAATGCGGTATCAGGTGCCGTTGGGGACCGTTGAAAACGCGTGCATGCACGTGCGGTGCCTACCTGTTGCTACCTTTGGTAGCAGCGTGTAAAGGTACCTTCAGAGTCTCTTAAAGCCATGAAGTTGCCATTTGAAATGACTTTAGTTTTGTGCCATGTCTGTGATCTGCTTTTTTTTCTACAACATTAATGAATGAACATCTTCCGAGCCAGGTGATTCTATAATTTTTGCCAGGGGTTGTATATGTTTTATTGCTGAGTTAGATGCATGTGTAGAAAATAGTAGGGTTAATGGGTGAAAATGGCTCTATGATTTTATTTCCTTGGAGTACTGGGTAGTGATTTGTGTTGAATATTGTATAGAAGAACTATTCAGCCGTGCAATCATTTTTTTGGTCTATTTTTGTGTTTTCATTTGGAGCCAAAGAAATAAGTATAAATGAATTAACCTCCATGTAGTTAGAATGTGATTCTTGTTATATGCAACAGCAACATTATTAATGTTTATAAAAGCTGAGAACTTCTGATGCATGAGAAAGCATCTTGTGATATTTAAACAATCTGATGATTGTTTGTTGGTAATTAGAAGTGCAGCAGGAGATTGTGAGCTTCAGTGGATTTACCCAGCTGGTTACTCACTTGAATATAATGAAGTCATATTTGAGCAATTTATTATTGTGTCATCCTGAGCCACAACGTATTTACCTGTTCTATATAGACAGAATCTCCTGGATGTTGATTGTCTCACTATAAGGCTGGTGTCACACTGCTGTACAACTTGCGTGAAGATCGCATGAAAATGCCCAGACTGGCCATCGGCTCTCCTGACCTGAGAGTGACAGCTTCATGTATTTCTATGCAGTTATCACGCTCAGTTCAGTAAAGTTGATGGGCAGTGTCGAGCCCTAGGCTTTGGGGTACTCGGTTATCAGACTCCAAAGGGTTAACGCTCCTGTGTCACGGGAGTGGTGGCCGTGCCTGCTCCCGTGTCCTGGGGACTTCTTTGAAAAGGGGATTATATTTACAGGGGATTTTATATACAGTTATCATGACGCCACCTGTAGTTTCTGGTGAGGAGTCGCCAGCGCCGCCACAGTCCACCGGAGGTAGATGGTAATACGGCTAGTTGGCAAAGTCCCCTACAGGTAGGGCTGGAGCTTCGGGGCAGTGTTCCTGCAAAGGGAACAGGTTGATGCAAAAGGAAAACACAGGCGGAGGCAAAGTCACTTTCACCCGGGTACTTTACTAGTGGTTGTAGCAGCAGCGGTTACAGTTAACAGTTCAGCACTTCAGATGTTACAAAGACAGGCAGCTTAACGGGTGGCTGTAAGTGGATCCCAGGTGGTATGGTGGAACCCTTGGTGTACCTTCGTTAACTAACCCGTTTCCGTTCTTCCACGCTTTGGATCGATGTATACCCAGTAGTTCCATGTAGGTAGTACAGGGAGTCCCCTCCCTCGTTGGTGAGGAAGCATGCAGACCTCTCCGATGGCTGGGTGCTGCGGCTGATGAACAAACCACAGCAACCGGTTGCCGACTGCAAGCTGGATTTGGCCGGTTCCTAGGACCCGGCATTCCTCTGGGTGGACTGGAGTATCCCCTGGAGTATGGGCGCTGCACACTGAGGATCTCCCTTTCTCTCTAGGACCCGTACTTCTTCTAGTCGGCCGCCCTCTTTCAGGACCTCCTCAAGGTCCCTTATTCTTTCCTCCAGTGCGGCTTGTAACCGATCCGGTGTGACCTTCCACCTCGTTCCACTTAGCTATTCTTTCTAAACCCTTTCCTCTTCCTCCATTCTCAGTCAGAGACCAACAGCCAAATACCTCCTTGTTCCCCCTAGAGGTGAATTTATTCCCTCCCGGGTAACCTCCCACCCTGAACTAATGTGGGAGTGCTGGGAATGGGTGCCACCCACCATCCTAGGGTCCACCTGCAGCTGGAGCATTTACACCTCTTTTACGGGTGTAATACTCCTCTGCAATGCATGCATTGGCGGGGCGCAACACCAGTCCGGGAATTTTGATGCGATCCTCCCTCGAGTCAGATCACAGTGCTATTCCAGTCTAACAACTAATCTACTACGTTTATAGAGGTTTGTCCCTCCACTTTTGAATTTGATATTTTATATGTTGTTTATGTTTACATTTGTTTTACACATGAAATGTGGGCTTTATATAAGAAATGGTTAAATATTAAATAATGAACACAAGTGATCTTAGTATCACTAAGTATTTTTAATTTCAGTAAAATGCCGTACGGATGTACGTTAAAGAGGTTGTCCGGCTACAAGTCTACAGTTACTCTACGTGACTGCAGATTTGTGAATCCTCATATCGCATGCACTGTGCCTTGTGAGAATACTCCGGGCAGTCAAGCCACAGTAAATATGCGATTTGCATACCAACGGCCATATTTTGACTAGACTTGTCCATGCTTGGTCAATAGACTTGCATTGAGTGTGGTCATGACCATCTAGTTTCAACATGACCGCATGTATGCAAACCACATACTTACAGTCACTTACCCGCCACTTCTGGTCCTGGCACCGGAAAATTCTCACAACACGCAGAGCGCATGACATGAGGATTCACAAGTCTGCAGACACATAGTGTGACATAGGCTAAAAGCCTGCAGTCACTCTAAGGCCAGACAACCCCTTCAACTGTTCATGCAATAACATTAGAGAATCAAGGGCACATCTACACGGGACATTACACAGCAAAACAAAATTGCAGTAAAGCTTGAATATTTAATTGTGGAAATGCCAAGTCTAATTATTAAGATGGATTTATTTTCTATCTATTTAACAACACTCGTATTCACAGCAAGGATTCCAAACTAATAATCTTCCTCTTGGGCACAAGAATGGTAAATGGTGACTATGAAGTTTCCATTATGTAATCCTATTTTGCTTTCCATCTAAACATGCAAGATAGTTCAAGCTACTAGCACCACTATTAATTAAAGGGGTTTTTCAACTACTAGGACAACCCCTACTGATTGCACATCTCTCCCCCCTGTAAAATAAAAAATTCTATGCTCACTTGGGGACGTCACAATGTCACACGAGCCCCAGAACTTTGATTACCAACACCACTGGAATGGCGTCAGCAGGGGAGGTGAGTATAGACTTTTTTGTTTTTACCTGAGGGAGACATACTGTAGAAACAGAAAGGGTTGTCCTAGTAGTGGGAAACCCCTTTAAATTGGAACTCTCAGTCCCAGCATCAGAGTGGGTTGTATATAAAGTATGAGTAAAAAAAGGTTACTATGCAGAAAAATACCTTTGACAGAATATTATTGAATATATCTCAGTCTCACATACAAATCATGAAACGCGTGATCTGAGCTATCTACATAAGATATTTTGTAAGGATGATTGATGTTATTTCATTACAGCAGTATAAACATTGATATTTGTAGTAGATAATTATATACTAAATACTGATGTAGTGAAAGGATGGAAGAATGATTCAGAGCTGTAGTTTTCAGAGTTGTCTTGGACTCTCTGCATTGCACAGCTCCACCTCATGATTTGGCTTTGAGGTTAGGAAGTCGGATTAGAGAAGCTTTCATAACAGGCCGGGCTGTAGTAAACAAGAGTTGCTAAGATCTGCTTTGGCAAAGTAGTGAATTGCGTACTGTGTCCTGAGCCTGCTAGCAGGAACATGGGAAAATATTCAGTAATGCTGAACCTGCGAGACCTGGAGCAGTAACCAATAATAAAGCATAATGTTAAAGGGAACCTGTCAGCTACTTTATGCCCCCACAGCTATTACTGTCTCTCCCTGCAGCTTCATAGTACTATTCTAATCATCCCTGACTGAGGTCAGAGTGTAATGGTAAAGGTGAAAAAAAGAGTATTTATACACTTACATTTTCTTATGTAAATGAGGCAGTGACTACATCTTGGAGGATGTAGTCTTTCTGGCGGGTTAATAGTTAACTCATTTCCAACATCTCTGTATAAAAGGACCTCTGTGATGATCCGATCATGTGACCACAGTGGGCAGAGCTAAGCAAGCAAATCATTATGTGCTATGAAGACTTAAGGTACCGTCACACGCGCCAATATTGCTAGGCAATTTCACTAGCAATTTGCTGGTTGCAGTGAAATCATGGACACATTGTTCCATTTGTACACAGCACAAAATAGAACAATATGTCCATGATTTCACTGCAACCAGCAAATTGCCAGTGAAATTGCCTAGCAATATTGCCGCGTGTGACGGTACCTTTAGCTCTGCCTATTATAGTCATACTAGATGGGGGCCCGATTCTAATGCATTGGGTATTCTAGAATATGTATGTACAGTAGTTTATTTACGAAGATTTAAGAATAATGCAATGAGCAATCAGTAAGGTACCGTCACACTTGGCAATGCTCCAGCGATCCTGACAAAGATACGACCTGGTAGGGATCGCTGGTACGTTGCTACGTGATCACTGGTGAGATGCCAAACAGTCAGATCTCACCAGACACGCAGCAACGATATGGCGGTTGTTGGGACTATGAAAAAACCTGAGAACAGAGTTCTTCAGCTACAAGAACCAGTATGTAAATCACAGAGATCCACCAAATTGCAAGTGCACAAATTTATTTAAACATAGGTGAATCAGTATAAAATACTGGAAGCGTATTTAAAACCAAACTAGAGGTTACAGAGAGGGTGAACAGGTCACAAACCCCCATATCAAGGATACAGTTACAGGCAGTAATATGCATCCATAAAATGGCTAACAAAGAGGTACAAATAAATATCATTAAATACAATAAAAAATACCAAGTTGCTAACCTGTCAGAATAGCCCAAACTCACCCATGCAAGGGGGTTATGACACGTGTTCAGGGGCTATGTCACTCTCGGGCGTAGTGTTGAGATCGTTCGTCGTTATCCATGTCAAATGTCGAGGCACGCTGCCCAGCAGGAGCGCGACGGCCAAAAAATGGTCCAGAACGGTTTGTATTGATCAGCGATCTCACAGCAGGGGCCTGATCGCTGCTACGTGTCAAACGTAGCGAGATTGCTATTGCGTCACAAAACTTGTGACTCAGCAGTGATCCCGCTAGTTATCTCGCTTAGTGTGACGCCACGATCAGCGATCTCACAGCGAGGGCCTGGTCTCTGCTGTGTGTCACACTGAGCGACATCGCTAGCAAGGTACTCCCGTTGCGAGCGTCACTGCTGACCTCCGTGCAGCAGGAGATGACCTGCGGCTACCGTCGGTAGCAATAGCGGCCGGGTGTGACCAATCAGTGACGCGGGATTTCCATTACAGAGAGAGAGAAATTAGATTATTATATAGTAGGATGGTTGTGACATCACAAAGGATCCACAGCATGTTCTGAAATTCGGCTGAAAAGTTAACTATTAACCTGCCAGAAAGGTATACATCCTCCAAGGTGTAGTCTGACTGCCTCATTTACATAAGAAAATGTAAATGTACAAGTGTTTTTCACCTTTACCATTACGCTATGAGCTCAGACAGGAATGATTAGACTAGTATTATGAAGCTACAGCTACAAACATAAACGGCCTGACAGGTTCCCTTTAACATATCAAATAAAGTTTGAAGTCTTAACTGAACTGGCTGACTGATATATATAATTGAGTAAAGGGGTTTCTGCAATCTCTTGTCTGGGGAAAGTAAAGGGTCTGCATTACTTCACTACGGATTGTGTCGTGATTTTATGTAAACTAATTCACAGGAACTGGTCAATGGCTACATCTGGCATCTGTGGCTCTTCTTTTGAGGTGTTCCAGATGTTCTTTGTAGGTTTTGGAATACACGATGACGTCGTCCAGGTATAAGGGCACCGTCTCGAAGTTCCGGTGCCCTAGGCAACATTCCATGAGTCTTTGAAACGTTCCTGGTGCATTGCATAACCCGAATGGCATGCTGTTGAATTTGCATAGACTCATTGGTGTTGTAAATGCGGTCTTCTCCTGCAACGGAGACTTGCCCACTAGTGAGATCTAATGTGGAGAAATAATTAGCAGTCTTTAGTGCAGCAAGAGACTCCTCTATTCTGGGTAACTGGTAAGCATCTTTGTGAGTGATCTTATTGTTTTCCCTGTAACCCACACACATCCTCATAGTGCCATGCTTGTTTCTGACTAGGACTAAGGGGGCTGCCCAGGGACTACAGCTATCTCTTATAACCCCGGCTCCCTTCATGTCCCGCAGCATCTCTTTGGCATGCTGGTAGTGGTTTGGTGGAATGGGTCTGTGTCTCAATTTAATTGGGGGATGATCTCCTGTGCGTATGTGATGGTGTACCCCTTTAATCCTCCCAAAATCTAGTGGATGCTTACTGAATATCTATTCAAACTCTTGCGCTACCCAGTAGACTCCGTGCTTCTGGTGGGGAGGGGTAGCATCATTTCCTACGTGCAACTGCTGACACCACTCCTCCAGCTGTCCCTTGGAGTTGTTATTCTCCAACTGGTTTGATGGGGTAAGGGCTCTACTGTCTGTATGTTGTTGTCACAGACAGTGTACAGCTTTGCTACAGTAGCATACCGGGGTAGTTTTGCTTCCTCTTCCCCACAATTTAATACACGGATTGGTACTCTTCCCTTGCGTACATCCACCACCTCTCTAGCTGTCAGTAGTGTAGGTCTATGTTCCGAATACACCGACTCTACAACTGCCTGGTATTCCTTTCCTCTGAGACCTATTGCTGCTCGATACCATATCATCATTTCACTTTTCGGTGGAAGCACAATGGGAAACAGGTCTGTAACCTGCACACTGCCAATCTCTCCCCCAGACAGATTTACCTGTTGCTTGTGGATGAGGGCTCAGATTTCCCTTTGGAGGACTCTCTTCCGCCGATAACAGCAGTTACAGCAATCTGTTGGAGTAAAAACAACACTTCTCCAAGGCAGTTTCCAATTACATTAGTACTAATTACCATGTAGGGGTGTTTTTCATCAGGATGATCTTCTATCACACATAACCCTTGGCCTTTAACTCCACCCTCCCCAGCTTCATTGTCACTTCTCTGAACCCCACCAGATTCTGTGGTTGTCCATTAGTGGCAATAATAACAAAAATTGGGTCTGGGGGTCTAAGATCAGTATCAGACCAAAATTGTTTGTAAAGGATATGTGGGATGGTGGTAACCTGTGACCCAGTGTCCAATAGGGCTGACATGGGGATTCCTTCCAGCATAATGTTGAGGTACGGACGGTCTCCCATGTACCGATTACGCCAGTCATATGGGCCTAGTCGTCCTACTCCTGGGGGTTGGCCCTCGGGCCCAGGAATCTCGGGTTTAAAGGACATCCTCTTGCGAATTGGCCTGGCTTGTTGCAGCGTAGACAGATGGGTTGTCCTGAAGAATTCGTATAGTCACTGGCTCTGCGTTGGAATGGTGCGTTGGTCCCCTGAACAGGCGACTCGTTGGTCCCCTCCACGGGTGACTTCGGCTTGCTCCTCATCCACGGGACATCCTCAGGGCAATCTGTTAGCTGGATTTTGCTGGGTGGTTGTGTCACCGGCCTGGCTTGCAAGAGTTTTAGCACATAGTCCATATTTTAGTTACATAGTTCATCATCAGGGTTGGTTGCTACAGCTTGCCCTGCCGCTTTTGCAGGGTCTTTGGGAGTCGGTTCAAAGTCTATTGGAGAAGTGTTAACCTGCCAGGATTGGGCTGCAGGCTCTGCAGGCACTAGGTGTCATTGCACAGTTATTTCTCGTCTTTTATATCATTAAAATTCACATCAGGATGATCTAAGACCCACATGTGTACCTGGTGGCAGTGGTAGTCTGACCTCAATCCATCCATAAACTGTTCTGCAAGCATTTTATCTTCTTCTAGCACACTTGCCAGGTCTACCTGTTTTAAGGACCGGAGTGCCACTTGTAAAAGGAGGGCAAAGTCTCTGATGGTATCCTGCAGTCTCTGTTTGCATTGGTAGAACAGCATCCTCAGTTCAGACTGTGTGCGTTTTTCAAAAGCAGCCCTGAGCTTGTCAAATACTTTTGTTAGAGTCTCTGTCAGCATCACTCCAAGACTCAATCTATAGCTCCGCTACTCCTGTTAATTGTCCCAGCACAACGGCGGCTTGCTGCTTTTCCGTCATTGCATACATGTCCAGCACGGCACACATCTTTTGCTTAAAGGCTGCTAAGGTACCGGGCTTACCTTCATAGGTAGGCAACCATTTTGCGCCCGAAATGTACGGCAAGGCTATCGGCATTATTGGGGCCACTGCTCCGGGTGCTGCGGCTCCCACACCGGCTGCGGAAGCGGTCGGTGTTGCGTTACGGACATCCCCTCTGTGAGGGACCTGTACTTCGTCTGCTTCACTCATGGTTGTGCCCCCTAGTTAATCGCTGCCAGCTGGTGAGATCAACTTTTCCGGTAGTTGGAGGCTCTACAGGGGTAGTGGAGCACCTCAGGTATTTCCGGAACTCGACACTGCACTTCGTTGATCTCCGGCAGAGCGGAGGGGCGGGGCTTATCTTCGCGCTCTTTTTCGCCCGCTTTGTGACGCAGTTGAATTTCTGAGGCGCAGTAATGGCGGCCCGATTTTACAGTTCACAAACAGTCAATAAAGTCCAATTCTAGGCACACAGTACCCAGTTTTACCGGGCACGGGATCCTGTTCGTGATGCCATAAATGAGTCGGTCTACAGGGTAGGGGGTACTCGGATACCAGGGCTGATGGTTACTTCAATGGGGGGTCACGACTGGTCGGTTCCTGGTTCCGTGCCCTGGACCCTCAATGGCAGGGATGGTGAGGGGGATAATGGATGATGGATGGGGAAATGGTAACATGATGCCACCTGTGGTAACTGGTAACGTGGATACCAGCGCTGCAGCCGGTCACTGAGGTGATGGAGGTGCAGCTCAGAGTAGTACAGCTCCCCACAGGTGGAGCTTTACCTCAAGGCAGCGGGGTGGATGAGGGGAGTCATCGTAGCATCTCTGCAGTGAACACTGCGGGCAGCGGCGATGAAGCAAGCACTCACACACAATTGTCTTTGCTTCGGTATCTTTTTACTGATGTCCGTAACAGGTACGATCCAGGAGGGTAACCAGGTTTTGGTGCAGCTTGGAACGTTCACCTTGGAGAGTTGTGAGGCCTCCTCTGTTAGTGTGTGCGTAGTTTGGGGTAAGTCCTGCCTGTAGCTGAACCTGCTGCTCTTTCTCCCTCTCAGGGTGCTGTTCCACAACCGGCAATGAGGACCTTTCTGTGGGATCCCTATTTTCTGCTTAAATCCCTGGTCCCATGCTTGGTCAGGTTTGGAGTCTTCTACTTTGTTACTTTAGGGGGACTAGATCCTCCTGGTCTGTCTGGGCTTTTCCTGCTACACTAGATTATTAGCAGTTGTGGACTCCGATGTCCGCGTTGCTAAAGGGTTCTCAAATCTGTTCCCTTATTTCTTCTTCTTACTTCTCCCACTGGCCTTCGTCCCTCTCCCTAGGGCTCAGCACAGCCTGGTAAGGGTCCTTGGTTCTGGGCCTGGCTTGGCCCCAGCAACCAGCTCCTTCACTGCTGTTCTATCCTCTGCTCACTGCAGACTAACTCAACTGAATTCTAACTGGAACTAACTGACTCCTCCCCTCAGGCCTGGATCTTTATAGGGGATCTGGCTTAAGGACAGCCAGTGGGGCTCCCCCTCCAGGTCTGGGGTGGAAGGTGTTGTATGCTGTGTGTGCCAAGGTGTACATCCCTCCCTGCACCGGTGGGTCCTGTGGCAATCCCCAGCAGGGGTGCCACAATGTACACATTACATCATGCTCAAAAAACTAATCAAAATAGTCACAGAAGCCAGGAAGTAGGAGAAGTTTCTTAGGGCTCCCACCCAGTGGCCATAGATTACTGATGTGGCTGAAATACTGAATATTGCCAACCAATGTGTATCAACTGCAACTGCATCCCACCTGGCAGGTCAGGTTTTGTTCTGAGAAAAAACAAGGAAAACCCTTTTTTTTATTTCTGGACTACCTGTTTCTGCCCCATGATGTACAACTGCATCAAGGGAGTTATGTATTTCCAGAAAAGTCACATGAATACTGTATATACTATAGTGATGGCTCAGAACCTGAGATGGATTAACCATTTGCAAGTCCTAGGTATATTTTATAGCCATCACCTGCTTGAACACCTAGTGTGTGGCGCCCCTGAGGGTCCAATTGCCATAGAGGTACTGCACCTCAACCAGAGGTACCCACTCTTGGGTAAGGAGGGGGCACTACCCCGTACCTACACACCCGCACCCAACATCACACCACTACAGACCAAGGGATTTTGGAAGACCCTATTGAGGGAGGGCCCCATCTCAGGCTGGAGGGGGAACTAGGTAGAGGGGTTGGGTGGAGGAAGGAGATAAGGGTAGGACGCCCGAAAGTAGAGGAGGTGGAGAGAATGTGAGGAAAACGTCAGTAAGTCAGTTAGTTAGTCAGGCAATGAGTGAGTAGGAAGTTGGAGAGAGATGTCCTGGGACTGGAGCAGAGAGGAGCTCGTCCCAGGAAAAGAGAAGTGAGAACAGAGACGCAGGGGCGTAACTACAATAGGTGCAGGGGTTGCGATCGCACCCGGGCCCTGGAGCCTAGGGGGCCCCAAAAGTCCCTTTGGCCTATAGAAAAAGACTATTGTTGTTAAAGATTTGCAATAATTGGGGGCCCCGTTGGAGCTTTCGCACCGGGGCCCATGAGCTTCAAGTTACGCCACTGCAGAGACGTAGGAGCCGGTGAGGGGCTCCAGAGACAGAGAAGGTATCCTAGGGGCAAGGGAAGTGAGGGATCCACGTGCCCGAATCCACACTGACTGTAGTCGGTTGGAGGGACCAGGTCGCAGTGGGGACCGGCCCCAGACTAGTTGAGAGACTGTAGGACTCAACTAGCAAAGCGGAGGCTGTGGTATCTGTAAGTGCAACAGCCACACCCGCACATAGTACTAAAAAGGCTGCTGCATAGGGTCAAGGGGACCAGGAAGACGTCGCCCGACAGGACCCGAGGCTGCTGGCTTGGGACACTGTGTGTGAGGCGCAGGGTAGGAGGGCGAGAGCCAGCACAGAGAGACGACCCAAAAAGGCACATAAGAAGGGGGTCCTGGTAAAGTGCACCCAAGTTGTCAGAGAGTTGGCTGGAACCCTAACCCAGAGGACACAGCAATGGCATGGTTGTTGTAGCCTGTAGAACTGTGAGAACTGTCAGTAAAATGTGAAGACTGCACCCTGCTGTGTCCTCAGATTCATTTACTGTGTCATTTGCCCTGTGTTACATCAGTAACCATCATCAAATAGACTTTATAACTGCCTTGGGGCCTCGCTCTACCCTTGGAGAGTTGTAACATCTCTGCTGCGTCACTAACCGTCCCAGTGGATCTGAATCGCAGCATTGGCCATCCAATTAGAGTACCATGGGTGGCATCACAAATTAATTCTCCTTATAAACTTCCACCATTTTAATGACACGGCCAGGGTCATGGAGCCGGATCACACCACCTAATACTAGTGACACGCCCAGACATTATGGCAATGGGGTATTCAGGGCATGTGTCACTAGTATTTGAGAAAGGGACAATCCCAGTCATTTTACACCAGCAAGTAATTGGTTAAAAAGTGAAAAGGCTTCCACTATAACCCCATAGCCTAACTTACCCAGCAACGCGATTGCAGAGTATCATGAAAACTGTCATGAAAAAATTCCTTAATCTCTAGATTTGTTTCTCAAGGGAGAGGTGTGTAGAATATGAAAGATAGCTACATGCACATATGCATCCACTTATTCCAAGTAGCAGCCTGAAACAGGATGCCTCCATTTCACTAACAAATGGTGAGAGGAAAAAATGAGTTATAACTGAGGAAGTCAGCAGGGATTAGCTACCAAAGGCATATAGCCAGGACAAAGTTGTATAACAGGAAAAAAAACCTGCTGAGGGTCTGAGCCTCAAAGAAAACCATTAGTCAGACAGGCAGCATAATAACATACAGGATTTTGGAATTACCGTACACCTGACCTCTACAAAAATTCTAGCACCCAGAGATGGGGAGATACATCTAATGGCTAGTAGAAGCCAGGTGGGGGAAATCATGTTTAGTTTCCAAGTAGAATGGGGACCCAAATGGATTCGATGCAACCAGAACCATCTCCCTAGGACCTACTGAAGTATGACCGATCATAGGTTTTGGAAACTTCCAGGGACGGGAGCTAGAAGCAGCCAGAAGGTGGGAAGGAAGTGATTGACCAAGGGGTTATCTATAAATGCCAGCAAGCAGCCAAGTTGTTCTGTAAGGATGTCACGTTGTGTAATGTGCTGGAAGTATCAGAAGCCCCTGGCTCCATATCACCTCCCATGTGGGCCGGTAACAAAAGCAATGACCAAGGGAACTGGTATTTTATTTCTGCGTTACTGCGTTTACTTGTTGCACCACTGCCACTACCTGTATTTGCATATCTCACCATTATGTCTGTAAAATCCATCGTGTAAACAGCGTTTTTTTTATTTAGTATGCCTGCAGGCTGAATAAATACAAAATTTAATACTGGTTTGCTCTTTTATCTCGATCCACAAATTCTCATGTCCGTGTTTTCGGTTCATTATTACATACTAATGGGCTAGCTTCTGGCTACATATAACCCGCTAACGAACCGGGCTAAAATCTAACAAGGAACTGGTGGCAGTACCACTGGGCTGGCAGGACTCTGTTTCCTCAGAATCTTCTCTCCTATCAGGGCTGTGGAGTCGGTAAGCCAAACCTATGATTCCAATTCCTCAATTCCCTGAATCCGACTCAGACTCCTTTCATACATGTCTCATGTTTAAGTGATAAATGTATTGTAATCCAATGAGAACATCTCGCTTTAATGATTATTATGATTCTATAATCAAGGTATTAAGATAGAATATAATAATTATAATAATAATATTCAACACATTCTGCATTGAACTACTGAACCCAATTTATTATACAGAGTGGGTCAATTTTATACCAAATCTGATTCCATCAAAATGGTCACAGACTCCACGAGTCCGACTCCATAGTCCTGCCTCCTATCATATGTCTCCATGTTGTCCATGCACCCAATAACACTTGGTAACTGAATTTAGATTCTGGCTAATAACTGGCTCATGCAAGTTTATTTTAACACCCTTATTTATTGTAATGATGGCTGGAACATACATGCTAAAAATGTCTAATCTATTTTGTCCCTTCCCTACTTCCTTATAAATTACAAGATAGTGGCCCGCATCGGGTATTTTAGAATATGTATGTACAGTAGTTTATTTATGAAGATGTATGAATAATGCAATGAGAATCTGGGTATAAATCCGGCGCCAATATCGCTGATTGGTCGCGGCCGCAGCGGTGTTGGTGTGCAGCAGTGTCGGTGTGCAGCAGTGTCGGTGTGCAGCAATGTCGGTATGCAGCAATGTCGGTGTAAAGCACTGTCTGTGTTCAGTGGTGTTGGTGTACACCAGTGAAGGTGTGCAGCAGTGTCGGTGTGCAGTTGTGTCGGTGTGCAGCACTGTGGAGTTCAGTGGTGTCGGTGCGCAGCGGTGTCGGTGTGCATCAGTGTCGGTGTACAGCAGTGTTTGTGTTCAGTGGTGTTGGTGTACAGCGGTGTTGGTGTACAGCGGTGTTGAGCAGGGGTGAGTGGGTACTGAGCTGGGGAGAGTGGGTGCTGAGCAGGTGAGTGAATGCTGAGCGGGGGAGAGTGGGTGCTGAGCAGGTGAGTGGGTGCTGAGCGGGGGAGAGTGGGTGCTGAGCAGGTGAGTGGGTGCTGAGCAGGGGTGACTGGGTGCTGAGCGGATGAGTGGGTACTGAGATGGGTGACTGGGTGCTGAGAGGGGTGACTGGGTGCTGAGCGGGGGTGAGTGCGTGCTGAGCGGGGGTGAGTGGGTGGTGAGATGGGTGACTGGGTGCTGAGATGGGTGACTGGGTGCTGAGATGGGTGACTGAATGCTGAGCGGGTGAGTAGGTACTGAGCGGGGGTGATTGGGTACTGGGCAAGTGAGTAGGTGCTGAGCGGGGGTGAGTGGGTGCTGAGATGGGTGACTGGGTGCTGAGTGGGGGTGAGTGGGTGCTGAGTGGGGGTGAGTGGGTACTAAGCGGGGGGTGAGTGGGTGCTGCAGGGGTGACTGGGTGCTGAGACAGGGGTGAGTGGGTGCTGAGCAGGGGTGACTGGGTGCTCAGACGTGTGAGTGGATGTTGGGACAGGTGACTGGGTGCTGAGCGGAGGTGACTTGGTGCTGAGCGGAGATGACTGGGAGCTGAGCGGGTGAGAGTGGGGTTCAGTGGGGGCAGTGTGGGTTCAGTGGGGACAGTGTGGGCTCAGTGCACAGTGTGGGGTGAGAGGGGGCAGTGTGGGTTCAGTGGGGGTAGTGTGGGTGTAGTGTGGGTTCTGTGGGGGCAGTGTGGGGTGAGCAGGGGTAGTTGGGGGTGAATAGCAGGATGGAGGAGGATCCACTCACCCCAACATTTTTCCTCTTCCTCCTCTTTTCTTTCTTGCTGCATTGATGTTTGGTAATGAAAGGCCGCGGGGCCGGGTTAAAAAAGGAGGTGTAGTAATGGGCGTGACCGAGAACACTGCCCTAATGTGGTGGGCGTCTCCTCGGTCATACCCATTATGACGCCCCGTCTGTTAACCCCGCCCCCCGCGGTCTTTCATTACCGCACATCAATGCACCAAGAAAGAAAAGAGGAGGAATGCTGGGGTGAGCGGAACTGGGGCAGCGGGAGCATGGAGCGGGGCAGCGGGAGCATGGAGCGGGAGCATGGAGCGGGGCTGCGGTTGCATGGAGCGGGAGTGGGAGCGGGGAAGCGGGAGCATGGAGCGGGAAAGCGGGGTGGAGGTATCGGGCGGCTACTCTGAATTAACAGCTGATGCCGAAGCATCAGCTGTTCATTTCAAATAGCGGGGCTAGAAAGCCGACAGTGAAGTCGGCTTTCCCGCCCGCTATGTGAGTGTAGCACTGTCACGGCAATCCCGCGTTGCTAATGCGTTGCCGTTGCCAGGTTTTGAATTTGCGCGGCTATTTTGCATACACTGCGCTCATTGGTTGCTGCGGCTGGTGGCAACCAATGAGCGCTGGCGAGCTAGCGTGCGATTTAGTCGACAGACAGACACGATAAGGCAATTATATAGTAGATAAGATTGCAAGCAGGATTCTCACTCCTCATAAAACTGTAGAAATTTTTGTTACGCTGTAATGTCTATATTTTGTACATGTCCACGCTTAATTGTAAAGTTCTTTGAGATATGCTGATGTTATATAAAAATAATATATATTGTGAGACAGTGAGGGGGATCATATGCGAGGGGCGCTATGTGTCCCCCAGAAGTTTTATGCACTGTCATGTATTGAACCCGGTATGGAATATAGGATAGAGGGACGATCCACTCCAGTCCGGGTCTTGTAGGTTTTCCCCGGAGGGAGACACAGGGTTAAAAGCTAGGTTAGGAGATGGGGCGGAGTCCCCTGTGGAGAGCTTCGGCCTGAGTTGAGGCAGAAGGGACTGCTGAGCGGTCAGGTCCAGGGCGTGAGAGGCTGTGTGCTGTTACAACACGGCGTAACCCGGGAGCCCCGTGCGACCTAGACCGAAGAGAACTCCTAACCTGAAGGGACCGTGTTACTGTCCGGGGGATGTATGCATTGTACCCGGCTGCGTCCTGGAACCCAGCAACTTGTGCCACTGCTGTGCCTCATGAATAAATCCGGGTGCTGTATAAACTGATACTGGGCTCACAGCCGTTTGTCTTGCAATCCTGGCACTACCTCACAATATTATTGTCTACAGATAGAGATAACAAGGCATTTAAACTTGCAAAGGCTGGGGAAAGTGAGACCTGTGATTACGAGACCTGCTCTCTAACCAGCTGATTATCAGGGCTTGTGATTTTGCAAGATTTATATCATCAGCTTGTCAGGAGCTAAAAGGGAGGGAGGTGAACAGATAACTGCTGTATACAAATGGGCAGGAGAGGTGGCTGGTATTTTAGGAGTTAACTCCGCTCCTGGAATATAGCTACTGCACATTCTTGGCATGGGTCTGGGCAGGCACTAATGGCCAAACTCATGGAAAGCAGCTGTACACAATGTGAGATAAAAGCTCTCGTAGCAGGGGAATGACAGCAGATAGAAAATAAATTGTGTAAGGGCAGCTTCACACTGCGGTGTGATCCGGTACGGGGCTGTCAGGGATGAACCTTACAGCTCCAGACTGGATCAGCACACAGAACTGGAGGGCTATTTTGCCCTCGGGTCCGATGTGCAGCCGCACGCAGCTCCCGCTTCTGATAGGTCAGGACCACGACTAGCAGAATCATCAGCAGCGGCAGCTGCGGCAGGCTGCACATCGGGCCGGAAGGCATATTAGCCCTCCGGTTCTGTGTAATGATCCAGTCCGGGGCTGTCAGGTTCATCCCTGACAGCCCCGGACCGGATCTGACCGCTGTGTGAAGCCCTTACTTGTTTTATCTATCTAATTAAAGCAATTTAATAACATTAAATACCCCTTTAATAAAAATAAAGAAATAATACTAAAGCATTTCCCAGAAAACTGCTTTGTTATTTAAAAAACAAAAAGTACACAGATTGGAACTGTTGTGTTTGTAAAAATGCTAATTATACAATTATTTAACTCACAAGGCAATAGGAATAATACAAAAACTGCTAGATTTGAGCTGTCTTCAGTTTATTTTCGAATTACTATATTTAAAAAAAAAAAAACTCTCTCAAAAAGTTGTATGTACCCCAATTATGTACCCATCAAGTATGGGTATCGTCACACGAGGCCATATCGGCGGCAATTTCATAGGCGACGTAGGGGCGTGGCCTATCGCCGCCAACATGTCTTGTGCGTCGTCTAATGTAAATAGGCGATGGCGACGCCTTTGGGTGGTCGCCTAGTTTCTCAGCAGTGCTCTGAAACCAGGCGAGCACTCTGGGGCGATGTGTACTCATCGCCCCATGTAACAAGGGGACGGCGATTTTACAGGTGATGGGAGCCATAGGCTCCTGTGTTACAGAATCGCCGCTGGGGTTTTTGGACACTCCAGCGGCGGTGGCGTCTGTAAGATCGCCAGTGTGTCGCCGGAGGTATCGCTGCATGTAAACATGCGACGGCGACGCTGGCGGGGCGCCAAAAGCGTGAGCGCTCCCGCCCGTCGCCGCTGATATCTCCGGCGACGTCACTTCGTGTGACGGTACCCTATCAACTAATCCAGCAAAAAACAAGAGCTTACATTGCTTTGTATTCAGTAAAATAAAATAGTCTTGGGTCCCAAGATACTGCAACAAAAAAAAAGTAGTATCTCTATACAGTGTTTTTATTCTACATATTTTGTTCCAAAACATTCTGCTGCTGACCCATTCAATCCTATTCATATGGAACACATTTTCAGTAGCAGAAATTTTTATAACAAAATTTTCAACATTTGAATTAATCTTTTGTAAAACACAAGGCTAAGTTCACACTGAATGTTTCTGATCCGTTTTTGCTGCTACATTTTTTTCTAAACTGCACCAAAAACGGATCAGTTAGAACGTCTGCCAGCAAAGTGAATGTGATTTTCAATTTGCTGTTCAGACGCTGCGTTTTTTTTACTGCTCCATTGGTAGTGCAGAAAGCGCATCCAAAAAATAATAAGCTTGTCAATTTGTGTGGTGTTTTTCTGGTCTGTTTTCTGCACCACTAACATCCAATTACTTACCCTCCTCACAATCCCACGGTGATCCTGTGATGTCTTCCTCCCGGGTATCAGCAGGACCTGTCTGTGAGTAGTATGGTACTTCCAGGACCTACTTATGTGACTCAGTCACATGGGGCACAGGTCCTGTAAGTGACTCACCGTAGCCGGGGGGTACACGTAGCGGGCGTTGTTTCTCCTCCAGTCACGGATCCGCGCCTGCGGTGGTGTAGGCCCGGTGGTCCAGATCAATAGGGGAATGGCGGAACAGTGGGGTGATTTGTCTTCGTGACGCCACCTGCGGGTGTTCTGGTAACTTTACCAGCGCTGTTCGGGTCTCCGGGGGATGTTACACAGCGAGATGGAACGCTCCCCACAGGATGAGCGGGAATCCCCGGAGCCGGGAGCTGCGCAAGATGTTGTGAGGCAGCTGCGGGACGCTGCGCGCTGAATCCTGGAGTAACGCACAACCACACAAAGTCTCTTTTAGGTACCTTTACTGGATGATAGTCAGGTACACTCGGACCGGGATAGCGAAGTTGGCACTTATGGAGTTTCACAGCAAGCAGTGTTAGGCTTCCTTTCTCTACTTCTGGTGCTAAGGTCGGGTGGATGTGGAATCCAGCCGGACCGGACAGGGTGTTCAATGGAACTTGCTTCACCTGGTTAGCAGCACTGAGGGCACTGTAAAAGGGTCTGAGCAGGATCAGTACTCTTCCCTGGGCTCTCGTGGGTAGGTGCATCAGGTGGAACAGGTGGCTAAACCTCCTGTTGGATGTGCTGGTTCTCTGTGAGGGCTTTGTAGCTTCCACAGCTTCGGTTCCAGTAACCGGTGATTTGGAAAGAGTCGGATTAACTCTGTGTTCCTGAGAGGTGCTTCTCCTTTCCTGTTATCCCAGTTGCAGGGATTACCACTTGCTAACAGGCTGTTTGGGGCCTAGTGTGTGTCTCATAAGGCTGGAGATCACACACACTTTCTTCACAGTTCTGAAGTGACTGCACACTCTGAAGTTTCTCCCTCCAAGACTCTTTTTATAGGGGGAACTGGTTAGAAGTCACCAGTGTAGCTCCCCCTAGAGGCTCGGGGTGAAACCAGGTGTTCTAAGTGTTGTTTGTGTTTGTGGGTTTTGCTGTGCTGTTACTTACTCCATTTGTACCTAAGGATTTCTGTGGTGCCCAACAGGTGCCAGGGTGCCACATTCCCCTTTAGTTAACCTCAGTTCTCCCGGCTGAGCAAAAAGTTCTTTTTACAACTTAACACTAAGCATATTATAACATTCAATTTACATAGTCTTAAAGAAAACACAAAAATCACTGGAAAGGAAGTGAAAAATGTGGAAAAGGTGAAAAGCAGTCCGTACGGCACTAGTCCATCTGCCGCAGGCTGGAAAAAGGTAAAGTTAGTGGTCACACAAGTCCTGTGACTATTGTTCAAAGTTTATGAAAAGGGGAAAGGTAAAGTCCAGGGATACATGGTAAACTTTATACATTCCCTACGGGTGTCTCTGCTTGGGAGGCCGGTACTAACCTTCTATACCTTACCAGGCGCTTTCTGTCCCCAACTTAGTATACTTGGGACATAGCCCAGTTCCTCCACCCTTCTGTACACTACTTTTTACAGGTTTTTGAAAACTGGTTAATTATTTACAACACTTACAGGTTACATTTTCCACTACATTTTAAACCCATTCACCAAGTTTATGTGGGGGTTGACCTAATGTACTATGTGTGGATCTGCGTAGTGTGGGTGTTTCCAAAGCTGTTTGTGTAGTGTACGAAGTGGTTGGTACTTCTCTATGTCTGCTTTGTGTAAGACCATAGTAAGTGCGGAGTCTATCAACTGGACTGACCTCTGTAGGTAGTTGATTAGGAAAGGCTTCTCTTACTGTGGGACTAGCAGGCTGACCGATTACAGGAATCTCAGGTTCCATGATAACAGGCTGCAATTCTTGCACTTGGACTTCTTCTTGTTGTACTTGTGGAATTGGATTTGGTTTTGGCTGACCTTCTGTAGGCTGGTAGAAGTGCATAACTGGTATAAGGAATGCATCACCTATTTGTGGCCAATCAGCTGGTAAGTATCCAATTTCTGTAAGGACTAGATTTTCTTTGGTTTCTTCATCTGTAGTTACAGTAGGGTAACTGGTTGCTTGTGGGATTAACTGTGGCGGACATTTCTTCAAATGATCCCTTGAAACAGTCGCAATAGTATTCCCATTGTCTTTGCTAATAACACAAGTTTTTGAGTTATCAAAGTGTGACGGCATAACGGTGTAGGGTATGGATTCCCAACTGTTATCCAATTTGTTGGTTTTTCGCTTTCTTTTCAGCACTACATCACCTATGGCTAGCGGTTCAGCTGAGGCGTGCTTGTTGAAGTCTTTTTCTTGCTTGGTTCTACTGACTTCCAGGTTCCTTTCAACACTCTCTTGTACTTTCTTGTACTTTTCTTGGCGTTGGTTGACCCAGTCTTCATCAGAAGAGTCTTCTGTGGGTTCAATGGTTCCCATCTGCAAATCAATAGGCAGTTTACCTGATCTTGCTCTCATCAAGTAAGCAGGTGTGTAATTTGTCGAACTGACGGGTATGTGGTTGTAGATGTCCACGAGATCTGGAAGTTTCTCTGGCCATTGATTTCTCTCTTCAACTGGTAAGGTCTTGAGCATGTCAATGACTATGTGGTTCATCTTCTCACATAAACCGTTCGTCTGAGGATGGTAAGGTGTTGTGCGGATTTTCTTACACCCATACAGCCCTAAGAATTCTTGGAACAGAGCTGATTCGAAGGCTGGCCCTTGGTCAGTTAAGACTTGGTCTGGATACCCATGAGGGCGACAGAAGTAACTCTGGAACGCTTTGGCTGCTACCTCAGCAGTTAAATCCTTAACTGGAATGACTACCAGGAATCTTGAGTAGTGATCGACAATGGTGAGAGCGTAGGTGTACCCGGTTCGACTTGGGGTAAGCTTCACATGGTCGAGAGCAACTATTTCAAGAGGTTTGGTGGTAACAATTGGTTGCAACGGAGCTTTCTGAGTTAAGTGGTCTTTTCTTCGAAGGTGACAAGGTCCACAGTTTTTACACCATTTGTCAATGGAACCTCTCATACCGACCCAGTAGAACCGATCCTTCAGGAGTCTCTCCAGCTTCTTCCATCCAAAGTGTCCGGCATCATCATGGTATGCTTCAAGGATCATTTGGACTTCAGTCTTGGGAACTACAATCTGCCAGATGAGTTCATGGGTTCGTGGGTTGAGGTATCTTCTGCACAGTTTACCTTGGTAGACGAACAACCTTCCTTTTTCCTTCCACAGGCGTTTAGCATTTGGTGAGGCATCAGAGTCCATATTGGCGTGTTCTTGAGTGATCAGATCCCTTACCAGGCTGACATCTGGGTCGTTGGCTTGAGCCTCCTTCCAGTCATGGTGAGGTAACGGGTTCACGGTCCTCTCTACACGTGTCTGGTTTCTCTGATGACATGTTGCCGTACCTGAACGGTGGAAAGCAGGTAGTTCAATCTCTTCCAGGTCATCTATGTCTTCTCCCTCTTCAGGAAGATGGGGCATTCGGGACAGGGCATCAGCATTGCCGTTCTTGTGACCTGCCCGGTACTTTACAGTGAAGTCGTAGTTGGCGAGTCTTGCTACCCAACGCTGTTCTAGGGCTCCCAGCTTTGCAGTCTCTAAGTGTGTTAGAGGATTGTTGTCTGTGAAAGCTGTGAACGGGGCGGATGCCAGGTAATGCTTGAAACGCTCTGTGATCGCCCAGACCAGGGCCAGGAACTCCAGCTTGAAGGAGCTGTAGTTTTCCGGGTTCCTTTCAGTGGGACGGAGTTTTCTGCTTGCGTAGGCTATCACCTTCTCCTTGCCCTGCTGACGTTGAGATAGGACGGCTCCTAAACCTTCATTACTTGCATCTGTGTACAGTAAAAACGGTAGGTTGTAGTCAGGGTAGGCCAGGATCTCTTCTCCAGTTAAAGCATCTTTCAGCGTTTGGAAGGATTTGTCCTGTTCTGGGCCCCAGTGGAACGGGGGTCCCCTGATCTTGCTGTTTTTGGATTGACCTACTAAGAGATCTTACATAGGTGCGGCTATCTTGGTATAGCCTTTGATGAATCGTCGGTAGTACCCGACCAGTCCTAGAAATTGACGTACCTCTTTGTGGTTGATTGGTGCTGGCCAGTCCTTGATGACGGTGACCTTATCCGGATCCGGTGCTACGCCTTCGGCGCTGACCACATGTCCTAGGTATTGGACCTTGGGTTTCAGCAGGTGGCACTTGGACGGTTTCAGTTTCATCCCGTACTTGGACAGTGACTCAAACACTTCACTCAGGTGTTGGAGGTGATCTTCATAGGTCTGAGAGTAGACAATGACATCATCAAGGTATAACAAGACAGTCTCAAAATTCTTGTGGCCCAAACAACACTCCATAAGTCTCTGAAATGTTCCTGGGGCATTGCACAAACCGAATGGCATACTGTTGAATTCGCATAAGCCCATGGGAGTAGTGAAGGCTGTCTTCTCACGATCCTCCTCTGCAACGGCAACCTGCCAGTACCCACTAGTAAGATCTAATGTGGAGAAGTAGTTGGCAGACTTGAGTGCAGCTAGTGACTCTTCTATGCGTGGTAACGGGTATGCATCTTTGTGTGTGACTTTGTTGATTTGCCTATAGTCTACGCACATCCTCATACTACCATCTTTCTTTTTAACCAGGACTAGTGGTGCGGCCCAGGGACTACAGCTATCCCTAATGACTCCTGCATTCTTCATGTCCTGAAGCATCTCTTTTGCTTTCTGGTAGTGAGTGGGTGGTATAGGCCTGTACCTTTCTTTGATGGGTGCATGGTTGTTTGTGGGGATATGGTGTTGTACCCCTTTAATCCTCCCAAAGTCAAGTGGGTGTTTGCTGAACACTTGCTCATACTCCCGAACCACCCGGTATACTCCATTTTTCTGGTGAGAGGGTGTATTGTCAGTTCCTACACTGAGCTCTTGACACCATTTCTCTAACTGATCTTTGGAGTGAGGGGGTTCATCAGTGACTATTTGGTTTGAGGATTTTACATCAATCACAGCATCATCTTTTACTTGGTACAATTTTGCAACAGTTGCATATCTAGGTAGTCTGACTTCGTCATCACCATAATTCAATATGCGTACGGGGACTCTCCCCTTTCTTACATCGACTAACCCTCTGGCTGTCAAGAGCGTAGGGCTACTGTCGGACATTACAGGTTCTACTACAGCTTGGTAGTCCTGCCCTCTGAGGCCTATGGCTGCTCGACACCAGATCATCATTTCACTTCTGGGTGGTACCACAATTGGAATGGGATCTGTGACCCTTACTCTGCCAATTTCACCATTTGACAAGGTTACCTGTTGTTGATACACCAGAGCTCTGATCTGCTTTTGGATAGCCCTCTTTTCTCTGGGTTTACCGGCTTCAACACTCTGTTGGAGTAAAAACAACACTTCATCGAGACATTTGATCATGACATTGGTACCCAATATGACATATGGATCCTTGTGGTTAGGCTTATCCTGGACCACTAAGATACCCTGGTTTTTCAACTGCACCCTCCCCACCTTTACTGTAGCTTCCCACTGTCCCTCTATGGTAACCGGAATACCGTTAGTGGCTTCAAGGTTCATCTCAGGGTTAGGGGGTTCTAGCTTAATATCTGGCCAGAACTGCTTGTAAAGGGTACTGGGGATGGATGTCACCTGGGATCCAGTGTCTATCAAGGCGGAGATCGCGATGCCATCAATGACGATTGGTAAGTATGGACAGTCTCCCACATACTTGTGTTCCCAGCTGGACGTAGGGCCTGCACAGTCTACTCCTGGGGTTGGCCCTTCTCGCCCAGGGGTCGCTCGTTTAAAGGACGGGATTGCACGTTGCGTCCTCCTAAGTCGTTCTGCTGACTGTTGCGGCGTCTGTCAGGACTGCGGCGGTCTGCAGGTTTTCCTCGCGACGGCTGTGTCTTTCTCCTCATCCAGGGAACGTCATCCGGGCTGTCGGCGAGTTGAATCTTGTCCGATGGCCTTGCATCTGTCTTGGGTCTTCTCCCAGCTTGTAGCTTGGCCACGTCTTTCATCAGCTGCTCGACATTAGCACACAGTTGATCAAACCGGTCAGGTGTCACAGTCTGTGCACTGGACTGAATCGCAGGGATTGGAGATGCTGCTGCCGGCACGGAAGGGGTGTCAGTGTACTGCTGCTGCGGTGAAGCGGGATCAGGTACTTCAGCGAGTCGCTGTCCCCAAACTGTTAAATCCCTCAAGGTATCAAACTCTGCGCCTGGATTCTGTATGGACCACCAGCTTGCTTGCTTTCTATCCTCAGATAATTTAAGGCCCACAATAAATTGTCCAATTAACGCTTTGTTCTCATCTCGAGCACTATCAGGATCGACTTGTTTTAACAGTCTATATGCTTCTTGCAAGCGCAGTGAATAATCAAGGACACTTTCTTGTGCCCCTTGGTTACAACGATAGAATGACAGTCTTAATCCAGCTTCGGTATGGCACTCAAAGACCCGGGTTAATCTAGCGAATATCTGCTCCACAGATTCCTGAACTTCTACAGGCCAGCTGCGGCTCTGCAGTTCGGCTGCACCGGTTAACTGTCCCATAATAACTGAAGCTCTTTGCTTACCGGTCATCGGGTACATGTCCAGGGCTTGGCATATCTTCCTCTGGAAGTTCTCCAAGGTGCTGGGTACACCGCTGTACTTGGGTAACCAGGTTGCACTAGGAACGTAGGGTAAAGACATCGGCATAATCGGAGCGGGTTGTGGTAGCATACCGCCGACTTGTTGCTGTCCGTCAAGAGGTATATTTTGAGGTACCGCTTGGTCTAGCGGGGGCACCGCATGATCGGGAGCCGGGTTACTCATGGTCGCTCCCCCTTAGTTAAGCGTAGCCTTTCCCTCGGTTGCAAACGGAAGTGTCGGCCTCGCGGTGAGGAGTGAGGCACCACGGGAGTTTCCGGTTCCTGCTGCGTACAGGGGAAGTCGTCAGAGCGTGGGGGCGGGGTCAATCTTCGCGCCCTCTGCACAGTCACGCCCCTTCTTTTCCCGCCTTTTCGCGCAGCAATGGCGGGCCAAATGTACAGTTCGATATTTACAGTCAATAAATAGCACACAATACCCGTGATAACGGGCCTGTTCGTATCCTGTTCGTGACGCCAAATTCTGACTCACCGTAGCCGGGGGGTACACGTAGCGGGCGTTGTTTCTCCTCCAGTCACGGAACCGCGCCTGCGGTGGTGTAGGCCCGGTGGTCCAGATCAATAGGGGAATGGCGGAACAGTGGGGTGATTTGTCTTCGTGACGCCACCTGCGGGTGTTCTGGTAACTTTACCAGCGCTGTTCGGGTCTCCGGGGGATGTTACACAGCGAGATGGAACGCTCCCCACAGGATGAGCGGGAATCCCCGGAGCCGGGAGCTGCGCAAGATGTTGTGAGGCAGCTGCGGGACGCTGCGCGCTGAATCCTGGAGTAACGCACAACCACACAAAGTCTCTTTTAGGTACCTTTACTGGATGATAGTCAGGTACACTCGGACCGGGATAGCGAAGTTGGCACTTATGGAGTTTCACAGCAAGCAGTGTTAGGCTTCCTTTCTCTACTTCTGGTGCTAAGGTCGGGTGGATGTGGAATCCAGCCGGACCGGACAGGGTGTTCAATGGAACTTGCTTCACCTGGTTAGCAGCACTGAGGGCACTGTAAAAGGGTCTGAGCAGGATCAGTACTCTTCCCTGGGCTCTCGTGGGTAGGTGCATCAGGTGGAACAGGTGGCTAAACCTCCTGTTGGATGTGCTGGTTCTCTGTGAGGGCTTTGTAGCTTCCACAGCTTCGGTTCCAGTAACCGGTGATTTGGAAAGAGTCGGATTAACTCTGTGTTCCTGAGAGGTGCTTCTCCTTTCCTGTTATCCCAGTTGCAGGGATTACCACTTGCTAACAGGCTGTTTGGGGCCTAGTGTGTGTCTCATAAGGCTGGAGATCACACACACCTTCTTCACAGTTCTGAAGTGACTGCACACTCTGAAGTTTCTCCCTCCAAGACTCTTTTTATAGGGGGAACTGGTTAGAAGTCACCAGTGTAGCTCCCCCTAGAGGCTCGGGGTGAAACCAGGTGTTCTAAGTGTTGTTTGTGTTTGTGGGTTTTGCTGTGCTGTTACTTACTCCATTTGTACCTAAGGATTTCTGTGGTGCCCAACAGGTGCCAGGGTGCCACATAAGTACTTGTACTACTCACAGACAGCTCCTGCTAATGCCCGGGAGGAAGACATCACAGGATCACCATGGGATTGTGGGGAGGGTAAGAAAGTGTGTGTGAGTGTCTGTGTTCCCCAAAACGGAGCAAACAAGCAGAACAAACGGATGATGCGTTTGTGATGCTTTTTTGCAGAAAAAGTATCTGTTTTTGATGGAGAAACTGCACCTAAAATGGATCAATAAAAAATGGAGCACAAATGCTCTGTCTGAATTTAGCCTTGTGCTAACAGATTAAAGGTAACATATTGAACAGCTTTGTGAATAGTGAGAAATTTAAAAAAGATAGAACATTGCTGTATTTTCCATTCATCCTAAAATAGGTTAAAGAGTAAAGGCCCCGTTACACATAGCGATGTTCCAGCGATCCCACCAACGATCCGACGTGGCTGGGATCGCTGGAACATCGCTATGTGATCGCTGGTGAGCAGTGACACTGGATGACCAACTTATCGATGCAGCGTCCCCTGACGGTCGCTGGGATCACTCACTGTCCCAGGCACAGCATGGGAATCGTTGTTCGTTGGCCCTGTTACACATGCCGATGCATGCTGGGCAGTGGGAGACCAAAGCTGGAAAAATGGTCCCGGCCATACCGCAACGATCATCGAGTTCATTGCTGGTCGTTGCTACATGTCACAGGCAGCGACATCGCTGCAACATCACAAAACCTGTGATGTTGCGGTGATATCGTTAATGATATCACTACGTGTAATGGGGCCTTAACTAAACCTTTCTAATATTTTTATAATTATATTTTTTTACTCTTATAATTTCAAGTAGATTAGTGGGGAGTGCACACATAGAGCTACGGATTCAATAGAATGTGTAGGCTTTTCAGGTTATGCTTTTTATTGAATCCATACTCCACCCTGTGTGTCATTGTTTTGTTAGGAATCAACATAGCATTTTTCTAATATAAACCATGCACTTCCTCAATAGTGCAATGCCATACACATACATGGTACCACTATACCACAAATATAAAGCATACAGAGCAACTATACATAAATCACACAAAATATGTAGAATATTGTGCGGAAACGTTAGACAGGTTTATGCTTAAAATAACTCTAAATGGCATTGACAGTATGTTGGGTCATTATACTTCTGCAAAATAAATTTGGAGCCAAATAACATACCTCCATGATGTTATTCCATGATGGACAAGTATCTGCCTCTATTTCTTAGCACTGAAGACATCAAGAATTGAGCAACTTTGAGGATCTTAAATTCAGTGATCGACCATGGAAACCTCATGAATTAGATGAGACACATCATACTTTATAATCTGAAGATCTCCAGCTTTGCCATCAGCTCAGAACTTACAGCCGCCAGAGGGATCCAGCTGTTCTTAACTACTGTTCAGAGAAATATGACCAGAAATTCTATTCATGGAAGAATGGCAGCCATAAACTATACCTACGAAATGGATAAAAGGCCAAGTGATTCAACCCTGCATAAAAATATATGAACTGGGGTGCAGAAAAATAGAAGGAAGTGTTCTGGACTGATGAGCCAAAAATGTTAATATTTGGGGTTTGTTTGGCTGAAGACCAATATAATAGTGAGTATGATTAGAATTAGAGAAATTTAGAATTAACTCAATCTTTAGAAGATTGGGGTGCAAATAAACCAAGATTGACCCCTCAATTTCTGTAATGAAATTAATTGCACACTCCCAAAGTGATGCAAACATGAAGGATTAAGGGCCCTTTCACATCAGCAGTTTTTGCTGATGTGTGGCAGATCCAGCAGGTGGAGCCGCATCTGCCGGACTGCCGCCTAATGGCTGACTTGCAGCCTAGATACGGCAAGCCCCATGCATTGCCTATGGGGCTTGCGGTCCGGTGCGGCAACTGCGGTTACGCCAGATCGGCTGGATCCGGCACTTGCGGCCGCGAAAAAAAAAAGCTGCAAGCAGCAGTTTTTATTGCGGCCGCAAGTGTCAGATCTGCCGCATCTGGCGTAACCGCACTTACCGCACCGGACCGCAAGCACCATAGACAATGAATGGTATTGTGGCGCCCCGCATGTGCAGGCGCCACAGAGGGGTATTGCACCCGTAAAAGAGGTGTAATTACCCCGTGGCAGGTGAATGGATAGGTCGACATGTGGCTTAAACACTTGCATCCACACAGACACATACCCTGAGTTCTGGGGGCTAACGAGTTAATCTTTAGGAAACCCAGCCCGGATAGGTAGAGCTGTACAGGGTATGGGGAGTGGGGACAACAGTGAGGAAGCAGAGAAGAGAGAAGGGTGAGTCGAGTGAGGAGAACGGAGGGAGGAGGAGAGGAGTCGGAGTCGGGAGGAAGGCAGGAAGGCGCCTTCCAGGGAAAGCGCAGTTCTGGGAGCCGAAAAACCGGTGGAGGCTTATCCCAGAGCAGCTATCCTGGTTCCGGAGCCCGAAGTCTGCTGGAAGCTTCAAGCCCAGTAAGAGAATCCGGTTAACCGGGAGGACTTCAAGTTTTCCTGGACACCCGTGAAGTCAACCCAGGGGCCAGGCACCATGTGCAGAGAGATAGCGGTGGGCCATTAGAGGGTTACCCGACGACAAAGCAAAGGGTGAGAGAGTACAGGAGGCCAGGCCAGATTTCAAGTCTGCCAGGTCTCACCCCACACTAACCTGGAAGAGTGACAGAAAAGACACCTACCTAAGCCACACAGAGACTTTCCGTTCACCTGCCACTACCTAGTGCTGAGCTACCTATTATTACAACATCTTGCTGAACTGTAAACTGTATATGCTGCTGCTACAAGTTGACAATAAAGTACCCGGGAGAAAGTGACTTTGCCTCTGTGTGTGTTTTCCTACATGAACTTGTTCCCTTTACAGAACGCTGCCCCGGAGGGATTGCCCTACCTGTAGGGGCTTTGCCAACTCAGCCTCACTACCATTTACCTCCGGCGGACTGTGCTGGCGCTGGTGACCCACCACGAGACACTACAGGTGGTGTCACGTGAACTATATAAAAACTCTAATCCTCTGTAAATATACCCCTTTTTGAAGTGTCACCCAGGACACGGGATCAGGCGCAGCCACCATTCCCTGTGACACAGCAACGCTGCCTTTAGAGCCTGATACCCGAGTACCCCAAAGCCTGGGGCTCGACAGTATCACTTCCTTTATACTTCACAAATACGGTACTCACCATTTTGTGTTTATTCACGTAAAATACATTTAGGTTTGTGGGTGCAATAAGAAAATATATGGAAAATCACAGGTTATAATTGCTTTTTCAATTCACAGTATAAATATATGATTAAATTCTTCATGTTTGCTTCACTTTGGGAATGTTCAGTAAAAATTATGACATAATAATGAGTATTAGGGACAGCACAGTGTCTCAGGGGTTAGCACTGCAGTCTCGCAGCACTATAGTGTAAAAATGTAAATCTCACCAAGTACAACATCTTCAAGGAAAACCTTCTGGTTCTCTGGTTTCCTCCCACACTCCAAAGACATACTGATAGGGAATTTTAGATTGTGAGCCCCAATGGGGACAGTGCTGCTGATGTATGTAAAGCCATGTGGAATTAATGGCACTATATAAGTGACTAAATATTATCATAGCGTTTGAGTTTTCTTGAGAGTTTAAAATAGTTACTTTGATTATGATTCACCGTTGCCGGGTTCTCAGGTCTCAGGCGATGCTTCCCTTGTCACGGTTCCGCGCCTGAGGCTGTGGGGCCCGGTGGTCAAATAAAAGGGGATTAAAGGATGGGAATGTTTCTTGATTGTCGTGACGCCAACTGGGGGAATCCGGTGATTTACCCGAGTTTGCTGCACTGAGGGCACTATAAAGGGATATCAGACCCGGCAGTCTCCTCCCGGGCTCTCATCTGGTGGTGCTTCAGGTGTCCAGGGAGCTAAACTCCCTTGTTGGGGTGCTGGTTTCTCTGCAGCCTGCACGATGGCTCCTGCAGCTCGGACCCAGTGACCGGATTGTTAGGGCGAGTTGTAGTAAATCCTCTGTCCCTGAAGGTATTTGCCTCCTGTTCCTATGACCCCTGTTGCGAGGGTCTCTCACTTTCTGGGTGTGCTGGTATGGGCCTAGTGTGGCTCCAGTACCAGGTTGCTCTCCTAGCTGTTCACAGTTCTAAAGTGACTGCACACTCTGCTGTTTCTCCCTCCAGGACCCGTATTTATAGGGGAACCGGCTTAAGGCAACCAGTGGAGCTCCCCCTAGAGGCCTGGGGTGAAAAGGGGTGTAAAAGGTGTGTTAGTAAGTGAGGTCTGCTTGCTGTGTACATTCCATTTGTGTCCTAAGAGTTCTGTGGTGCCCCAACCAGGGTGCCACAATTACTATTACGATATTTTCACAACAAAAAGGCAAAATAAAAATCAACAAACTAAAATGTTTTATTCCACTCTGCAGCTACTATTACATAGTTTGTCCAGTTCACATGTGTCATTCGAGATTGAAAAATGTGGCATCTGGTCCTCTTTAAAGGGAACATGTCAGGTCTCCTGTGCACACAGACCCACGAGCAGTTCTGTGCCCGTATCTTAAACCCCTGCCTGATAGTCCCAGCATGTTGCAGCATATATAATCAGATCTTTAGAAAAAGTATTTATAAAGATCGTTTATGATATGCTAAATAGGGCTGTGAATAGGTGAGGGGGCCTGAATTCCGTGACTAGTCAGCCCTCATAGCATGTTATCACGCCCCTCTCATCATGATAGCATGCTTTGCATAGCATCGTCATTACAACCACTATATCAAGCGGCTGTGCATGCCTCACTAATGAGTGTCTCTGTCACCGATGTATGCACCCCCAGTTTCAGAGAGGCTCACAGTGCGTGATCAAAAAACTGATGTACTTCCGGTCATGTGTAAGGTATCCTGTCTTCCGAGAGGCATTGTGTGCATGACCGGAAATGCAAAGACATTGCATCATGTGTGGCGCCCCGTCATGCAGGCGTCACAGAGGGGTACTGCACCCATAAAAGCGTGCAGATACTCCAGCTGCAAGCAGGTTCTAGGATCGTGGATGGAACCCATTAACCAGCACCCCACACTAGATTACATAGTGGGAGGTACCCAGTAGGGAATAAAAAACACCTCTAGTGGGGAACTAGAGAGAGTTGGAGTCAGAGTCGGAGTAGGAGAGTCAGGCGGTGAGCCTGAAGGAACAGGGAGAGGGTTTATCGGCTGAGGGACCAGGAGAGTGGGAGAAAGGAAAAATCCCAGGCGCAGACAGCCAGTTGGGGAAAGGACGGACTTGAGAATGTCTAACCACAACAGATTACTGGGTCCCGGAGCAGGCACCTGTGGGATCTATAGGACTACAGAAAATCCGGAGTCCTGGGGAGTCTACAAGCGACCCCAGGCACCTGAGCAACCGAAAGAGGGTACCAGGCACCGCTTAAGGGTTCAGTGGTCAGCCAGCAGAAGGTTATCCGACGGGAGCAAGGGTGAGAGGAAGAGCAGGGGTCCGCTGATTCCAAGTCACCGGGCTTCATACAATTACTGGGAACAGGAAGGAATAGATGAGAAAGAAGGCACACACTGAGGGTACTATCATACCACCTGGGATCCGCTTGCAGCGACCCGTCAGCACCTGTTTTAACATCTGATCGCTGAACTGAGAACTGTAACCTATGCTGCTAAAGTTTCCAGTAAAGTACCCGGAGTGAAGTGAATTGGACTCTGCTGCCTCTTCCTTTGCATGAACTTATTCCTTTACAGGATTGCTGCCCCGGAGGTCCAGTCCTGCCTGTGGAGGACTACACCATCTTAGCCGCGATTCCATCTACCTCCGGCAGACTGTGGCGGCGCTGGTGCAAATCACCAGAAACTACAGGTGGCGTCACGACAACAAACTGTATATAATCCCCTGTAAATATCACCCCCTTTTTAAAGATAGGCCCAGGACACGGCCACCATTCCTCGTAACATCGTTAACCCTTTTGCTGCCTGACACTCGAGTACCCCAAAACCCTGGGTGCTACACATGCACAGTGAGCCAATCTGAAGCCGGCTGTGCATACACCTGGTGACAGAGACGCTCAATGGTGGAGCATGAACAGCCACTTGCAAGCGCGGCTTAACATAGCAACTGTAATGACAATGCTATGCAAAGTATGTTATCACACCCACAGGAGTGTGATAACATGCTATGTGGGCCAACTAGTCGAGGGAACTAATGACCCCTCGACTAGTCAAAGAAAGGGCTAGTACCATCTCATAAATGATCTTTAAAAATACTTTTTCCAAAGATCGATTTATGCATGCTGCAACATGCTGTCACTATCACGCAGGGATTAGAGATATGCACCCTGAACTGCACGTGGTTCTGGGTGCCTAGGGGACCTGACAGGTTCCCTTTAAGGAGAGGATACTATTCCTGTAAATATCAGGCTACCCTGGGACTTCACACCATCCTTGTGTCTAACTTTGTCAATATACAAAGAGATTCTTGTAAAAAAACATTTCTTGTTATTGTAATATTAATGGTAGATCAGCTTTATTTTATGATCTAAACAGGCAGCTTTCAGTCTCTTGGAACAAATGATGATACCATTAACATGCTGAAAGCGGGAAAAGTGTTCACTAATCCTGACAGCTGTGGGTAAGAAAACAATTTTAGTGCAATGAATTCATACAAAGCCTCCCTACATAACACACCTGGCTACTAAGCTGAAAAGCCAATTCATGTCAAAAACAAGTTTATCAAAATGATTTTGGCATATTGTTGCCTTAGAATTATTTTTCTGTCAGAAAAGAAACACTCATGTCCATGGGCTATGTCTGGTTTTGCCGCTAAGGCCATTTAGAGGAATGAGGTTTAACTGCAATAGTCAGAATTCCACATATGCTTTTACATAACATCAGGCATTTCCTTCAACTTTTACTATTATGTTTTATTGCCATCAATAAAAGCTCAGTTTTATCCCCTTATACATGATTTTTATGGTGGTCATTAATTTATTTTTATTATTATAATTCCATATATCCCATGGCGTTTTACATGTATACATAACAAGTAGAATAATCATGAACAATACAAGGCCAAAAGGTATAGGAGGAGAGAGGACAATGCCCGCGAGGGCTCACAGTCTACAAGGGATAGGTGAGGATACAGTAGGATAGGGAAGAGCTGGTCATGCAGCGGTATAGTAGCCTGAGCGTTACTGTAGGTTGTAGCCTTGTTGGAAGAAGTGGGTCTTCAGGTTCTTTTTGAAGGTTTCTATAGTTGGTGAGAGTCTGATATGTTAGGGTAGAGAGTTCCAGGATATGAGTGGAAACACACTATCCTACTTACATGCAAGTCTCTCGGACAAGACTTGGATCAGTGATCCTGAAGGGCCTCTCCCTCTCTGGAATGGAGTGTCAGCTGCTTGTGTTTTTGTGCAGCATCACACTCCATCCTAGAGAGGGAGAGGCCATTCAGGGTCACTGCTCCGAGTCTTGTCCGAGAGACTTGCATGTAAGTAGGATAGTGTGTTTCCAGCCTATGGAGGATGAATGGGAGAAATCACAATGAACTATGCAGGCCTTATTCCTCAGCACCGCTATTTTAGTGCACTGAAGAATAAGTATACATCCCTCCCCTTACAGTCGACACCCTGCTGCAAAAGCCACGGTAAGTGGTAGCATCGGTCACTGCCACTGAATGCCAATGTCAATAGAGAGAACAGCTTGTAGATGGCTAGCAGATTGACCAGTTACCTCTTAAACTCCATCTGCACCAGGTGGTGCTGACTGTTGCAATTGTGGTAAAACGTGTAAAAAATAAAAAAAAAAATAAAACAAAACAACACAAGATAAAGGCCAAAAAAAATGGAAAAATGTCTTTCCATCAATAATGCAAGTTATCTATAAATGTAAATGAAAAACAACATATGCATATTTGTTATTGCGGCATCTGGAAACACCAGAGATATAGAATAGTCAAATTTTTTTTACCTGTATGATGAACACTGTAAAAGAAAAACAAAAAAAAAAAACACACCAACAATGAGCGATAAGATGAGCGAACCATTTGAAGTTTGGCTTAATTTTGCCAAACAGGTATATATGTTCGCTGAATTTCTGAACCCCGTTCAAATTAATGGGAGGCAAATTCAAGGGCCTAGAAAACACCTTCAAAGGGGCACAAATGCTGCCAAACACAACTCAAACCGTTTTATAGTGGCATAGAGATTATCTTCCTACACTATTACTTAGCAAGCTTCAATGCCACAGTCACCATGCTTCCGGGCCTGCTCATGAACCTCAGACATATTCACTACTTCCCCTTCCCTGATTGGTTAAAGAAAGACATAGCCCAGTCCACCCTTACTGCCAGCTTCTGTGATTGGATGCCTGTATGGAACCAAACTGATGTCAGATTATTGTAAAAATCAATAAATGTTAGAAAAAAATTGTTGTGGGGTCCCCAAATTTTGTTAGCACCAAAGATAAAGCCACCATCTATAGTCTGAAGGCTGCAGTTGTCTGCAGTACCCTCCTAGCTGGTGAAGAAAAATATAGTACACCACAGCTTTTTTTTCCTTTTTAATTAGTTTTTAAAGTGAAATTCAAGGCTAAAACACCCTTTAGTGCAACATGAAAGGCACTAAAGGGTGCAAGCTTACAATATATATGGGGGGTGGGACATTATATAGCTGATTAATATTATGTGTAAATATATTTTTTCTATTAGAAAGTGATCCGCTGCACACTAAACACAATATATGACATAATGAAGTGTTTGACTAACATATAAGAAACTAATGCTAATTTTGAAGATGAAAATTGACATTGCAGAAACTGCTTCAGGAAACAACATGAAAAATGAGAATCTTAGGTAATGCATTGGCCATTGCATGTTAAGCCCGATAACCTGCTCCAAGGTGTTCTCATGTATATCGGGTCCCTGTTTCCCTTACCTTATGCCTCTGTCTGTGGTGCAAATGCTTGTGAGGACACTAGCCTCTGAGTACAATTTAAAACCTACGTGTATGGGTGTTGGACTACAATAAGATGGTGGAAAAAACATGGCTAATCTTGACTAGGCTATCGGAGGAAGGGTGCTCAGTTCAGAACAGCAATATAATAATTTAAAGAAGACTGGCACACCTACAGGTTCAGGTGCTAGCTGGAAAATAACTATATGTATTAGAAAGTGATCCGCTGCACACTAAAGATAAAAATCGACATTGCAGAAACTGCTTCAGGAAACAACATGAAAAATGAGAATCTTAGTTAATGCATTGGCCATTGCATGTTAAGCCCGATAACCTGCTCCAAGGTGTTCTCATGTATATTGGGTCCCTGTTTCCCTTACCTTATGCCTCTGTCTGTGGTGCAAATGCTTGTGAGGACACTAGCCTCTGAGTACAATTTAAAACCTACGTGTATGGGTGTTGGACTACAATAAGATGGTGGAAAAAACATGGCTAATCTTGACTAGGCTATCAGAGGAAGGGTGCTCAGTTCAGAACAGCAATATAATAATTTAAAGAAGACTGGCACACCTACAGGTTCAGGTGCTAGCTGGAAAATAACTATATGTATTAGAAAGTGATCCGCTGCACACTAAAGATAAAAATCGACATTGCAGAAACTGCTTCAGGAAACAACATGAAAAATGAGAATCTTAGTTAATGCATTGGCCATTGCATGTTAAGCCCGATAACCTGTGCCAAGGTGTTCTCATGTATATCGGGTCCCTGTCTCCCTTACCTTATGCCTTTGACTGTGGTGCAAATGCTTATCCCGGGGTTTCTGTGACTATTAACCCCATCAGCAGCCTCTGCGTGGCATGTCTGCACAGAGGCTGCCGATGCGGCTCATAACCCGGTGTTTGAAGGGTTAATAGGATGCTGATGTGGTAGCAGCATGTGTCTAGAGAGTGTCCTCACTCTCTGGACACAGTGTCATCACACCATTTATCTGCAGGGGTTAATTCCTATGTAAAATAATAGCCGCTAATTGTTGGGTTTGTAATTTAACTGTTAAAGCCGGCAGCAGGTTAGTATGCAATTTGCGTACTGTACAGACCTGGCATCTCCTGGCATGAGCTGTCCGAGGTCCTGTAAGCTCATTCATTACAGTATCAGCCGCTATGTTGAATGTAAATGAGAAGATGTCCCTGCTGCGGTGGTGCTGAACACTTTGGCAGGGGACTTCTCCGCATTTACATTCAAGATAGCAGCTGATACTGTAATGAATGAGCGTCCTAACCCGCCGCCGGCTTTAACAGTTAAATTACAAACCCAATAATTAGCGGCTATTATTTTACACTAGATGGCGGCCCGATTCTAAAGAATCAGGTATTCTAGCCTATGGTTATTAGGGTATGCGGGGGCTCAGTGGTTAGCAGACTATACAGCGGCTGAGTGGTTAGCAGAGTATACGGAGGCTCAGTGGCTCATAGTCTGCTTTAGGGCAGAGTGCAGTGGTGAGGGGCAGAGTGCAGTGGTGAGGGCAGAGTGCAGTGGTGAGGGGCAGAGTGCAGTGGTGAGGGGCAGAGTGCAGTGGTGGGGGTAGAGTGCAGTGGTGGGAGTAGAGTGCAGTGGTGGGGGTAGAGTGCAGTGGTCAGGGGCCCGATGCAATTGCATCGGGAGCGCGGTGAAATGAATTGTGTGTATACAGGCGGGTCAGTGGGTAGCAGAGTATACAGGGGGCTCTGAGGGTACCAGATCATACAGGCAGCTCTGTGGGTAGCAGAGTATACAGGCGGCTCTGTGGATAGCAGAGTATGATGTGGCGGGAGGCTGGAGGGGTGAGGGGAGGTGAGGCAGGAGGGGTGAGGAGAGAGGAGGCTGGAGCGGCGATATGACCGTTCGGCACACCTCTGCTCCTCCAGGCTGCACACATCACGGCGGTGTGTGTTTTAGGCAGTGTAGGGGCGGCCGTAAGTGTGGCGGGGCTGGCTGAGTCCCACTCCGCTTAGGGGTCGGCAAGTTGGTCCACCCTGGACGGGTGTAGCGCCATGGTAACGTCACTTTGGCGATGACAAAGTGAGGGAAGTGCTGGCTAAAGTGACGGAAGTGAGCCTTCGGGTTTTATATATTAGATATAGCAGCACTATGGTATATGGCGGTACAGTATAGCAGATGTATAGCAGCACTATAGTATATGGCAATATATTACAGTATATGTACAGGTGCACTATAGTATATGGGGGTATTTTACAGCACATGTATAGCAGCGCTATGGTATATGGTGGTACATTACATTACATGTATAGCAGCGCTATAGTATATGGCGATACATTACAGCACATGTATAGCAGCACTATAGTATATGACAGTATATTACAGTATATGTAGAGTTTCACTATAGTATATGGTGGAATTTTATAGCACATGTATAGCAGCACTATAGTATATGGCAATACCTTAGAGTACATGTATAGCAGCACTATGGTATATGGCCATACTCAGCTCCCCCTCGCTCCACCTTCATCTTCTAGGTCCTACAGGGGTTTAGGACCCGTCGTTGCCTGGGAAACCGTTCAGCTGATCGGTCACATGACCGCTAACTACCAGGGGGGCAGGATGGTGACAGGGGGTGGAGTGGTGGCAGGATGGTGCGAGCAGGGCAGCATGGAGCGAGCGGGGCAGGACGGAGCGAGCGGGGCAGGACGGAGCGAGCGGGGCAGGACGGAGCGAGCGGGGCAGGACGGAGCGAGTGGAGCAGGACGGAGCGAGCGGGGCAGGACGGTGGCGGGGGGACAAGATGGAGGCGGCGGGGCAGGCTGGAGCCGGCGAGGCAGGATGGAGGCGGCGGGGTAGGATGGAGTCGGCGGGGCAGGATGGTGGCGGGGGGGGGCAGGATGGAGCGAGCGGGGCAGGATGGTGGCAGGGGGGCAGGATGGAGCGAGCGGGGCAGGATGGAGGGAGCGGGACAGGATGGTGGCGGGGGGCAGGATGGAGCGAGCTGGGCAGGATGGAGGCGCAGGGGGGGGCAGGACGGAGGCGGGGGGGCAGGATGGAGCCGGTGGGGGAGGGGGAGGATGGAGCCAGTGGGGGGAGCTGGTGTGGGGGGGGGCAGGATGGAGCCAGCGGGGGGGTTAGGATGAAGCCGGCGGGGGGGATCAGGATGCAGCTGGGGGGGTGGGGCAGGATGGAGCCTGGGGGGGCAGGATGGAGCCGGCGGGGGGGGCAGTATGGAGCCAGCTGGGGGGGGGGCAGGATGGTGCCGGCGGGGGGGGCAGGATGGAGGCGGCGGGGGGGCAGGATGGAGCCGGTGGAGGGGCAGGATGGAGCTGGTGTGTGGGGGGGGCAGGATGGAGCGGGTGGGGGGGCAGGATGGAGGCGGCGTGGGGGGGGGGACAGGATGGAGGCGGCGGGGGGGTAGGATGGAGCTGGTGTGGGGGGGGAAGGATGGAGCCGCGGGGGGGTTAGGATGGAGCCGACGGGGGGGATGGGGCAGGATGGAGCCGGCGGGGGGGCAGGATGGAGCCGGCGGGGGCAGGATGGAGCTGGCGGCGGGGGGGCAGGATGGAGCCGGCAGGGGGGCAGGATGGAGCGGGTGGGGGGGCAGGATGGAGCTGGTGGTGGGGGGGGCAGGATGGAGCTGGTGTGGGGGGGGGCAGGATGGAGCTGGTGTGGGGGGGGGCAGGATGGAGCCGGTGTGGTGGGGGGGGGAAGGATGGAGCCGGGGGGGGGTAGGATGGATAGGATGGAGTGGGCGGGGCAGGATGGAGGCGGCGGTGGGGGGGAAGGATGGAGCCGGCGGGGGGGGCAGGATGGAACTGGTGTGGGGGGGCAGGATGGAGCAGGCGGGGGGACAGGATGGAGCCGGGGGGGCAGGATGCAGCCCGCGGGGGGGCAGGATGGAGGCGAGGGTGGGGGGGCAGGATGGAGCTGAGGGGGAAGCACAAGATGGAGCGGGCGGGGGGGTGGAATGGAGCCGGCAGGGGGACAGGATGGAGCCGGTGTGGGGGGGGCAGGATGGAGCCGGGGAGGCGGCAAGATGGAGCAGGCGGGGGGGCAGGATGGAGCCGGTGGGGGGGCAGGATGGAGACGGCGGGGGGGGCAGGATGGATAGGATGGAGCGGGCGGGGGGCAGGATGGAGCTGGTGGGGGGGCAGGATGGAGCAGGCGGGGGGGCAAGATGGAGCTGGTGTGGGGGGGCATGATGGAGCCAGCGGGGGGTAGGATGGTTAGGATGGAGTGGGCGGGGGGGCAGGATGGAGCCTGCGGGGGGGGGCAGGATGGAGTAAGCGGGGGGCATGATGGAGCCAGCGGGGGGGTAGGATGGATAGGATGGAGCGGGCGGGGGGGCAGGATGGAGCCGGCGGGGGCCGGATGGAGCAGGCGGGCGGGCTGGATGGAGCCGTGGGGGGGCAGGATGGAGACGGCGGGGGGGGGCAGGATGGAGCTGGTGTGAGGGGGGGCATGATGGAGCCAGCGGGGGGGTAGGATGGATAGGATGGAGCGGGGGGGGCAGGATGGAGTCGGCGGGGGGGGCAGGACGGAGTAGACGGGGGCAGGATGGAGCCGGCGGGGGGCAGGATGGAGCTGGTGTGGGGGGGGCAGGATGGAGTCGTCAGGGGGGTAGGATGGATAGGATGGAGCGGGCGGGGGGGGCAGGATGGAGCCGGCGGAGGGTAGGATGGAGCCGGAGGGGGGGGTCGCAGGATGGAGTCGGCGGGGGCGGGGGGTAGGATGGAGCTGTGGGGGGCAGGATGGAACTGTTGTGGGGGGGGCAGGATGGAGGCGGCGGGGGGAGCAGGATGGAGCCGGCGGCGGGCAGGATGGAGGGGAGGGGGGGGCAGGATGGAGCGGAGGAGGGGCAGGATGGAGTCGGTGGGGGTGTGTGCTATGGAGCGTAGGGGGGGGCAGGTTGGAGCCGGTGGGGGGTAGGGGCATGATGGTGGTGGCAGGGGGAGGGGCAGGATGGATGGGAGGATACTCACCCATGTGGCTGCTCGCAGGACCTGTGGTTGCCTGGGAAACCGATCAGCTGATCGGTTTCCCAGGCAAGCACAGGTCCTCAAGCCATGGAGCTAGAGGAGGTAGATGGAGCGTGCCGGCGGACGGGTGAGTATCCTCTATGAGGCTTTTTTTATTTTTAGTAGAAGCAAGCAGGGGGGGCCGCAGGAGCCGTGGGGGGGCAGGAGCAGCCGCGGGGGGCCCGCATGAGCTGCGGGGGGGCAGGAGCAGGCGCGGGGGGGCCGCAGGAGCCGCGGGGGGGCAGGAGGACCCACGGGGGGGCCGCAGGATCGGGGGAGCCGCATGTGTGGCGGGCGGGAGATAACCGGCTGATGGCGGACGTCTGCGGGCGGCGCCGGGAGAACCGCCGGAACTTCCGAGAGCGGAACATTACTCCGGCGGCCATCACGGAAGTAACCTTCGGGTTTTCCGGAAGTGGCCTTCGGGTTTGATATTATAGATAGGAATTAACCCCTGCAGGCACATGGTGTGATGACACCATGTGTCCAGAGAGTGTCCTCACTCTCTAGACACATGCTGCCACCACACCAGCATCCTATTAACCCTTCAAACACCGGGTTATGAGCGGCATCGGCAGCCTCTGTGCAGACATGCCGCGCAGAGGCTGCTGATGGAGTTAATAGCCACAGAAACCCCAGGATTCTTAACATTTAACTATTCATCAGTATTTGAACTAAACATTTTGTACCGCTGCTGTCACAGCGGGACAAGATGATTGGTTACTGTACAGCACAACAGGAAATTCAAACTCCGGGGCTTTGACAGCCACAGAGTTAAAATTTCCCTGACAAATGCTGTCAGGACCATGGACAGCATCACACTCACACGCAGCACACACGCACTCACACTTGCAGCACACTCACATGCATACAGCCATGCACACTCACCACACGCACCACACTAACCCAAAAACACGCATTTCACTCGCATCACTGTCGTGCATCAAACACATTCTGTGTTTGATGCACGACAGTGTGCCTTCAGCCTTAGTCATAACCTAGAGCCTTGCCAACAACACAGGTTTTTTAAACTACCTGTAAATTATAAGCCCCGCCCACTGGATCATGTGTCAAGTAAAACATTCTTACACATTAAAAATAGTAAAGCACTATGAAACACACACGTTAATATCAACTGCAAAATACTATCAGTGCACTTTAATTCCAGAAACAGTAAGCAGATTTTAATAACATAGAGTTAAATCAGATCGCATATTGAGACCGGTGGGGTGAGCGGTCTCCAACATTAATATCCAGTAAGCTTCTCTACTTAGAAGCTTCTGTCTCCATGTCCCGCCTCTTTTGGGCCGCTTAACAGTTTCAATCCCAAAGAATTGGAAACCGCTTAAATTTCCTCAATGTATCTGGAAAAAGTGCTTTTAGACATTTGAAGGATTGGCAGCATCCGCATTCACAGCATCTCTCAGATGATCATTAATTCTTTTTCGCAATTTTCTAGTTGTACAGCCTACATAAGACAGATTACAGCTGTTACAATTGATTAAATACACTACATAAAAACTGTTACAGTTAATAAAATCCTTTATAAAAAACCACTTCTGATTTTGCCACTTTGTGAACTGTTTTGTTGTTCTTGTGTACTCACAAACTCAACATTTGTTCCCCCCACATTTATGGGAACCTGTACTGATAGCCAAGTTTTTTTATGATGTGGTGTCACTAAACTTGGTGAAAGGAGACTAGACAAAGTAGGAGCTCTCCGTGCAGAAAAGAGACACCCCTCTTTTAGAATACTGTCTAATATGGAATCACTCTTCAACATCGGTAAATATTTTTTAATGATGCTTTTTAGGGCCCTTTCACATCAGCGTTTTTTTCAAATCGCGGCAGATGCGGTGAAAAAAACGCATCTGCCGCGATTACCGCATACTGGCTGCACTTGCGGCACGGTTGCGGCACGGTTGCGGTAAACGCCATACAATGTATAGACGGACTTGCGGCAGGTGCGGCAAGTGCAGTTTTGGCACTTGCGGCAGGTGCGGCCGCGAAAAAAACCGCGGCTGACAGTATTTTTTTTCGCGGCCGCACCTGCCGCAAGTGCCAAAACCGCACCTGCCGCAAGTCCGCCTATACATTGTATGACGTTTACCGCAATCGCACCGCAACCGTGCCGCAAGTGCAGCCGGTATGCGGTAATCGCGGCAGATGCGTTTTTTTCACCGCATCTGTCGCGATTTGAAAAAACCGCTGATGTGAAAGGGCCCTTACTTGGGAAAACTCCCTACTAAATGTGGTTAAAAATACTGGCCTAACATCTGTAGGCTGATTTTAACATTTCAGCACAGGGAATATCCTCAATAGCTGTTTCTGCTCTTTTAAAGGTCCAAGATTGGTAACCTCTATGTTTTAATCTAGTGCAAATTTCATCCTTTTCCTTTACAAAGGTTTCTTTATCAGTACAGTTACTTTTTGATCTATAAAATTCACCTTTAGGGATATTAATTCTGACAAGGCGTGGATGACAAGAATCCGCACGTAAAATTGTATTTCCCTTGCTTTTTATACGAAATGTAGAGGTTCTCACCTTACTACAAGCCGTATCAGCAACAATCATTAAGGCCCCTTTCACATCTAATGCAGGGCTGCGTTTTGCTTCATTTGTGTTGCTATGCGTTTTTACCGCTAAAAACGCATCAAAACGCATGCGTTTTTGCCTCCATTGATTTTAATGGAAACGCATGTAAAAACGCAGGCAAAAACGCATATGCGTTTTCAAACAAACAAAACGCATGCATTTTTGCAAGCGCAGACCAAAATGTCAGGCCCCTTTCACATCTCTGCGTTTGCTGCGTTTTGCTGCGTTTTGCTTCATTTGCGTTTTTTCCGCGTTTTTACCGCAAAAAACGCATGAAAACGCATGCGTTTTTGTCCCCATTGATTTGAATGGGAACGCATGAAAAACGCATGCAAAAACGCCTGTCAAAATGCATGTGCGTTTGCAAAAACGCATAACGCATGCGTTTTTGCAAACGCAGCCCAAAACGTTGTTTGCCACGTTTTGAGCAGCGCTTGCAAAAACGCATGCGTTTTGCGTTTTTGCAAACGCACATGCATTTTGACATGCGTTTTTGCATGCGTTTTTCATGCGTTCCCATTCAAATCAATGGGGACAAAAACGCATGCGTTTTCATGCGTTTTTTGCGGTAAAAACGCGGAAAAAACGCAAATGAAGCAAAACGGAGCAAAACGCAGCAAACGCAGAGATGTGAAAGGGGCCTCACAAGCAATGTTTTGGCCTGCTTTTGCAAAAATGCATGCGTTTTTGAAAACGCACATGCGTTTTTGCCTGCGTTTTTACATGCGTTTCCATTAAAATCAATGGGGGCAAAAACGCATGCGTTTTGAGGCATTTTTAGCAGTAAAAACGCATAGAAACGCAAATGAAGCAAAACGCAGCCCTGCATTAGATGTGAAAGGGGCCTAAGTCCTAGAAACTGATAGATGTTCTGTTACTTTTATACGTAACGAAAAGATTACAATTGTTATTATTCATGTAATCAATAAAAGGAGAAATGTCATTTTCACTTGCTGACCACACAATTACTATATCATCTATATACCTTGCATATAGAAAAATCTTGCTGAGAAAAGGATAATAATACATTTTTCTTGCAGAAGACAGGCTCTTCAATGGGGGCGAAATTTTCCCCTTCTTTTGCTAATATTTTTGCAGCATGGTGGGAAGAGCAAAATATTTTTACTGAATGTAATCCTTTTTATCAGCAAGATTTTTTTAGGGAAGTCCACTTTAATTGGAGTAAAACCTCTCTTGCAGCTTTCTCATTGCTGCCTATGATAATGGTGGCCGTTCCTTATGGTACTCCGCTTCCAGCCGGCCTCGGGGAGGGTTGCAGGGGTTACTTCTTCAGGGAAATTCTCTGACACAACCTGTTCCCCAACAAACCCCACATGGCCACCACTGGAGAAGATGGAAGAATTAAGGGACAACCACTCCCTCTAGGAGAGATGGAAGCAACTTGGGCAACATTGACAGGCTCTTCAGGATTGATGGCCCCTGTGGGTTTGGGTTCATCTGGCTAACCAAGAAAGGCCTGTCCTCCATCCCACGCAATGTTCTCTCAGCCTCCTGCTGCCAGTTTTCAAAATCATCAGTGGGTGCAACCCAACTTACGCCAACTGCGAACCACCCCTTGTTGCCATTCACCGTCATGAAGGTGATCGCCTCCCCAACATAGAGTGTGTGGAGTCTTTTGAAAGGATAGTCTCACAGCTGGGTAGACCAGTTGATGTAGCACCAATGACAAGTACTTTCTTCAGCTATGAAGCCAAACCCCCTCTGCATGATGAATGCCACCACTATGCCTTGAGCACATTGGCCTTAGGCCCACAGAAGCATTCTCAGGTGATGTCATCCGTGAGCTGAATCTCCTCAAGAGACCAGACAGGCCAGGGTGGTTCATACTGTATCAAAGAGTTACTTGGAGGGGATAGGGGTCCCCACACGGCATCCTCCCAGTCAAAGGTCTCTAGTGGGGGTGCTACACAAGGCTGGGAAACAGGACCTTCTGCCTCTACTACCGTCTCCTCTTTCTAATCATGCTCCTGGATTTGCCGATCCAGCGGCTGCAGCACCTGCTGTAGGTGTAATAATGCCAGGCATGCTGCAAGGTCCTCCTGAGTGTGATATCTGCTGCTCCCCGGCTGGCATGGGGAATCACTCACCTCCTGACTGTGAGCTCCTCAGGACCTTCTCTGACATCTGAGCCTAGCGATGAATCCTGACCTTACTGCATATGAGGCACAATGTGAGTAGCGCGGTAGAGCTCCAGGTGACATATGTGTCCTGTTCGGGCTGCTCCGGTTCTTGTGCTGAAGCGCCTACTGCCCCTTGGGTGGTGAACATGATATCCTCCAGAGCAGCGATATCTTGTGGTTGATCTATCTTTGTCACATAGCCAAGCTGCGTACTGCAGGCACAAAGTAGCACAGTGTAGCTGCAGTGTACTGCACCGCCAAGATGATGCCAGGCTCTGCAGTGACGCCTATTTGCTTTGCCTAAGGACCCACCTCTTACAGTGCCAGGACACAATTGCTTATAGGATATTGTTTGCACAATCTTGTTGCCTAGATCCTCATTAACGCCTTCATGGGGTGGGCAGCAGAAGGCATCTTACTCATAAATCCCAATCCCCATGCCACAGGTAACACCTGAGTTTGTGGTTGGCTGGAGTGATTATTGAAGTTTGACTTTATTGGGTAGATTATTGAGGAGAAATAAGGAAGCCAAAATAGTATATTCAGCTCACCACCCATTTATCTAGAATATTCAATAAGGCTAGTGGGCAGCAATGAATGGATAAGTTCTATATTAATGATACATATAACAGACTTGTGCACATGCCCAGAATCTGTATTCTAAGGGCCGCTTTACACACACAGATATCTGTGACCAACTTCTGAACAGATCTATGGTTGCAGTGAATTCATGGACACATTGTTCCATTTTGTGGCTGTGTACAAAATGGAGCAATGTGTCCATGATTTCACTGCAACCAGAGATCTGTTCAGAAGTTGGTCACATTGGTCACAAATATCTGTGTGTGTGTAAAGCGGCCCTAAGTATTTGGAAATAAATTAAATAAAGTGATTGCACATTTTCTGGAAGCAATATCCATAGTATGATGTTTCGTGAGTGTAAGCAGACCTATAAGACCATGTATGTGAAGCATATAATGGCCACATGCTATTTTTATATGAATAGCTATCACATAAGTATATAGGAGATGGCCTTGCACGCTGCTGACTCTCTGTAATAACAAAAGTTTACTCTACAAAAAAAATAAATAAAAAATGAATAATAAAAAATGTAAAGAAAAATATTTAAAGAACATTGTAAGGTTCGTGAACTTCACAGCTGCTGCCACATCTGGCACTGTTTCCAAAATTCAACACCTGTAGATGTCAAAAACAAACTCCAGAAAGCTTAAAAAGATATTTTAAAGCTCCAAAACATTCTACATGTTAAAGAAATGGTAGACCCGATGGCTGTGAACACTCCTAACCATAACATTAGGTGTTGTTCCCAGACAGCAGTTCTTCTAGCGATCATTTTGGCCCCAAACAATCAGGGAAAGTTTTAGGGCCATTTTAAATTTCAAATTTTTTTCCTAAACATAGCCGCGTTCGCTGATTTTTAAGCAAATTACTTAGGTTTCCAATCGCAAACCGAATCGTCAATGTTGATGCCGAACTTGAAATTGATGAACATGTGGGGAATAGGGGAAAGTTTGCTTATCTTTAATTGGGAGTAAATTCCATAATTGCTGCAGGCCATGATAACTTTTTTAAGCCACACAGGCTGCTCACAGTAATATGATGAACATTTAAAGGGACTCTGTCAGGTCATTTTTCAGTATAATACTAATATTACCCTTGAATAATGCCTGGGCAGACCTTTTTAAACCATGTAAAAGCATTATTGTACCATCTATAGTTTTCTTGTTATAAGAATCATCACACCCTGCAGGCAGCTGGTGCATTAGTCCTCTACATTACTTTCACAGAGGATTAGTTCAGCTATTTAATTTATTATTCACTCCTTCTCAGGCAGCTTTCCCCTCCCCTCTGTGCCTGGCTGTCAGGTTTCACTTTCATTTTGGAGCTTCTGAAAAGGAGATGGAGGGAGGGTGAGATTACAAGCACACATCTGCCTTAGCTGATCTAGATAAGGTGTCTACTCCATTTTGTTTCTGTAAGCAGGTATCTCTGCTGTCCTGTGACAGATTTTGTGTTTATTTGACCTCTTGTTTTTCTGCAAACAAACAGAACAGTGAGGAGGATACAGCCCCCCACCAATGTGAGTGACTTTTACTGATCTCCTGTGCAGTGATGTGAATATGTGACCTGAATATTCATCCTATGGGGAGTGGACAGGAGAGGACTCACTGTGATTGACAGATGGAATTAATTTCTTTATTTGCTGTTTACAGAAGATAGGAGGGAAATATAAATAAAAGAAATACATCAATAGAGAGAGCTTAGAGGGAAGAATTAGAAAATGATAGCAGTTACATATGGATTTATGACCTGACAGATTCCCTTTAAACTGGCATTGTCATGTTGAAAATGACTCCTAAGACACTTTTAAGAAATGGCTGCATCCTTGGTTCCATGACTAAATCCATGTATTTGGACAGAATGAATCAGATGTCAGACTCCCTTTAAAGCTTATGCATCCCAGTTAATGTGTGGCAATAATGTGTTACTTGTCATGTTTAATCATTAAATGGTTTATTCCATTCAGAAAAGTGGATCCCCAAACTGTGTAAAATACCTAAAATAAACCTAGCAGGTACTCACCCTGTCTGGGTCTTGCACCGGATGCCTGCCACTATTCCGGTTGCAAAAATGACGTCTCAGCAACACACATATTACCACACTAGACAGTCACTAAGCTCAATGTTCATACACAGATATCAGCAGTATGTACCGTCAATCTCAGCACAGGCACAGTGACTGAATAGAGCGATGACACTCCATGGACAGCTGTACATTGAATGAGTTGTGTGCTTGAGATTTTTTTGAACAGTGCTGAAGTGTAAAGCATGAGGTAGAAATGAAACAGCCTCAGATTGTGATGAGTCAGAATTAGAGATGAGCAAACCCGTGGAAGTTCGGGTGGTAGAGCTGGACTTTTAAAAACGGACCGTTTGAGGCCAAAACTTGATCCGAACCTCATTTGAAGTCACTGATTGGGCAGTTAGGCTCTCTGACTGCATATAGCCAGCTGTAAGCAAACCACTTTCAAAGACAGGAGGGGATTTGTTGTATATACATTACTTATATTTTTTATTTTACCACTACAGTATGACCAAACACTCTGCTTTTACCCCCAGTGCAGTGGCGTAGCTAGCCTGCTCTGGGCCCGGGGGCGAGATCTGCACCCAGGGCCCCCATGTGAAGAGCGGGAGGGGGGGGGTGCTGGCAGAGAATTCTCGCACCACCTCATCATCTGAGGCAGTGGCGTAGCAACTGTTTGTGGCGCCTGGGGCGGTCGAAGAATTTTCCGCAGCTGCCGCCCCTAAGAATTGGGCCAAATGGCCACTCACCTCCTGAACTCTCCATCCTTCTGCACTCCCCATCCTCCATCCTCCTGCACTCCCCATCCTCCTGCACTTCCCATCCTCCTGCACTTCCCATCCTCCTGCACTCTCCATCCTCCTGCACTCTCCTTCCTCCTGCACCCTCCATCCTCCAGCACCCTCCATCCTCCAGCACCCTCCATCCTCCAGCACCCTCTATCCTTCAGCACCCTCCATCCTCCTGCACCCTCCATCCTCCTGCACCCTCCATCCTCCTGCACTCCCCATCCACCTGCGCGCTCCATCCTTCTGTGTGCTCCATCCTCCTGCGCCCTCCATCCTCTTGCGCTCCCCATCCACCAACCTCCAGCACCCTTCATCCTCCAGTGCCCTCCATCCTCCTGCATGCTTCATCCTCCTGCACGCTTCATCCTTCTGCACGCTCCATCCTCCTGTGCTCTCCATCCTCCATCCTCTTGCATTCCCTGTCCTCCGTCCTCCTGCACTCCCCATCCTCCTGCAGTCCCCATCCTCCTGCGCTCTCCATCCTCCTGCAGTCCCCATCCTCCTGCGCTCTCCATCCTCCTGCGCTCTCCGTCCTCCTGCGCTCTCCATCCTCCATCCTCCTGCACTCGCCATCCTCCTGCGCTCTCCATCCTCTATCCTCCTGCACTCTCTATCCTCTGTCCCCTGCAGTTTCCATCCTCTGTCCCCTGCAGTTTCCATCCTCTGTCCCCTGCAGTTTCCATCCTCTGTCCCCTGCAGTTTCCATCCTCTGTCCCCTGCAGTTTCCATCCTCTGTCCCCTGCAGTTTCCATCCTCCAGCCTCCCTGTATCCTTCATCCCCGTGCACAGCCTGCCACCCTCTGCACCCCTCTCTCACACACCTCTTGTTGAAGGACCGGGGGGGCCGTTGTACACTCACCGCGGCTGCCGTGTGTGTCTGCTGTAAGGAGGAGGTGAGGAGGGGCGGGCAGAACTGCAAGACAGGAAGTCCCGTCCTCCCTCCTCTCCGGTCGGCACGGCGGCCAGCTGCCAGCACGGGCCCCCCAGGGGGTGCGGGGCCCCCCCAGGGGGCGGACAATGGGCCCCTCATGTTAGGGGGGCCCGGGGCGCTCGCCCCCCTTGCCCCCCCCCCGCTAGCTAAGCTACTGCCCCAGTGCGAGCCAATCAAACACTGCAATTGGCTCGCACTGGACCGAAAGCTCCTAAACTCTGAAACCGAACAGGTTTGATCATGTATAGTCAGAAGGTATTGTAACGGAGCGGCTCGCTGGCGACGTCAGGAAGCACGAGGAGGCAGCTTTGCATAGGTGAGACCAGAAGGGTTTATTTGCTCATAAACCATTCCACAGGGAAAACACACACAGCAAACACAGAATCCTAATCACTTTCCCCCTGTGCCTAAGTCCAACCTCCCTTACATAGCCGGACACCACGCCCCTGGGAGGGTATGTGAGTCCTGAACCCGCCCGTCACTCTCAGGACTCATAAGCCGGCCCCTTGGTTACTAACAACTCCCTCAGTGTTGCTCTCCACTAAGAGATGCTAATGCCGGCTTACATCACAGACCTCAGGTAGGCCTGTGACACATACCTGCCATCCACTATGCGTCCCCTTGCCCTCTTACAGTATGTTTCCAGTCTATGCAGCTAAACTGTGGTCACTTATCATAGAAGTGCACCACAGGTGCAAAGTTCAAAGACAGACAACCATGCATCACTGAAAAAAATAGAAAACTAACATAACCCAGAAGGTAATATACATAATAACATTTATATAAATACTGTATATAAATTATATATATGCATAATAACACACATATATGTATACATGTATATGTGCATATATATATGTGGCACCCCAGGGTTTATGTGCCACAGTAACACCACAAAGGGTTAACTCCCCACACAACCCACAACACCACACTAGCACCTCCAGGCCAGAAGGGGGAGCTAAAACTGCTTCCCTATATATTCTGGTGTGGAGAGGAAGTGGGCAGTTCAGTTCCTGGGAGGACTGAGGAAGAAGGACCTGGGTGTAAAAGAGCTGCGTTAGGCTCAACCCACGGTCCACTGTCCAGTTCCAGGCCATGTCAGGGTCTAAGGAACGGAGACAGGAGAAGCAGAGGAACACACCTGAGAGATCGAGTTACCCTGAACTCACCCCAGAGGAGCGCACAGAACGGATACCGGATCCGAAATTGTGCCTGACACAAACAGCACAGTGAACACTGGATTAGTGACAGCGGGGTCAAGGAACACAGGAACTCAGCTGAATCACCATCTCAGTAAAAGACCTGGAAAACTACAAACCCGTGAGTCTGTGTAATCCTTGCGCTCGAGCCCCGTTCTCCCTCACAAACTGTTTCATCACTACTGCCCCGGGGACCAGAGCCGTCACATCAAAGACTGATGCTCATCATCCCCGGAGGTTCTGCAGCAGCGGTGGTCACCCTGACCACATACCACAGGTGGCGTCACGACTTTCTCCCCTGTAAATAACCCCCAACCTTTACTTGTGGGCTCGGGACATGGTCCGAACCAAGACTGCCGTGATAACCCCCGTGATACCCTGGTCCGGTACCGAGTACCCCTGTCCCAGTGGGCTCCACATATATGTACAGGGTGGGCCATTTATATGGATGCACCTAAATAAAATAGGAATGGTTGGTGATATCAACCTCCTGTTTGTGGCACATTAGTATATGGGAGGGGTAAACCTTTTCCAGATGGGTGGTGACTATGGTGGCCATTTTGAAGTTGGCTATTTTGGATCCAACTCTATTTTTTTCAATGGGAAGAGAGTCATGTGACACATCAAACTTATTGAGGATTTCATAAGAAAAACAATGGTGTGCTTGGTTTTAACATAACTTTATTTTTTCATGAGTTATTTACAAGTTTATGACCATTTATAAAATGTGTTCTAAGTGCTGTCCATTGTGTTGGATTGTCTATACAACCCTCTTTTCCCACTCTTGACACACTGATAGCAGCACCACAGAAGAAATGCTAGCACAGGCTTCCAGTGTCTGTTGTTTCAGATGCTGCACATCTCGTATCTTCACAGTATAGCCAATTGCCTTCAGATCAGTGATGAGGCAAACTTTTTTGTGAATGGTGAAGTTAACAAACAAAACCACCGCTATTAGTCTGACACTAACCCACAGTGGATAGATCCCTCCAAGACTGTTGGAACACAAAAATTGATGGTATGGTGTGGTATATGGAGTACAAAGATAGTGGGGCCATTCTTCTTCAATGGAAACCTCAATGCCACAGGATATCTGAAATTGCTACATGATTCAGATTCTGCTTCAGGCATCTACTACAACTCAGATCTTCCCTTATTGGTGTTCTTCTAATATTTTCTTCTTGGTTCTTCTGACATCTGGTGGACAATTCAAGCATTACATTATTGAAGATGCAATCTACTATAATTGCAATGTAACAAAACTGTAATAAAAGAAAACCTGGCAATGAAAAGTGACTTTAAATTTCCCTCCTAGTGCCCATGCATTTAAAGAGAACATATCAACCCAATTTTTGTAATATAAAGTAAAGACATGACTGTAATGTTGCTTTAATACTGATTAAATTGATACCTTTGGTGAAGAAATACGTTTTGTTCCTCTTTAATCACCATGTTCTTGCTGCTGCTCATCGGGATCTGTCAGAATCGATCGGTCGATCAAAACAGCACATCCACCCAAAAATGGTATCATTAGAAACGTCAGCTCAAGATGCAAAAAATAAGCCAAGATGAAAAAGAGATTTGCTGCAACACTAAATATTAAAAGAATGTAGATAAGCTAAATGGTTATCAAATGAATAGCAGGGCTATGTGTACAACTAAGACAATGTGTATATGACAGAGAGACACAGTAAATACTGTTTTGTATTATAAAGAAAATTGACTTAGCTTCAACACTGGCTACAGCGGAAGAGCCCAGTAACCACGACAAGGTGCTCTCATCCAACTGGTATACAATTGCTAGTATGGCTTTACATGCCTCTGAGTGAAATTAAAACTGGCTGGAATGGTATGTCTCTGGACCTGGGCTACAGCAAGATGGAGGAATAGGCAAGGCTACAGGGAGAGGAAGGGTGCACAGTCAAAAAATTAGTCAAACTACATATTAAATAATGACTGGGCATCACCTACATGTAAAGGTGCAAGCAAAAAAAATACATATACTAAGAAAAAGAGATTTGCAGGGCTATGTGTACAACTAAGACAATGTGTATATGGCAGAGAGACACAATAAATACTGTTTTGGATTAGAACAAAATTGAGACACCTAGCTTCCACACTGGCCACTGCAGAAGAGCCCGGTAATGAGAGCACATTGTCGCGGTTACCGTTTCTTCTGCAGTGGCCAGTGTTGAAGCTAAAAATCATTTTTATTGAGGTATCCAAAAGAGAACTTAAGAAGTGCAGTGCAGTAAACAACGAGACAACCCCACAGGTCACATATATACATATCCACATAATATTGTGGATAAGTGCACCATAATACTTTTGTCAATATTATAAATATATATACTTATAGTTGAACATACAAATGAATACAAAAAAATTCAAAAATGACATCACTGGTCACGCGGCTGATGACGTCGCGGGTGACGCGACCGGCATCTCCATGGTGACGGATGCGTCATATAGACGCTGATACACATGATTGGCCAACCGGCCTATATAGACTGCCCTGTGCAGCACAAACACCGCCTCCTGACGAAGGAACCTCGAAACAATAGTAGGGGTGGACGCCCGCGCTTGATCTCTGCTACCACGAGCACCATTCATTGTCTAGCTCGGTGAATTCCCTTGAACTGATATGTGTAACTCCCTCATCTCACTTTATTTGGTTGCTGCAATATCAATCCTTGTGCCTCTGCAGCAGACATTTTGTGTTTACTTATTTACTTATTGCACTGGGCTTTACTGGTGATACACCATTATAAACCTCTTACCTCAGAAAGAGGGAATCACCCAACCAATATAGGCTATTGATTACTAATGCAAATTATTGCCAGCAATTTACTGTGGTTAAGATCATTATCAGACTGTCAGCAATATATTGTTAGCAATGGACTGTGGTTAAGATTATATGGTAAATAATAGTCCAGGTGAATTGCTAATCACTGTATAGGGAGTCACACAACCTATGATTATCTGTTATACTGTGGATTACAATTTTTGTATCTTTTTTAATTCATTTGTATGTTCAACTATAAGTTGGTCTGTAAAATATTGATACGGTAAAAGTATTATGATGCACTTATCTACAATATTATGTGGCTATGTAAATATGTGACCTGTGGGGTTGTCTCGTTTTTTACTGCACTGGACTTCTTAAGCTCTCTTTTGGATCCCTCAATAAAAATGGATTTTAATTGCATCACGGACGTTTGACCATCTTTTTCTCTTTGGTGGTATATAACTATTACAGTTTGTACGTAGTCTTAGGGGCCAGTTACACGGTGCCACCTCGCCGGCGATGTCCGCGGGTGAATCACGAGAGCGCGTATCCCCGCCGACATCGCTGGTGAGCTGTCACACGTTGCAACTTGCTGGCGAACTCACTGGCAAGTAGCGGCGGTGACCGCTTACTGGGTTGCCCAACAACCCACCGACCGGTAACCCGCAATGTTACACATTGCGGATCGCCGCATTACACAGGGCGATCAGGCATGATCGCCCTGTTCAGATCGCCAGGTTTCACAACACTGCTGTGAAACCTGGCGATCATTCTGAGGCGATTTTTTTGCCAAATAATCGCCCTGTTACACTAGGCGACTCGCCGGCGATGGTGCCACGATTAGGCCACGCCCTTGCATTGCTGACACAATTGCCGGCGAGGTGGCACCGTGTAATGGCCCCTTAGAAATATGCACTTGAGACTCTTTTATTAGTGTTTGGTTAGTTTTTGTGCACTAATTATGCTGCTGACGGTAATGTAATATAGGCAAGAGTTTCTCCATCCAGGTGGGGGGCCAGAAAGACCATTTTAGGAAAGTCTGTGGGAAATTGATGTGGCAACAATTTAAAGTGCAGCTGGCACTGATTGAGGAAACCTATGACAATTTGGGATCTCTTTTAATGGGGTGATTTGCAAAGACGAGGTGGCAGAATGGGCACAGGCGCCACTGCTGGATTAGAAACCATTGGTTGAAATGGAGCTTGGTTTGTGGTGGCCTGCAGGGAAGTCATGCGCTTGTCTACCAAAACCAAAAAATCCAGCACTTGGCTCCCTGTCTCCTGCTGGCGAGGAAGCTCCTGCTAAAGACTTGCGAACTGATTAGTAGTAGCAACAGGATACGCTAACTGCAGGGAGCTCAGGCGGGAGTCCATAACCTGCAGGATAGTCATGGGCCTGTGTTGCTCCTCTTATACGAGAGCGAGTTGCCACTGAGCAGAGATTGCGGGAACAGTGTTGTCCATAGCCTTGGGTGAATGTTATGCTCGTGTGACACCCCTTAGTCAAAGTGCCACAAGGTCATCACTGCCCCCGGGTGATGGTGTCACGAGAGAACAACAAAAGGGTCTTCTCATCAGGTAACACACACTCAACACTCACACCTCCAGGCCAGAAGGGCGAGACCAAGCCCGGGTTCAGGGTGAGCTCCCCTATATATTCTGGTCTGGAGAGGTCCAAGTTAGTGCAGTTCCTGGAAGGATTGTGAAGAGGACCTGGGTGTAAAAGAGCCATGTTAAGCTCATCCCAAGGTTGCTAGCTGAGTTCCAGGCTTGAGGTTAGGGTCTGAGGAGAGTTGTAGGAACACACCTGGGAAGGCTGAGCAACCCCGTGCTCACCCCAGAAGAAAGACACAAAGAACAGACACCAGAGTCCAAGACTGTGCAGGGTCTCACGTCCCAGCAGTCAGTACCGGAAGGTGGGGATTCCAAATTCCTCAGCCACACCGTATCTACAGACACAGCAATTGAGAGAGTTCAGGAGCTGACACCCGGGTACAGGGTAGAAAGAAAGGACTTGAGTTGCCTGTCATACCGGTACCTTGCAGGAAGACACAGGGCCGGCAGCCCAGCTTATGCAGCTGCAGGAGCCAATACACTGAGCGCAGTAGGGGAGCCAAAGACCCAACCGGATGGGATGAGTTGCTCTCAAAGACTCTGTGGACAGCTTGTTAACATCTGCTCCAGTAAAAGGACTGAGAAAACTACAAAACCGTGAGTCTGCCTATTACTTGTGCCTGTCGGCCTGCATCCCACACATAGACTATTTACACTGCCCCGGGGATTGGCTTTAACCATGGAGAGCCGTTCCATCCAAGCTGCCCGTCCCAGAGGTTTTGCAGCAGCGGTATTTATCAATAGCCACACACCATGGGTGGCATCACAAAACCTCCTTGTATATAACCCCCTTCTTCAATAATGCCACAAAATGCCTTACTCTTTTAAGCTGAACCCAGGTCACGGGACCGGGTCACGACCCCCGTGACTTCCCCCAGAGACAGCAACGGCCTGGTCTTGAGTACTCCATGGCTCTGGGGGCAACTCAGCCTTCTGGCGTCATGACCAGGATCCCATGGTCATTAAACCGAGTACTGTGTGCCGTAAATTGTGTGAAATACGTGTTATTGAATGTCACCATTACTAACGCGCGCGGGAAACAGACTGGGCGTATCATCAGGGGCGGCACCCTACCAAAAGCCCAACCTATGCTCTGATTACATCCGGTGGGGACAAGAAACCCTGTCCCACCGAGGAACGAAAATTGTACATCCCTACGGAAGCGAAAGACCAGAAGGGTCAGGATTCACTAAAGGGGTGGAAGGATATCGCAGCCGAGAGATCCCGATCAGAGGGTAGGAGCAGACGGTCCCGCACTACAAGGTGTTGCTCCCGGAGCAGACGGAGCACCCGGCACTGCTGCTGTGCAAGGACTGTCCTCAATCATGCCGTTCCTAATGCTGTATACCCTGGGTGTGACATGGTTGCCGCAATACTCAGGGGAATCAAACACCCTTACACACTTTAAAGAAAAGCTGGATAGCTATTAGTGTCTATCCCCTAACAGAAGGCCAAAGCATCAACATACTAATGTGACAGTTAACTGGTAACGTGTAGCGGGGAGCAAAGTCCTGGCTGGACACTGACAAAGACACTGTAGAACATGCAATCGCCAGGCTAAAAGTTACCTTTGAAACCAGCATAGATGCACAAGCAAAAATAAGATTCTTTGGGTGCAGGCAGAAACCTCAGGAGAGCGCGAGAGACTTTGCATTAAACCTACAAGAGGCGCTCAGAGCACTCAAGCAGACAGTACCTGGCTTGGCACAAGGGGAAGATAAATTGCTTATTGATCAATTCATTGCCGGACTTTTATTCCCTCCTCAAGGACGGCTACAGATGATAGCTATACAAAACCCTGGACTGAACTTTGTGCAATTTAAGGACAGAGCCATCCGCATCCTGCAGGCAGAAGAGCCTTATGATACAGACTCTGCACAATGTCTAGCTACAACATACCAGCCGCCGGGAGTGCAAATTCCACCAGCCATGTTTGGGGTGAGTGCTAAACCTCGGGAGCCAATCACCAATGAGGCTCTTGACCAAAAGATTGAAGCCCTGACCAAAACTGTAGCTGAGATGGCCAGAGTGATGCAGGAGTTGCGTGGATAGAAGGCCATGGAGAAGATCGAGTTGGCTTCAAGCAGAGAGGATGTCCCGTGGATGAGGCCCAGAAGGTACCCAGCGACCAGAGGACGACACAGCAATCGTTACCATCCAGATGGACAGCCCATTTGTTGCCGCTGCGTAGAACCAGGTCATTTTGTAAACAAATGTACTTTAAACGAGAATCCCCTGGGGCAGCCTCCCAGGAGAAAAATCACAAGGTCCACCAAACTGGCGTGACAGGTACGTGGGAGGACGTCCAATTATACCTGTCGTGCTTGATGGCATCCCCATGAATGCTCTGCTGGACACCGGCTCACAGATTACCTCCATACCATATATCCTTTATAAATGGTACTGGGCTGATTCAGACACTTTGTGTGGCCCAGACTATGACTTCAATATACTGGCTAGCAATGGTGAACCAGTACCACAGATTGGGTTTAAGGAGGTAACCATTAAAGTTGGGAAAGTAGAATTAAAAGATCAAGGGATAATAATTATTGATGTTGACCGGCATGAACATAATCCAACTATACTGCTAGGAAAAAATGTGATAGAAAATTGTCTTGCAGAGATAATTGTTGTTTTACAGCAGATTGCCGAGACAGCCAATTCTGGACAACAGCGAGTCATGGGGAAGGAAATAAAAGCACTGATGCTAAGGAAGCTGGTAGAGTTGTCTGGAGGAGAAATTGGCATTGCAAGGGTAAGTGACCCGATATCCATTGTGATACCTCCCAAAACTGAAATGTTGGTCTAGTGTAGAGCCGCAATAGGCCTTAGAAGGTGAGACTATCAAGCCCTGAGACTGTAGGCCACTGTACTGACAGCCAGAGGAGTAGTTGAGGTACACAGTGGGAGAGAACCAGTGCACCTTCTAAATTGTGGGGAAGAGGAAGTGATCCTACCAAAGTATGCTACCATGGCTAAATTGTATACTGTTGATAACAATGCCATCACAACAGTTGAACCCTTAAACCCGTCAAACCAGGTGAAGGGCAATGGTTCAGAGAGAAAGCTGGAGGATTGGTGCCAAAAGCTACATGTAGCTACTAGTTCTACACCCTCCCATCAAAAGCCTGGAGTATACCGGGTAGTGAGAGAATATGAGCAGGTTTTCTGCAAACACCCTCTAGACTTTGGGCAGATAAAAGGGGTAGAACACCATATACCTACAGGTGATCATCAAACCATTAAAGAGAGGTATAGACCCGTACCACCCGCTCACTACCAATGTGCAAAAGATATGCTCACAGAAATGAAGGAAGCAGGGGTAAGAAGAGACAGTTTTAGCCCCTGGGCAGCTCCTCTAGTATTAATTAAAATTAGAAGATGGGACCATAAGAATGTGCGTAGATTATAGGCAGATCAACCGCATTACACACAAGGATGCATACCCATTACCAAAAATTGAGGAATCGTTAGCTGTTTTAAAATCTGCTAATTATTTTTGCACCTTACATCTGACTAGTGGCAAGTTCCTGTGGCAGAGGCTGACCGTGAGAAGACAGCGTTCACCATGCAGATGGGCCTCTGCGAGTTCAACTGTATGCCGTTCGGACTCTGCAACGCGCCCGGTACATTCCAAAGGCTAATGAAGTGCTGCCTAGGACACAAGAACTTCAAAACTGTCCTGCTATACCTGGATGACATCATAGTCTACTTGAAGACATATGAGGAGCATCTGGAACACTTGGCGGAAGTGTTTGAAGCCCTGTCTGGTTATGGCATGAAGATAAAGCCATCCAAGTGCCACCTGCTAAAACCAAAGGTACAGTCCCTCGACTATGTAGTAAGCTCAGAAGGTGTAGCAAAAGACCCCGAGAAGGTTATGGTGATAGGGATTGGCCAAGACCCACCCGTGTGAAAGAGGTGACGCAATTCCTGGAACTCCTTGGCTACTATAAAAGGTTCATCAAGGGATTTATGAAGGTGGTGGCCCCTCTACAAGATCTCCTGGTAGGGCAATCCAAGAAGTCTATAGGCCCGGAGTCCTCCCTTCCAATGGAGTGATGTAGCGGAAGAATCCTTCAAGAAATTGAAGTGAGCTCTGAGAGGGGATGAAATTCTGACTTAGCCTGATTACCATCAACTCTTCATTCTGTACACGGATGCCAGCAAGGTGGGATTGGGAGCAGTACTGTCTCAAGTACAAGAAGGTAAAGAGAGAGTTATAGCCTTCGCCAGCAAGAAGCTACTACTGAAAGAAATCCCGAGAACTATAGTTCTTTCAAGTTAGAACTACTGGCAGTAGTCTGGGCTGTTACAGAATGCTTCAAGCATTATCTGGCTGCTGCAAGATTCAGCATCTATACAGATAATAACCCGCTTACCCACCTGGACTCAGCAAAACTAGGTGCACTGGAGCAGTGATGGATGGCCCAGCTGTCTAACTACAATATCACTATCAAGTATAGGGCTGGCAGCCAAAATGCCAATGCAGATGCCTTATCCCAGATGCCACACCTAAAGGACGTGAAAGAGGAACCGGAAGAGCTGGAAGAGATAGAGCTACCGGCCTTTCACCGCCCTAAAGTATCCCAGTACAGGACAGGTGTGTACCACAAGCATCAGAAGGCAACACTCAACCCATTACCGCACTATGGATGGGTGGAATTACTGACGCAGGAGGGTGCGTACCCTGGTCAGAATGCTCCAGCTGAAGCTCAACAATTGTGGAAAGAGAAGAGTAAACTGTTCCTGTACCAAGGTAAACTATGTAGAAGACATATGAACCCCAGAACTCATGAGTTGGTCTGGCAGATCATTGTACCCAAGGGAGATGTCAAAATGGTCTTGGAAGCCTATCATGACGATGCAGGGCATTTTGGATGGAAGAAATTGGAAGTTTTATTGGGTTGGCATGCGAAGATCAATTGAAGAATGGTGCAGAAACTGTGACCCGTGCAACCTAAGAAGTAAAGGATATACAAAGTCAGAGAGCTCCACTCCAGTCCATAGTCATCAAACAACCACTTAAGTTGGTAGCCCTAGACCACGTCAAGTTAACGCCAAGCAGATCCGGCTATGTATACGCCTTGACCATAATGGGCCACTATTCCAGTTTCATACTTGTGGTGCCAGTAAAGTATTTAAAGGCCAGAACAGCAGCAAGGGCATTCCAGACCTACTTCTGTAGACCTCATGGCTACCCGGAACAGGTCGTAGCAGATCAAGTTCCATCATTTGAAGCAGAAGTGTTCCAAGAATTCTGTAATATGTATGGATGCAAGAAGATCAGCACAACACCTTACTATCCTCAAACAAATGGTTTATGTCAGAAGATGGACCACATAGTGATTGACCTCTTGAGGACTCTGCCGGCATCAGAAAGAAACCTGTGGCCAGAAAAGTTACCAAACCTGGTAAACTTGTACAACCATGTCCCGATGAGTTCTACCAACTGCACCCCAGCTAATCTCATGAGAGCAAGACCTGGTAAGCTGCTAACAGGCTTAGACATGGGAATCTTAAAACCTGATGTAGAAGTACCTGAAGCTAACTGGGATACCCTACGCCAACAGAAGTATCGCCAAGTAGAAGAATGCGTAGACAGAAGTCTCCAGCAAGCTAGAGAGATACATGAAAAGGCCTACAATCAACATGCTCTCGCAACTCCTTTACAACCTGGTGACCAAGTGTGCTTGGTCAGCACAGATGAAGGCAAGACAACTTCTGCAGTATCGAGAGACCACCTAAAATTGTATCCTGAAACCCTGAAGACACCAGAAGTCCCCGTATCTAAACCCGTTAAACCTAAAGAATATGTGTTCCATGCAGTTTTAGATTTTCTAAAAACCTGGATAAATTACCATGGGGCAGTCTTAGTACCTATGCTTGCTTTTTCTCAAGTAATGATACCTGAAACTGTACAACAGGAAGTCCCAAGAGTGGAAGAACTGAAAGTAGCACCCGTAGCAGAAGAACAGGAAGAACAGATTATTCAACACAATGAATTTGCCAGTCCTGCCGTCCAGGGCCGGTTTTAGGCAAAGTGGGGCCCTAGGCAAAAGGTTAAAGTGGGCCCTAAATGCTCAGGCCACTTTCACATCTAGCGCTTTGCTGCATTTTGCTCAATTTGCATTTCCATGCGTTTTTACCGCAAAAACGCATCAAAACGCATGCGTTTTTGTTCCCATTGATTTTAATGGAAACACATGCAAAAACGCATGTAAAAACGCATGTGCGTTTTCAAAAACAGAAAACGCATGCGTTTTTGCCAACGCTACCAAAACATCGGGGAAGACATTTTGTGCTGCGTTCGCAAAAATGCATGCGTTTTGCGTTTTTGAAAACGCACATGCGTTTTGCATGCGCTTTTACATGCGTTCCCATTGAAATCAATGGGGGAAAAAACGCTAGCGTTTTTAATGCGTTTTTAGCGGTAAAAACGGCTAGAAAGGCAAATTTAGCAAAACGCACACCAACCTTAGATGTGGAACAGGCCGTAGTTATATGGTAAGAGTGACTTCATAAGTTGATTATCTAGGTCAGAATAAGAACATACTGAACATCATTTTTATTTCAATCATAAAAAAACAAAACAGAAATTTGTAAAAAAAAAAATATTTTTTTTTTATATTCAGAGACCCATGATGTTTTAATTTTTGAAGATACATAGATATGTGAGGGCTTACTTTATGTGCCCTGAGCTGACATTTTTACTGATACCATTTTGAGTCAGATACAACATTTTGATCGCCTTTTATTGCATTTTATTGTAACAACGTGGTGGCCTAAAAAACATAATTCTGGCGTTTTTATTTTTTTCCCATTACGCCATTTACCAATTGGATTAATTTACTTCATATATTGATAGCTTAGATTCTTACGAACGCAGCGATACCAAATATGTGTATTTTTACATTTTTTTCACTGTTTTATTGCTATTTTCAGTTCAGCTCCTTTGGGGGCCCCTAAGAGAGTGGGGGCCCTAGGCAACTGCCCAGTCTGTTCCCCCCTAACGCCGGCCCTGCTGCCGTCAGATCCACACCTACTTCAGACTCAGAGATACCCCCAAGGTACACTTCCACACATAGTATAGTGTTAAGTACACCTGCACCAGACACTCCAGAACTCAGGAGATCCCAGCATAGTACCAAAGGTCAAATCCCATCCTGGTATAAAGATTAAAATAGGAATAAAGCAATGTAAATATGTCTTAGTGTAAAGAAGTGTGAATAGTACCTGGTTAACACTAGTGTACAGAAGGGTGGAGGAACTGGATTAACCCTCATGCACATTAAGTTAGGGAAAGAAAGTGCCTGGGGTTGGTAAGAATGAAGCCAGGCCTTCAAAGCTGAGACACCTGTAGGGAAAATGTTTATTTATGTGTGTTATATATATGTGTAACGTTACAACCATTAAGCCTAGTACCTACAGAGACTTCCCTGTAAGAACTTTTGCATATTCTTGAACTATTTATTTTTAAATATGGACCATAATGCCACTGGACTGGTTGTGGTAGAGACTTCTTTGTAAATTAACACCAGCCCCGGTGGAAAAAGACTAATCACCGGAGGGACTGTTTTCTGATCTCTTTTTGAATTTTTACAATTTCATTGGTTTTTGTAATTTTTACTTTTAAGACTCTGTACATTTACAATTGTTAATGTTTACCTTTTGAATAGTTGTCACAGTCCCGGAGTACTATCGTTCACTAAGGGAGAACGTGGCACCCCTGGGTCAAAGTGCCACAGTGTCATCACTGCCCCCGGGTGGTGGTGTCACGAGAGAGCAACAAAAGGGTCTTCTCATCAGGTAAAACTTGATTAGGGAGTTGGGGAAGGAAGGCGGCTCTCGAGATAATTACTCCCAGGATTCCTGACACCGGTTAGTGGTATGACAGCCACCCATGCACATGCTGAATATAAGAAAGGATCGGTGTCCGCTTCTGCTTGAAGTGCTTTATTTGAGCAAATATAAAAACATCACATATCCCGTGGGGTACACTAGACGTGTTTCGGGGTACACCCCTTAATCATTAGCATATTCTTATGGGATATGTGATGTATTTATATTTGCACAAATAAAGCACTTCTAGCAGAAGCGGACACCGATCCTTTCTTATATTCATCAGGTAACACACACACAACACTCACACCTCCAAGCCAGAAGGGGGAGACCAAGCCCGGGTTCAGGGTGAGCTCCCCTATATATTCTGGTCTGGGGAGGGGCAAGTGTTATGATCCGGTGACCTTGGAGCCGCATGAATATGTTTCACAGGAGTAAGTGGCAACTATACTGACCGCAGTTCCTGACCTAACCCTGCAACTAGAAGTAGCCATGGGATGTGACTAACCATACCCTAGACACCTCAACATGGAAGGAGAACTAGCTACCCCTAAAGATAGAAACAGGAATTCTATCGTGCCTCAGAGCAGAACCCCCAAAGGATAGAAAGCGCCCTACAAATATTGACTGTGAGTAAGAGAGGAAAAGACACACTCAGGCAGAAAACGGAATCTAGCAAATGAGGCCACTCTAGCTAGATAGATAAAGACAGGACAGAATACTATTGCAGTCAGTATAAAAATCCTTTCAAAAATATTCACAGCAGATAATACAAAAATACCTCTGAGTCTACTCAAGACTCAGCGCCCTCTAAATCCTAACAGAGAGCAGGTTAAGACAGACATGCAACCCACAACCCTCTGAGCAGAAATAGACAATTCGAAAACAAGCACACAGCATGTGTGCCACAAGAAAACAAAACCATTCACTTAGTTGGAAGTTTTGCAGCAGGGCAGGAAGAGACCAGGCAGAGGTGAAACACCTCCAGGGACAATTGACAACTAGCAAGGACTGAGGAAATCCTGCAAACCTAAATACCCCAGTCTAAATTCCAATTATCCAATTCACCTGACCAAGACTGCAAAACAGGATCAACTGCATTACCAGCCACAACCACAGGAGGGAGCCCACAAGCATAATTCACAACAGTACCCCCCCCCCCCCCTGTCCCTTGAGGAGGGGACACTGAACCCTCACCAGAACCCCCAGGCCTATCATGATGAGCCAAATGAAAAGCACGAACCAAATCAGGCCATGGACATCAGAGACAAAAAGCCATGAATTGTCCTCTTGACCATAACCCTTCCATTTGACAAGTTACTGAAGCCTCCGCCGCGAAAAATGAGAATCCAAAATCTTCTCAACCACATACGCCAACTCTCCATCAACCAACACAGGGTCAGGAGGAGCAACAGTGGGAACCAAGGGCTCAACATACTTCTGCAATAAAGATCTATGGAAGATATTATGGATCGCAAAAGAGGCCGGAAGTGCCAATCGAAAAGACACAGGATTAATAATCTCAGAAATCCTGTAAGGACCAATAAACCGAGGCTTGAATTTAGGAGAGGAAACTTTCATAGGAACATGTTTGGAAGACAACCAGACCAAATCGCCAACCCGAAGCCGGGAACCAACACACCGACGACGGGTAGCAAAATGTTGAGCAGTCTCCTGAGACAACACCAAATTGTCCACCACATGAGCCTAAATCTGCTGCAGCCGCTCCACCACCAAATCCACACCTGGACAGGCAGAAGGCTCAACTTTCCCTGAAGACAAACAAGAATGAAAACCAAAATTACAAAAGAAGGGCGAAACCAAGGTAGCAGAACTAGCCCTATTGTTAAGTGCAAACTGGGCCAAGGGCAAGAAAGCCACCCAATCATCCTGATCAGCAGACACAAAGCATCTCAAGTAGGTCTCCAAAGTTTGATTAGCCCTCTGGGTCTGACCATTGGACTGTGGATGAAATGCAGACGCAAAGGACAAATCAATACCCAGCTTAGTACAAAAGGCCCAACAAAACCTAGAAACAAATTGGGAACCTCTGTCAGACACAATATTCTCCGGAATACCATGCAAACGAACAACATGTTGAAAAAACAACGGAACCAGTTCCGAAGAGGAAGGCAATTTAGGCAAAGGCACCAAATGAACCATCTTAGAAAACGTGTCACAAACAACCCAGATAACCAACATCCTCTGGGAGACCGGAAGATCCGAAATAAAATCCATAGAAATATGCGTCCAAGGCCTTTCAGGTACTGGCAAGGGCAAAAGCAACCCACTAGAACGTGTACAACATGGCTTGGATCGCGCGCAAATCGCACATGACTGCACAAAAGAACACACATCACGGGACAAGGAAGGCCACCAAAAAGATCTACTGACCAAGGTCCTGGTACCAAAAATGCCAGGATAACCGGCCAACACAGAACAGTGAATCTCAGAAACCACTCTACTAGTCCATCTGTCAGGAACAAAAAACGTCCCCACTGGACATCGCTCAGGTACGTCAGCCTGAAATTTCTGAAGAGCCCGTCGCAAATCAGGTGAAATGGCAGAAAGAACCACCCCTTCCTTCAAAATGCCGACTGGCACCGAGACCTCAGGAGAATCAGGCAAAAAACTCCTAGAGAGAGCATCAGCCTTAACATTCTTAGAACCAGGAAGATACGAGACCACAAAATCAAAACGGGTAAAAAACAAGTACCATCTAGCCTGCCTAGGATTGAGTCTCTTGGCAGATTCGAGGTAAACCAGATTCTTGTGATCGGTCAAGACCACAATACGATGCGTAGCCCCCTCAAGCCAATGTCACCACTTCTCAAACGCCCACTTCATAACCAACAACTCCCGATTGCCGACATCATAATTGCGTTCAGCAGGTGAAAAATTTACGGGAAAAGAAGGCACACGGTTTCATGGAGGAACTGACAGGATCCCGCTGAGACAAAACAGCTCCTGCCCCAATCTCAGAAGCATCAATCTCAACCTGAAACGGAAGAGAGAAATCCAGTTGACGCAACACAGGAGCAGAAGTAAATCGTCGTTTAAGCTCCTGTAAGGCAGAAACAGCTGCAGGGGACCAGTTCTCCACATCAGTGCCTTTCTTCGTCAAATCGGTTAGTGGTTTAACAACGCTGGAAAAATTGGCAATGAATCGGCGATAAAAATTTGTAATACGCAAAAATTTCTGAAGGCTCTTCACGGACGTGAGCCGAACCCAATCATGAATGGCCTGAACCTTAACCGGATCCATCTCCATAGACGAGGGAAAAAAAATGAAGACCAAAAAAGAAACCTTCTGAACCCCAAAGAGACAGTTAGACCCCTTAATGTACAAAGCATTGTCACGAAGAATCTGAAATACCGTCCTGACCTGTTCCACATGAGTATCCCAATCATCGGAAAAAAAATCAAAATATCATCCAAATAAACAATCAAGAATTTATCAATATAATTCCTAAATATATTATGCATAGAGGACTGAAAAACGGATGGAGCATTAGTGAGCCCAAATGGCATCACAAGGTATTCAAAATGGCCTTCTGGCGTGTTGAACGCCATCTTCCATTCGTGACCCTGCTTAATACGCACAAGATTATATGCCCCCCGAAGGTCAATCTTAGTAAACCAACGTACCCCCTTGATCCTAGAAAACAAGTCAGAAATCAAAGATAAAGGGTATTGAAACTTGACCGTGACCTTATTCAAGAGGCGATAATCAATACAGGGTCTCAAGGAGCCATCTTTCTTAGCAACAAAAAAAACTCCGCTCCCAACAGTGAAGAAGACGGCCAAAAAATTTCCCCTTTCTCCAAAGACTCTTTAATGTAGCTCCGCATGGCAGCATGTTCAGGCACAGACAAGTTGAAAAGTCGACCCTTAGGAAACTTACAGCCCGGAATTAAGTCAATCGCACTCCCTGTGTGGTGGAAGAAAACTGGACTTGGGCTCATCGAATACATCCTGAAAATCAGACAAAGACTCCGGAATCTCAGAACAGGAGATTGACATCAAAGGAACATCATCATGTACCCCCTGACAACCCCAACTAGTCACAGACATAGACTTACAATCTAAAACAGGATTATGTACCTGCAACCACGGAAAACCCAACACGATCGCATCGTGTAAATTATGCAAAACCAGAAATCGACAATATTCCTGATGAGCTGGCGCCATGCGCATGGTCACCTGAGTCCAAAACTGGGGCTTATTTTTAGCCAAGGGTGTAGCATCGATGTCCCTTAGAGGAATAGGGTTGTGCAAAGGCTGCAAAGGAAAGCCACAACGCCTGGCGAACTCAAAATCCATTAAGTTCAAGGCGGCGCCTGAATCCACAAACACCAGAAACAGAAACAGAAAATGATGACAATGAACAAATTAAGGACACAGAGCATGTGTGCCACAAGAAAACAAAACCATTCACTTAGCTTGGAAGTTTTGCAGCAGGACAGGAAGAGACCAGGCAGAGGTGAAACACCTCCAGGAACAATTGACAACTGGCAAGGACTGAGGAAATCCTGCAAACCTAAATACCCCAGTCTAAATTCCAATTATCCAATTCACCTGACCAAGACTGCAAAACAGGATCAACTGCATTTCCAGCCACAACCACAGGAGGGAGCCCACAAGCAGAATTCACAACAGGCAAGCTAGTGCAGTTGCTGGGAGGACTGTGAAGAGGACCTGGGTGTAAAAGAGCCATGTTAAGCTCTCCCAAGGTTGCCAGCTGAGTTCCAGGCCTGAGGTTAGGGTCTGAGGAGAGTTGTAGGAACACACCTGGGAGGCTGAGCAACCCCATGCTCACCCCAGAGGAAAGGCGAAAAAAATGGACACCGGAGTCTGAGACTGTGCAGGGTCTCACATCTTGGCAGTCAGCATTGGAAAGTGGGGATTCCAAATTCCTCAGCCACACTGTACCCACAGACACAGCAACGGAGAGAGTTCAGGAGCTGACACCCGGGAACAGGGTAGAAAGAAAGGAGTTGAGTTGCCTGTCATATCGGTACCTCTCAGGAAGAGACAGAGTCGGCAGCCCAGCTTATGCAGCTGCAGGAGCCATACACTAAGTGCAGTAAGGGAGCCAAAGATCCAACCAGATGGGAAGAAACCCTGAGTTGCTCTCAAAGACTCCGTGGACAGCTTGTTAACATCTGCTTCAGTAAAAGGACTGAGAAAACTACAAAACCTTGAGTCTGTCTATTACTTGTGCCCATTGCCCTGCATCCCACACATAGACTATTTGCACTGCCCCGGGGATTGACTTTACCAGTGGAGAACTGTTCCATCCCAGCTGCCCGTCCATCACCCCAGAGGTTCTGCAGCAGCAGTGGTTATCCCTAGCCACACACCACGGGTGGCATCATGAAACCTCTTTGTATATAACCCCATTCTTCAACAATGCCAGAAAATCCCTTACTCTTTTAAGCTGAACCCTGGCCACAGGATCGGGTCACGACCCCCGTGACTTTCCCCGGAGACAGCAATGGCCCGGTCTCGAGCACCCCATGGCTCTGGGGGCGACTCAGTCGCAGAACGTGAGAGTCCACTGGACCATGACACTGAACTCCGCTGAAGGAGCTAACCATGCAAACCTCTATACATGGATTGTAGGGCGGAGTCCCAGGGGGTCTAAATGCCATGACTTATGTATGATGTGGGAGGTGAGGGAGGCTGTATGAGAAGGGTGCATGTGTGTGATTCAGGAGAGGTACATGTAAGATTAACAAGGATTGGAGGAAAAGGGTGTGATTTGATGCGAGAGATTGTGATGGGGAGGTAAGTGTGCGTTATTGGGAGGGTGTAGTATGTTACAGAGGAAACAAGAAAAACATTTTCAGGGAAAATATAGCACTCCCAGTTACCGACTTGATAAAATAATTCCATGCTTTTTTATCTCTTCACGCGTTTCTGATGTTTCACACATCCTTAGACATAGTATGATCACACTATGAATAAGGATCTAAGGATGTGTGAAACATCAGAAACGCGTCAGATTGTAATGCATTCAATATGACCTGTACCATCTTTTTAATGAAGAAATAAAGCACAGAATTATTTTATCAAACCGGTGACTGGGAATGCTATATGTTCCTTGAAAACGTTTTTCTTGTTTGCACTGGATTGTTTGGCACCAGCAGAAATTTGAACCTATCAAAGCTTGGAAGATCCCTTATCTCCAGTATGACACAGTATGCAGTGGTGAGCCCTATAATACTGTTTTCTATATGTTATGGATGTAGATAAATTTATGGATGAGTGTCTATATGTGTCAGTGAAGGTTTGTGTGAAGAGGGAATAGCTGCAAGTACGTGTTTAGCCCTTCACAACCAAGGACGAACCGGTTACTCCAAAAAGTAAGTTTGTTCCCAACCAAGAATGAACCAGTTCATCCTGCCACAAATGCTGCACCATGGCCGCAGCAACGCCGATGAAGCTAATCACTTTTTAGGGGAAGATGGTCCAGGTGGTAGTGTGCAGTCGAAAAGGAAGCCTAAGATGACTGAACCTCTTGTTTGACCAAAGAAAAGATCTCATCCAGAAGTGAGGAATGTACCTCTTTAACTACCTTATCAGTACACCCCTGGCAAAGATTCTTTCTCCATTTTGGGATCTTCTCCTTCCTAGGGGTTGTGGACTTGTCTCCCTATGGGGAAAAGAGAGAGTAGGGGTAACAAATATCTACAATCTCTCTTAGAACCCATGATATCCTGGGAAAGGACTCGACTTCCCTACAGACTTACTGCGGTTGGGGAAGTGCTGGGCTCTGCAGCAGCAGGGTAGGAGGCCTTATCATCCTTCATACCAAAATAATTAGTTTTACTTGGAGATGTCTTCCAAATGGGCATATTAAGGATATGTCGAGCCCCTGCGAATAGGATGTCTCCTTCCCCCCTCCGGGTCCTGAGCAGGCCACATCCATAAGGGTGCTGTACACACTGACCTGAGCTGGGAACAGCAAGATCACCGAACTCGTAAGTGCGTGTGTTATTTGGTGGAACGCAGCAACTCGGAAGTGACTTGTGCGAGAGTCTGATGTCATTTCTGGGTAGCACCATGCAGAAACAACATGCGGCAAGGAGAAGAAGCCAGAGAGCTCAGGAAGGCCTCCAGCTATGGAAATTGCTGGGCTGTTTTACCCCCTACAAGGAGAGCGCAGGAGAAATAGGAAGTCCTGAGTACCTCAGCAGGATGTTGGGAGACTGAAGCAGAATGGAGGAGGAGGGCACAAACCCATGAGCACCACTGCCCGGCTAGCCAGAATAAAGGTAAACCATACACAACGGCCACGGAGCAACCAAAAAACCTCTCCATGCCCCTTGGGGGACAGGAAAGACATTGGTGATTGGAGGTGGGAGGGGTTTTTAACCTCTTTGTGCTTCCTGTGCCCGATTAGGATGTGGAGACAACCTCCTATGCTGTTGTGGAAGGTGACTAGAGAAAAATGTAAAAAGGTTAAAAAAAGAAAAAAATAGTAGTGTAAAAATAATTAACTTAAAGAAATGATGTAGGGCTTCAATGTATTTTTGCTTTTCAGTACAGATAAAGCGGACAACTATGGGCTGTCACCCTCAGCTGCCTGACTTTACCTTAGGTGGTAATCAAAAATACAGCGGAGTCAATTATGTTTTTTTTATTATTTAAATAAATAAAATATCTGGGCTTCACCCTATTTTTAATTGCCAGCCATGGTGAAACCCAGGCAGCTGAGGGCTGGTATTCTCAGCGTGGTGAGGCCATAGTTATTGAGCCCCCAGGCTAAAGAATAACAGCCCGCAGCCGCCCCAGAAATTGATGCATTCATTAGAAGTGCCAATTCCTGGCTCTTTACCAGGTTCTTCCTGATGCCCTGGTGGGGGATAGAAGGGGTTATTGACAGCTGAGTATTGACAGCTTGTCATTAAGCTGTATATTGATAATGTTCAGGTTTCTATGAGACCCACCCATTATCAATCCTAGGAGGAAATTGTTAAAAACCACAACACAAAGAAATTGATTTGAAATTACACACAGAAAAATCCTTTATTTGAAATAAATCACACAGACTATCCTCATTTTCCCATATATTACCCCACCCTACCACTCCGACAGCAATCTACAACGATGGTCCCATGAAGCACACTCAGATATTTCAACCAGAGACTACAGCGAGGGAGCAAGTATCCTCTCTCTGTAGCCTCTGCGACCACACCAACTGCCACAAGTAGAGGTGATGTTACTCACTGAGTCCTCCCTGCAGCAGTGAACTCAGGTGACCCTGCTGATGACAGCAGGGTCACCTGAGTTCACTGCTGCGGGGAAAATGGTGACTCCTCGCAGTAGTCAGTGTGATCGCAGAGGCGGCTACAGGGAGAGGATGCTTGTTCCCTCGCTGCAGTCTCTGGATGAAGCAAAGCTAAGTGTCCTTCATGGGACCATCGTTGTGGAGGTATGTGTAGGGTAATCCATGGGAAATTGAGGGCGATTTATTTCAAATAAAGGATTTTTCTGTTGTATGTTTTATAACTACCGTAATTACTTACAGGATTAATAATGGGCGAGTCTAATAGAGACCTGAACGTTATGAATATGGGCTTAATGACAAGCTGTCAATACTCAGATGTCATTAAACCCTTCCATCACCTCGATGCCACCACACCAGGGCATCGGGAAGAGCCAGGTAAAATGCCAGTAATTGGTGCTTCTAATGAATGCGCCAATTTCTGGGGCGACTGATGGCTGCTATTCTGTAGCCCAATAGCTATGGCCTCACCATGCTGAGAATACCAGTTCCCCAGCTGCCTGGGTTTTACCTTGGCTGGCAATCAAAAATAGGGCAAAACCCACACATTTTTTAAATTTATTTAAATAAAAACAAATAATGGGCTTCCCTGTATTTTGATTGCCAGCCAAAGTGAAGCCAGGCAACAGGGGGTGGCAGCCCTTAGGTGTCTGCTTTATCTGTGCTGAGATCTAAAATACAGTAAAGCCCTACTTCATTTTTTTAAATTATTTATTTTTACACCGCTCTGATGGCAGGTTTGCTGCCCATGGCAACCAATCAAGGATGCCGACACAATTAGTGAGGGGGGACAACAGAAAATCATGGATGCTGTTACTGGGAAGTCTATGTTCGGCGTCTGTGCCGGAACAATAGCTGTTGGTTCGATAAGGACGCCAAACTTTTCAGTTCGGGTTTGCCCGTCACTACTTACTTGCAATTTTTTAATTCTGCAACATTCACTGGGTTTGATTCCATGGATATTTTGTAGAGATAAAATTGTCACTACATCCATATATGAACTCACAGAGGGGTGTAATTTCCAAAATATGGTCACTTGAGGGGGATTCTGTTGTTCTAGCACTTATATGAAGTCCACAAACTATTACTGGAAAATATGTGCTCAAAAAATCATATGGTGCTCCTTCCCCTCCCAAATCCTGCCAAGTGATCAAAAAGCAGTTTTCCACTACATATGTGGTATCCTCATACTGAGGAGAAATTGCACAACAAACTTTTGGGTCCAATTTCTTTTGTTATTCTTGTAAAAAAGAAAAGATTTTGTGCTAATACAACATTTGTATGTGAAAAAACGTACCTTTTTTATTTTCACATTTCTACATGGTAACATTTTGTGAAGCACCTGTGGGGTCAAGGCGCTCACTATAAATTTAGGTACATTCCTTTGGGGGGGGGGGGGGTCTAGTTTTCAGTATAGGGTCACTTGTAGGGCAATTCTATTGTTTAGGTACGTCAAGCAGGGCCGCATCGTCCATTGGACAGTGTGAGCCCTGTCATTCAGGCGGCAGCCGGCAGGGGGAGCGGCTGTGCAGAAGGGGGCGGCGCCTTATGCAAACAGCCTCCCCCTGTCATGGCGCCGGCCGCTCACCCCGCGCACCGCAGGTAAGCGGCGACCGCCGGGGGAGAGGCACTGAAGGGGCGGCAGCCCTAAGCTTCAATAGCACCCCCCCCCCGGCACTCACGGCCGCGGCAGCTTCAGGCTTCACTAGCACCCCCCCCCCCCCGTAAGCAGTGCCGCGGCCCAGGCGGCAGTGGGGCTCGGTGCACCCCTGACGTCAAGAGCTAACCAAAAGCAACATGACACCGACAGACCATTTCATCAATATCGGCACCCAAAATGTCTCCTCTTCCCTTCTGAGCCCTGTTGTGCACCCAAACAGTGGGGTATCAGTGTACTCGGGACAAATTGCCTAACAAATTTTAGGATCCATTTTATTCTCTTGCCCCTGTGAAAATTAACAAATTGAGGCTAAAAAAAACATTTTCATGTGAAAAAAAAAGTACATTTTCATTTTCATGGCTCAAAGTATGAGGCACCTTAGGGTTCAAAGTCCTCACCACATATCTAGATAAATTCCTTGAGGAATTCTAGTTTCCAAAGTGGGGGTCACTTATGAAGGGGGGGGTTCTACTGTTCTGGGGCTCTCCAAACGCAGCATGGTTTCCGCTAACAATTCCAATTTTCTATTCAAGAAGTAAATGGCGCTCCTTCCCTTTTGAGCCCTGCCGTGCCCAAACAATAGTTTTCTCCATATATGAGGTATCGGCATACTAAAGACAAGTTAGACAACACATTTTAGGGTCCATTTTCTCCTGATACTCATGTAAAAATGCAATATTTGAGACTAAAGTAACATTTTTGTTGGAAACAGTAACATTTTCATTTTTTCCTTCTGCGTTGTTTTCGTTCTTATGAAGCACCTGAAGGGTTAATATACTTCTTGAAATGGGTTTGAGTAGCTTGAGGGGTGCAGTATTAGAATGGTGTCACTTTTGGGTGTTTTCTATCACATACATTTTCTAAGTACAATACTTAGAAATAGACTAGACATCTATGACATATTATTCCATTCATCACTATTTGTATCTGCTGAATTATCAACCTCATGATCATCATCATCATCATATCTGCTGAATCATCAACCTCATGATCATCATCATCATCTAATTGGGCTGTTTCCTCTTTCCACAGGTACGCTCTGTGAACTTCCACCCATCTATCCAGCTTTGCAAATCTCTCTGCTTAGATACTGTGCTTATAATGTGTGTTAGGTACGCTCTGTGAACTTCCACCCATCTATCCAGCTTTGCAAATCTCTCTGCTTAGATACTGTGCTTATAATGTGTGTTAGGTACGCTCTGTGAACTTCCACCCATCTATCCAGCTTTGCAAATCTCTCTGCTTAGATACTGTGCTTATAATGTGTGTTAGGTACGCTCTGTGAACTTCCACCCATCTATCCAGCTTTGCAAATCTCTCTGCTTAGATACTGTGCTTATAATGTGTGTTAGGTACGCTCTGTGAACTTCCACCCATCTATCCAGCTTTGCAAATCTCTCTGCTTAGATACTGTGCTTATAATGTGTGTTAGGTACGCTCTGTGAACTTCCACCCATCTATCCAGCTTTGCAAATCTCTCTGCTTAGATACTGTGCTTATAATGTGTGTTAGGTACGCTCTGTGAACTTCCACCCATCTATCCAGCTTTGCAAATCTCTCTGCTTAGATACTGTGCTTATAATATCTATATATGTTGATACTTTCTTACCTTTCATGTGTCTGCTTTTCACCATTCCTCATGATCAGTGTAGCATGACCTAGAGTTAGTTCTCCAGCCCCTTCCCATGTTTTATTACCTCTGTGTAACCCCCATCATCCAGTCACTCCATCCACACCCAGGCAGCAATCAACACCTGAATCCTATTCAGCTACAGATATATGATGATGCATAAGTCTGATCCAGACTTAGTCTGATCTATGCATCTTCCAAACTACATCTTTCAAAGTACATTTTCTAAGTACAATACTTAGAAATAGACTAGAAATGGACTGGAAAAGACTGGCAGGTAAAGAAATATAAATCCCCCACAATGTTTCCCTTCTAATCTCTACCACCCTTACTACTTCACTTCATATTAACTCCTGCAATCCCTTCCACAAGTAAGGAACTAGTCATCAGTCCACCCTCCCTCCCAGCCATCTGACCTCCTCTTGACTACTATTTCTCCCCATACTGGCTGCACCACCTTGTCCTCGGCTCCACCATCCTGTCCAGGACTGCTAGATCTCATCCCCATCCACATCTCCCCTGGACTATAGCTCATACCTTGGTGGCATCCCACCCCGGACTGACCCCTGCTGCCACACTCACTCCCTGTTCTCCGTATGCAATGTTCCCGCTACTCCTCACTCTCACTCCCATCCTTCTCCACTTCCTACTACCCCCACTTATCCCCCCTCCCAGCAACAAAATACTGCTCTCACCCTCCATCCTGCCGAACCACCTCACCCACTTTACCGACCTTTTCATTCACTTTCAATCCTCAATCACCAAACAAGCACGCCCGCCTCGCAAGCTCTCATGCTCCCACCTGCTAACCCTCGGCCTACTCCTCCTCCTTGCCGGTGACATCTCCCCCAATCCTGGCCCCCCCCGCAACATCCCCACAACAACCTTCATCCCGCGACCCACCACCAACCCTCGCAACCTCATGACCACTAGCTCTCGCAACCCCACCAACATCAGACCCATTCCCCCAACCCAGGCCCCACCTACCGCTCTACCCGGCGCACTCTGGAATGCCCGCTCAGTGTGCAACAAACTCCCCGACATCCATGATCTCTTTATCTCCAGGAAACTGTCATTCCTTGGCCTCACCGAGACCTGGCTCACCCCCTCCGACACGGCCTCCCCTGCCGCACTATCCTACGGCGGCCTCAGCCTGTCCCACACCCCCCGTCCCTCTGGCAAGCACGGCGGTGGAGTCGGCATACTGCTGTCCAACTCCTGCACCTTCAGCCCCATCCCCCAGCCCCCATCCGTCACTGTCCCCTCCTTCGAAGCCCACTCAGTCCGAATCTTCTCCCCCTGCAACCTCCAAATAGCCATCATCTACCGCCCCCCCGGACCCACCGCCTCCTTCCTTGACCACTTCACCACCTGGCTACTTCACTTCCTCTCCACTGACATCCCCTCCATCATCATGGGCGACTTCAATATCCCCATTGACACTCCCCGCCCAGCCGCCTCCAACCTTCTTTCCTTGACCACTTCCCTAGGGCTCTCCCAATGGTCCTCCTCTCCCACCCACGAACAAGGCCACACGCTTGACCTCATCTTTACCCGCCTTTGCTCCCTCTCTAACCTCACAACCTCAGTACTCACACTGTCCGACCACCATCTCTTGACCTTCTCCGCCCTCTCCTCCCCTGCCACACTACCCCCTCTCCGCAAACTTGATCACCCTCGCCGAAACCTAAAAGATCTTGATCTTCCTTTATTCTCTGAATCACTCCTCCCTCTCACCGACCTACTCTGCGCTGACGACATTGACATTGCCACCACCCTATACAACACCACCATAATGAACGCTCTCGACCTAGCCACCCCCCTCACTCTCCATGCTCCACGCATTAACAGGCAACCCTGGCACACCACCCTCACTAAAAACCTGAGACGGGCGTCCAGAGTCGCCGAGAGGAGATGGAAAAAGTCTCACACCCCCGAGCACTTTGCTCTGTTCAAGCAATCCATCACTGACTTCAAGACGGCACTCGCTACAGCCAAGCAAGTGTTCTTCTCATCCCTTATAACCTCTCTGTCCCGCAACCCCAAACAGCTCTTCAAAACTTTCAACTCCTTACTTCGCCCACCTGCTCCTCCCCCTTCTCCCCTCATCTCTGCTGAAGACTTTGCGACCTTCTTCAAGGAGAAGATCGACAAGATCAGAAGCAGCTTCGGTCCACTATCCCCACACCTCCCCTTCCCACCTACACTGCCCTCCTCCTCCATCAGCCACTTCCCCCCCATAACTGAAGACCAACTTTCCTCCCTCCTGTCAAAATCACACCTCACCACCAGCGCCCACGACCCACTCCCATCCCACCTCATTCCCAACCACACCTCCATTTTCATCCCAGCCCTCACCCACCTCTTTAACCTTTCACTTCGCACTGGTACCTTCCCCTCGGCCTTCAAACACGCCCTAATCACGCCCATCCTAAAAAAACCCTCACTTGACCCTACCTCTGTCTATAACTATCGCCCCATATCTCTTCTCCCATTCGCCTCTAAGCTACTTGAACAACACGTCCACTCCGAACTGTCCTCTCACCTCTCCTCGTGCTCCCACTTCGACCGCCTACAGTCCGGCTTTCGACCCCTCCATTCCACCGAAACAGCCCTGACCAAAGTCACCAACGACCTACTGACCGCCAAGAACAAACACCACTACTCCATCCTGCTACTCCTTGACCTGTCTGCCGCCTTCGACACGGTTGACCACTCCCTTCTTCTCCGGATCCTGGAATCCCTTGGCATCACCCACCTTGCCCTCTCCTGGATCTCCTCATACCTAGCAGATCGGACCTTCAGCGTCTCCCACTCCCACACCTCCTCCTCACCCTACCCCCTTTCTGTCGGAGTCCCCCAAGGTTCCGTCCTGGGACCCCTACTTTTCTCCATTTACACTCTCGGCCTAGGGCAACTCATCGAGTCCCATGGCCTCCAGTACCACCTCTACGCCGATGACACCCAAATCTACCTGTCCGGCCCTGACATCACCTCCCTACTCTCGAAAATCCCTCAATGCCTTTCCGCCATCTCATCCTTCTTCTCTGCTCGCTTCCTTAAACTCAACATGGACAAAACTGAATTCATAGTCTTCCCCCCAAGAAATTCCACCCCACCTCCCAACCTATCCATCTGCATCAACGACTGCGCCCTCTCCCCAGTCCCCCAAGCCAAGTGCCTCGGGGTAATCCTTGACTCCTCCCTATCCTTCAAACCCCACATCGAGGCCCTCACCACATCCCTCCGGCTCCAGCTCAAGAACATCTCACGGATCCGCTCCTTCCTCACCCACGACACCGCTAAAACACTCATCCATGCTCTTATCATCTCCCGCCTTGACTACTGCAACCTCCTTCTCAATGGCCTCCCGGCTAACTCCCTCACACCTCTCCAGTCTATCCTCAACTCCGCTGCCCGACTCATCTATATGTCCTCCCGCTACTCCCCTGTCTCCCCCCTCTGCCAAGCCCTTCACTGGCTCCCCGTCTCCAAGAGATCCCAATTCAAAACACTAACCATGACCTACAAAGCCATACACAACCTGGCCCCACCATACATCTCCGACCTGGTCTCCCGATACCTACCCTCACGCAACCTCCGCTCCTCCCAAGAACTCCTCCTCTGCTCCCCCCTCATCACCTCTTCACACAACCGAGTCCAGGACTTCTCCCGGGCATCTGCCTTACTCTGGAACTCCCTACCCGAACACGTCAGACACTCTCCTACCCTGAGTAACTTCAAGTGTCACCTGAAGACTCACCTGTTCCGTCAAGCCTACAACCTGCCATGAGACCCAGGCGAACGCCCCATACATGACATTCCCCCATCCTACTGTATCCTAACCCACCCCTCATAGACTGTGAGCCCTCGTGGACAGGGTCCCTGCCCCTCCTGTACCTGTACGTCCTGATCGCCTAGATTTAGTGTACTTGTTCTTGTCTCCCTCATCCTCATGTAAAGCGCCATGGAACCCAATGGCGCTATATAAATAAATAATAATAATAATAATAATAATAATAATAATAACATAGGCCCCTGAAAGTCCCTTCAAATGTGATGTGTCCCTAGAAAAGTAATTGTAAATTTTGTTGCAAAAATGAGAATTTGCTGATGAACTTTGAACCCTTATAACGTCCTAACAAAATAAAATTGTTTCCAAAATGGTGCTGATGTGAAGCAGACGTGTGGGAAATGCTGTGTGAGGTAACCCTCTGGTTTAACGGAATCAAAAGGAGTTTGAAAATTGCTACATTTTCTATATTTTTGCCAAATTTCTTTTTTTTTTCCCACAGAGTGTTGAAGTGACACTGGTCAAAATTTCAAAAAATGGCCATTAAGGTGAAAACAGACTGGGGGTGAAGGGGTTAAATCACTCTGAAAACTGTGACAAAAAATAATCTGCATAATCCCCATATAAAAATGTCTCTAATAAAACAATATTCGTATGTTAATAAGCCAACTCCTACAGGGCCAGCTATTCCTCCTGTAGGTCCGGGCCCTGGGGAGGAGCTCCATCATCTCCACCGTGCGGATCACGCCTCTGTCGCGCAATCAGTGACGTCATGACGCTGATGCGGCCATGCTCCTGTGCCCGCTTTGCCAGTAGCACGCTGATTGGCTGGCCTCGCGGTCACATGATTCGAGTGACGTGTCCCGGGAAGTGGCTGCTGCTGTAGATGTCTAGAACGGATTCGTGAATTGTAACGTGGAGCGCTGGAGCCCCGGGGACGGAGCAGACCTCACACCGTCCTGCGGCCACAGTCCGGCCGCCTGAGCCTCTGCTGCTCACACGTCACATTCCTGCGCCATCATGATTAAAGCCATCCTCATCTTCAACAACCACGGCAAGCCCCGGCTGTGCAAGTTCTACCAGCACTACGTGAGTGACGTCACAGGACGCCTGGGAGGGGGGGGGGGGGGGTCAGCTGTGATCGGGGGACACTCCGCTTCTCCACAATGTCTCTCTATCATCCATGTGTAGATACAGACATAGTCTCTGCTGCTTGTCTTATGGCTGACACCGGGCACTTCACCTACAATGACCTGAGAAGCCGAAAAAGATCAGGTGCAGAGAATTGGTGAGAAATGATGGCTGATGGTTTTCTGGTGTCAGTGATCTGAGTCTGAGGGTTTCCTGCCGCCGTGTTGGTACACGGGTTCTGTTGGTACATGAGACGTGTTGGTACATGGGATGTGTTGGTACATGTTGGTACACGGGTCCTGTTGGTACATGAGACGTGTTGGTACATGGGATGTGTTGGTACACGGGTCCTATTGGTACATGGGCCGTGTTGGTACACGGGATGTGTTGGTACATGTTGGTACACGGGTCGTGTTGGTATGTGGAGCCCACTGGGACGGGGTACTCGGTGCCGGGGTTATTTACAGGGGATTTGCCACTCGTGACGCCACCCACTATATGCGGACAGTAATGGGGCCGCCGCTGCTGCAGAACCTCCGGGGATGATGGGATAGCAGCTTGGATGGAATAGTTCCTGTGGGCAGAACTGGGTTCCCCGGGGCAGTGGTAGAGGTAGTTAAAGTCTGTGAGGATGTTATTGATGCTGCAGGAGAGTAGGGGTAGCAGTAGAGATGATGAGAGTAGAGGTAATCGTAGTATATGAGGGCAAGTGGGGCTTCAGTATAAGGATCACACACACTCACGGTTTCTGTAGTTTTCCAAGTCTTTACTTGCAGATGGTATAACACAATATTGTCCACGGAGTCTGTACCAGGTTGCTTCCACCCTGACCGGGTCCTTGGCTTCCTACTTAAGCGCTGTGTGTGGCCCTGCTGCTGCTTGTAGCTGTACTGCTGGCCCTGTCTCTGCTCACGGGTACCAATATGCTGGGCAACTTGAGTCCTCTGTGTCACTGACCCCTCCGTGTTGCTTTGCTATGGTACAGTGAAGATGGTGGACCTTCACTATGCCGGTGTTTACAGTCCTGTCTGTCTCAGGCACAGCCTCGGATCCGGTATCCGTCTTAAGCGCCTCCCCGGGATCAAGTTTTTGGGGTAACTCTTTATCCCGGGGATGTTACTCTGTTACTCTGTCTCCTTTCCTCAGACCTCTCAGGACCTCCACTTCTACTTGGCTCTGCTCCTGCTCCAGACTCAAACTGAACTAACTGTCACTCTGCTCTGTGGTAAACAACTTAGCTCCTCCCACTAGTGCAGGTGCCACCTAAACTCCTCCCACTTTCTAGTGTAGTGTTGTGTGGGGAGTAAACCGGTGTTGATGTTTCTGTGGCACATTAACCCTTGGGGTGCCACAGGTACATGTTGGTACATGAGACGTGTTGGTACATGTTGGTACACGGGTTGTTTTGGTACATGGGACGTGTTGGTACACGAGTCGTGTTGCTACACGGGCCGTGTTGGTACATGTTGGTACACGGGTTGTTTTGGTACATGGGACGTGTTGGTACACGGGCCGTGTTGGTACATGTTGGTACACGGGTTGTTTTGGTACATGGGACGTGTTGGTACACGAGTCGTGTTGCTACACGGGCCGTGTTGGTACATGTTGGTACACGGGTTGTTTTGGTACATGGGACGTGTTGGTACACGGGCCGTGTTGGTACATGTTGGTACACGGATTGTTTTGGTACATGGGACGTGTTGGTACACGGGTTGTTTTGGTACATGGGACGTGTTGGTACATGTTGGTACACGAGTCGTGTTGGTATACGGGTCGTGTTGGTACATGTTGGTACACGGGTCGTGTTGGCCGCTGTTGGGGGAAGCGCAACGTTCCATTCATTCTATTGATTTAATAATTCTATATAGCGATCAGACTTATATATGGCGATGACAATTATTCTTTTTGTCTTAAACACTCTCTGCTTCAGTATGTATTACCCTATGTGACTTGATCCTGTGATCATTTAATCGCTTGTTCTTTGTGGTGACCGTAACACGAGACGATTTCACAGGACCAGTATGGCATCATGGAGGGCACTCAGTAGACTGCGCGCCATGATAACCAATCCTTACTCCACATAGATGCGGCATCAGAGACCAGCACATGTAAATGCCTATGTCAGCTGGTAGTTGTATCTGGTTACATTGGTGCTGTTCGGGGCAGATCCACACAGCCGGCATGCTATGAGTAGGGTGTAAGCTCTGCTCCTGACCCGCTCCATTCACCCAACATAGGCTGTACAATGATATCTATCATCAGGTAGTTGTTACTCCTAGTGATAAGCGAGCACGGCCATGCTCATGTCCTCGGTGCTTGTAACGAGCATTTTGAAGATGGGATGGGCTCAACTCGTGCTATTAACGTCCCAGTGCAATGGAAGTTAATAGGGAACTTGAGAATTTTTCCGGAAATCTTTTTGAAAAAATGCCTGAGCTCCCCATTATCTTCCACTATAGTCCAGTTGTACCCATCTGGGCGTCTAACTGCTCGTTCCGAGCACTGAGCACCCAAGCATGGTTGTGCTCGCTCATCACTAGTTACTATTTCTCCTGCTGGATTTTGTTCTATACATTGGACTCCATTCACAGTCACCGTGGCCTGTACTCGATAGAGATCTCTCAGACTTTAAATGTCAGTTGGGTGTGACAGGCGCCGATGGAATCCATTGTACATTAGAAGCCATGATGTAGATGTGACCAGAGCCGTCAGTTTTGTGGCAATGGAAGAATAATTGGTGTCACTGATTCTTGCTCTGCTGCCGGCCATCAGGCGATGATTGTAAAGGACAGAAGTCCTCGTATTGTACAAACTGCTTGAGAGTCAGGACGTTTATCCTTCTGTTAACAGGTGAAGCAGCTGAGACGTGTGTCTGAGAGGGGACTATTGTTGGATTCCTCAGCTCCAAGTTCCCATGTAATTTTTTGGGCACATTCTCTAATCTATAGATCAAAATACACCTTGAAATGCACCAGGTTATCCCCATGGGTCCGGCTGGATAATAAGTATCCTGCATCTTCGAACACCTCTGGCCAGCCCTGCACCACTTATTGATTGGCAGACTTTTAGGCTAATATTTTGCATTAAAATGTTTCACTCTTTTAACCTGCTTCACCTTTTGCCAATGTACGACTTTCGTATTTATTAGATCTAAATTATAACAATTTGCACCAAAATGGCTAAAATGTAGGTCTTTTCTCACCACAGTTCATGTATGGTTATGTTTTCTATAGGGAAAGCTTTTCTCCTTGTGGAGATGCACACGGTAATGAGGAGACTTAGCGCCACAATGTTCTTTGGAAATAAAGTTTGCAAATTGTCTCTTCAAGAGAACTCCAAGATGACTCCGTAATAGGAGAGTTTCTTTCTTGAGAGAAATTTGCAATTTCCAATTGTGGCTTATCCCCAATCATTGTCATCCATATATCTGAACCAATATCTCTGGTTGCAGTGAAATCATGGATCATTGCTCCATTTTTGTTGTCTGTGTACAACATGGGGGCAATCTGCTCCATGATTTCACTGCAACAAGTTGGTTCAGATATTGGATACAATGATTGGTGTGTGTAAACGCACCATAAAGATGAACTCCAGTAACCACACTGTTGGAAGAGTTTTTGGTTCCTTCTCTGAAGAGACAAGTTGCTATTTCAATTGTGGCTATAAGTCTCCTCATTACTGGCATGTATGATCTGGTGTGTCACTCTCTATAAGGAGAGAAGTTTTTCCTCTCATCCGGGTTTCCCAACCAGCATATAACATCCAATGGGGGAAAGCTCTGGATTGTGATATGCTAATGACACTCAGCTCAGGCGCTGCCCAGTGTCCATTATGCTTTGATCCTGTGCACTATCCCAGCTGCGGAAAGGGGAGAGATTAATCCCCCAATCGTCCTCACCTTGTCTGTTCTCGGCATATATCACTTTTCAGTCGGGTGATATCCGAGTGCATTGTCTGGTTTCCCATGCACTATTAAGACGTGAATGGGGCTTGTGTGACCCGAGACTTGCTGCCAAATGCAGCATTTTTTCTCATACCGTTTAAACTAATTGATAGAAACACTGACGTATCGTGTTTAACAATGGTGTGATGTTCAATCTGATGTCTTATGGGATTGCACTCGTCCATTGTCAAACGCAAGTGGAAACCGATGGCCCTTAGACTCCATTTGGCCCTTCACACAGGACAGTGCTGATCTCATGCTTTGCACTGACAAAGCGGCAATACACTGAACCATCATGTCTGTAGCTTTAGTATCCTGATCTGGTTTTAAATTTCCTCATATCATATGCCAAGGCCTTAAGGGGTTGATATTGATTTAGGATTGCTACTACCAATAGGTGGTGCCAGAGTTCGTTCTCCTCCTCTCTGATGACATAATGTGCCATAGTGTTTCTATAAAACCTTCAGTCATTGACCCAGTTGCTATGTTGAGCAGTCGGTAATCTGATATGCTGCTACCCTATGATTCTAAATCCCCACCATATGGCAATATTGTACATTATTATAGTAACCAGCTGGGGGCACATTATTCTGGTCTAATAATTGTGGTTTCTGCTCCAAAATCCACATGAAATTCTCTTTGAATAAGCTTTCTATTAATTTAAATGGAAAATCACCTTATGGTGCACATGACTTTTTCCATACTTGTTTCTGCACGAAGAAACAATGTGTTGATTTGAGTCTTTGCTTGAGAAAAACACATCAATTTGACCACTGAATCAATAGAAAGAAAAATGTCCTGTACACAAAATACATTTTTTAAAGTGTTTTTTTTTTTTTTTAAGCATAGGTTTTTCAGTCTACAATCCACTAGAAAAAACTGCTTCAAATAGTTTTGAAAACTCTTTCTTGTGGATTAAGAAGTGGATGCAATTCAAAATCCACATAAAAAGCTCTGAATATACCCTAAAGCAGCTGGAAACATTAGGGTTAAAGGGATTTTGTGGTTTTGGAAACCCTGTCCCCTGGCAATTTGCATGAAAAAAAAAAAAAAACACTTTACTACCCCTCCCATGGTCCAAAGCTGGTTTCTGCTCCTGCTCCCGGTGTCATTGTCTAAGCGCTGATGTCTTGTCTACAGCCCTGCAGCCGATCAGTGCCCTCAGCGCTTGTGGCATCTACTTTGGCTGAGCTGCTGAGCTCACTGATTGGCTGCAGTGCTGATGTCACGTTCACAGCGCACAGCGATCAATACACTCACAGAGCTCTTGATTGGCTGCAGTGCTGATGTCACGTTCACAGCAACCACATAAAAAGCTCTGATTGCTCAGCTGATAGCCCGCATGGTACATACATTCACTGAGCTCACTGATTGGCTGCAGTGTGATGTCACGTCACAGTGTTGCAGATGATCAGTACACTCACTGAGCTCACCGATTGGCTGCGTGCTGATGTCACGTCCACAGTGCTGCAGATGATCAGTACATTCACTGAGCTCACTGATTGGCTGCAGGCTGATGTCACGTTCACAGTGCTGCAGATGATCAGTACATCACTGAGCTCACTGATTGGCTGCAGTGTTGATGTCACGTTCACAGTGCTGCAGATGATCAGTACGTCACAGAGCTCACTGATTGGCTGCAGTGCTGATGTCACGTCCACAGTGTTGCAGATGATCAGTACATTCACTGAGCTCACTGATTGGCTGCAGTGCTGATGTCACGTTCACAGGCTGCAGCGATCAAATACACTCACAGAGCTCACTGATTGGCTGCAGTGCTGATGTCACGTCCACAGTGTTGCAGATGATCAGTACATCACTGAGCTCACTGATTGGCTGCAGTGCTGATGTCACGTCCACAGTGCTGCAGATGATCAGTACATCACTGAGCTCACTGATTGGCTGCAGTGCTGATGTCACGTCCACAGTGCTGCAAGATGATCAGTACATTCACTGAGCTCACTGATTGGCTGCAGTGCTGATGTCACGTCCACAGTGTGCAGATGATCAGTACACTCACTGAGCTCACTGATTGGCTGCAGTGCTGATGTCACGTCCACAGTGCTGCAGATGATCAGTACATTCACTGAGCTCACTGATTGGCTGCAGTGCTGATGTCACGTCCACAGGCTGCAGATGATCAGTACATTCACTGAGCTCACTGATTGGCTGCAGTGCTGATGTCACGTCCACAGCGCTGCAGATGATCAGTACATCACTGAGCTCACTGATTGGCTGCAGTGCTGATGTCACGTCCACAGCATTGCAGATGATCAGTACATTCACTGAGCTCACTGATTGGCTGCGGTGCTGATGTCACGTCCACAGTGCTGCAGATGATCAGTGCATTCACTGAGCTCACTGATTGGCTGCGGTGCTGATGTCACGTCCACAGCGCTGCAGATGATCAGTACGCTCACTGATTGGCTGCGGTGCTGATGTCACGTCCACAGCGCTGCAGATGATTAGTACACTCACTGAGCTCACTGATTGGCTGCGGTGCTGATGTCACGTCCACAGCGCTGCAGATGATTAGTACACTCACTGAGCTCACTGATTGGCTGCTGTGCTGATGTCACGTCCACAGTGCTGCAGATGATCAGTACATTCACTGAGCTCACTGATTGGCTGCAGTGCTGATGTCACGTCCACAGCGCTGCAGATGATCAGTACACTCACTGAGCTCACTGATTGGCTGCAGTGCTGTCAACTTGACGTTGGTGCTGCAGACAATCATAGACACTGGGAGCAGCAGCAGAGATTCAGCTCTTGTCCTGGGGAGGGGAGTAAAGAACAACTTATTTTTGTGTTCTTTTTAAACAATCTCCAGATGGAATATCCCTTTAATGGAAGGATTTTCTCTCCAAGTTATTAATGCTGCTTGCTTCACCGGGATGGAGTGCTTGTTATCTCCTCCAGGGAAGCACTGCCTGCTGTAGTTCTCTGTAGTATGGATTCTTCATCTGTAGTAACACATCATTGTATTTCTAGTATATTTTCTCCCAGTAATGTGACACTGACTCATTGTGTATCTGGATGAGGATGTTGTGGAGTCCGCGGCCTGCTGCTGTCTCTCACATGACCCCATGTAATGTGATTTAGTGACGGCTGGCCAGTAACAAAGACCCGCGTTACATAACCAGGGGGCCGTGGATGCCTCCTAACAATGGCTACTCACTAAAGCAGATGATGAGTCTGTAGTCTCTTGATCAGTGAAGAGAAGCCGGATTGTCCCTCATTTACTCGGCTTTTCATGGTATATGGATGAACGGTTGTCTTGTATAATTACAGAGATGCTTCACCACCATTTACTCCTTCATTAAGGGCTCTTATTAGTACGTTATTAAAGGCAAAGCTCACACATTCTTGTATATTAGGACCTGAGTATACCTTACTTCCATAATATGCTTTCTTTTTGCCTTTTGGCTATGTGCACACAGAGTCTCTTTGCTGAGTTTCCAGAGCAGAAACGCAAAGGTTCTGAGATCTGGAGGGAGATTTGAACCCCCCCAAAACTGGCCGAGAAGCTTCTTCTGCTTGAAAAACTCGTTAGGTTCCTCCTGAGTCTAAAAGCTGTCATGTGCCAGGTACCCTCCCAGATATGTACAAAAAATTCAAAATGTGGAACAGGATTATTGTAAATTAAAAAAAATGAAGATGTGAGTTTATCGTTCCACTCCAAATTCCCAACACTCCGATGTCTCATCCATTCAGTCACCTGACTGACCAGAATAGTAGATGCACATTCCCCGTAGGCACAGGGTGGACATGGTCATGGTGACCATCACCGTATCACACAAAGTCCTACATTTCCTCTCCATGGTGAAGATAAAGTCACATGTGTCAGATTTGACATTTACTGGTGCAGATTCTATACCGAATCGGGTGATTCTCATGAAGAAGGATTCCCATTATCCTGATTAAAAAAATATTCATGTGGGTTCTTATCTTTATAATGGGGGGAAAAAAATCTGAGTATTAGCTTTATTTAATGACAGTATGGCTCCACAGCAGAAATCAGCCCAGGATTTAGGTCATAGACCATGTAAGAAGGAGCAAGTCCAACACATGGAGTAAAGGAACGGAACCGACATGTAAGAAGGAGCAAGTTCAACACATGGAGTAAAGGAACGGAACCGACATGTAAGAAGGAGCAAGTCCTACACATGGAGTAAAGGAACGGAGCGGACATGTAAGAAGGAGCAAGTCCAACACATGGAGTAAAGGAACGGAACCGACATGTAAGAAGGAGCAAGTTCAACACATGGAGTAAAGGAACGGAACCGACATGTAAGAAGGAGCAAGTCCAACACATGAAGTAAAGGAACGGAACCGACATGTAAGAAGGAGCAAGTCCAACACATGGAGTAAAGGAACGGAGCCGACATGTAAGAAGGAGCAAATCCAACACATGGAGTAAAGGAACGGAGCCGACATGTAAGAAGGAGCAAATCCAACACATGGAGTAAAGGAACGGAGCCGACATGTAAGAAGGAGCAAGTCCAACACATGGAGTAAAGGAACGGAGCCGACATGTAAGAAGGAGCAAGTCCAACACATGGAGTAAAGGAACCAAGCGGACATGTAAGAAGGAGCAAGTCCAACACATGGAGTAAAGGAACCGAGCGGACATGTAAGAAGGAGCAAGTCCAACACATGGAGTAAAGGAATGGAGCGGACATGTAAGTAGGAGCAAGTCCATCCAACACATGGTTAAAGGAACGGAACCGACATGTAAGATGGAGCAAGTCCAACACATGGAGTAAAGGAACGGAACCGACATGTAAGAAGGAGCAAGTCCAACACATGGAGTAAAGGAACGGAACCGACATGTAAGAAGGAGCAAGTCCAACACATGGAGTAAAGGAACCGAGCGGACATGTAAGAAGGAGCAAGTCCAACACATGGAGTAAAGGAATGGAGCCGAGGAGATCTTCATGATCTTGGATGAGTAAAGTTGGAAATATTGTACAGTTCTGGCTAAAATGTTGTGCGTGTTTTGTTGGCATTTGTACATGTTCTTGACTATTAAATTGTATTTAACAGCTAATCTAGCCCTCCAGATAGGCCGTAAGCTCTGCTGCTCCTCTGCAGTGCTCTGGTCTCATATACTTGGTGGCATTCTGCACAGATCAAGCCAACATTTTTGCCCCCGACTCTTATGGTGGGTTTACACACACCAATTTATCTGTTCAATCTCTGAGCCAATCTCTGGTTGCAGTGAAATCATGGATACATTGCTCCATGTTGTACACAGCCACAAAATGGAGCAATGTATCCATGATTTCAATGCAACCAGAGATTGGTTCAGAGATTGAACAGATAAATTGGTGTGTGTAAACCCACCATCATACCCGAGGGTCTATAAAGTTGTACTCCTTGATCAAGGCCTCTTATTGCAGTGATACATGTTTCACCGTATACATCATAAGGTGCGCCTGTTCTATACACCAAATCATCTTTACCCATAAAATAGCCATGCCATGAAAAAAACACAATTCTCACAAGTGTTTTAGGGGTAGTATTGATTAACAATTATACAAATGTTATAAAAAAAGACTACATAAATCCTGCCACAGTGTATAATACTGGAGACACCGTCTATTATTCTAGATACAGTATTGGGATGTCTTAGTCATTGAGGTTTCTCATTCAGTCCCATTACCACAGGTGTGTAACATCCAGCCTCTCACCATACAGTCTGCCTTTACTAACATCTGTGATAACATGGCTTCTTCTGATACCAGGGTGGTCTTATAGGACGTCAGCAGTCACTTGTCTTCTCTCCTCAATCTTCAACAAACACCTGTAAGCAGGGGTGTAACTACAACTGGTGCTAGGGTTGCAGTCGCATCTGGGCCCTGGAGCTTGGGGGGCCTTTGTCCTATAAATAAAATGTTAATGCTATTAAATATTCGCAATAATTGGGGGCCCCGTTGGAGCTTTCGCACGAGGCCCATGAGCTTTAGGTTACACCACTGTCTGTGAGTAGTGGTATTATTAGATGTGGAAGCTATAAGGCAACTTGGACAAGACGTTCAGGGTTGTTGAGTGCTGAGAAGCTCAGAAGTCTTCAGCTCTCTGCTGAATCGGTAACTTCACCGCTCCAAACCTCCTCTAACATTGACCTCAAACGGTGCTGGGAGCTTCCTGGCTTTGCTAATTGTCTGATGGAAGGGACTAGGTTTGGTTAATGCCAGGAGATGGTTACCTGCCTGACCATATTGTGGCAGCTGTAAAGCGAGGTGGAGGGGTTGTTCTTAAGGCTTGGCCCAGGCCCCTCAATTCCAGTGATGGTAAATTTTAACGTTTTATCTTGCCAAGACCTTTTCAACAATTGTTTGCTTCCATCTTTGTGAGAACAGTTTGGGAATGGCCCTCTTCTATTCCCCATGACTGTTCCTGATCTGTGGAAAGTAAGGTCAATAAAGAAATGGTTGGGTGAGTTTAGTGTGGAAGAACCTGACCACAGAGCTCTGATCTCAACCCCATGGAGCACTGGTGGGATGAAACTATAATGGAGTTTACAACCTCATGTTAATCGTAAAAACTGGACTTCACAAATGTTCTTCTGGATGAATGGGAAAAAGTCCTGCAAAGTCCAAAATCTTGTAGAAAGCCTCTTCATAAAGCTGCAAAGGTCCAAATCCATCAAAAGGGCAGTGGATTTAGATTGGGATGTCATAAAAGGTCCTGTTGATATAATATGTAGTTGTCCCAATATTCTAAAACTAAACTTACTTGATGAATTTGCGATGCATTTTTGTTATGCCATTTTCTAACACAGCACTAAAACATGGCAATTTTAGCTCTTCCTGTTCCTTATATTTATATTCCTATAATTCTTAATAGATTGAACACATTTTTATTTATTATTTTTTTTATTGATTTTATTTAGCATTTTTTATTCATCATTCTTTTTATTTTATTATTAATATACGGTAGATTTTTTAATTATCTACCTATATATGCGGTACATATCTAGGCAGAAAACTATTAAAAAAATCTCACTCTGACACGTGCTTATGGCCGACACTAATGATACACATGAGAAGACACTCCATTTACCTTGATGCCTCCATATGCAAAATTAGGGTTTTTTTAAAAAAAAAATCCCATATACAGAAACAGGTGGGGGGATACCGTACAACATTTTTCAATAGTGGATAAGACCTTTAATAGCTACACCAATGAGATTAACAGAGTCCAGTAACACTTGAGAGTAGGCACAAAAAGTCTAGCTCTCACCACTATACAGAAAGAGGGTTTTTATATGAAGAACTTTTCCACAATAACTGTATTGACTGTGTATCTAAGAATTAACCCCATACCTATACACCAATTGTTCCTTTTTTGGTACCATAATTGTACTATTTACAAAAGAGAGATTGATCCAACATAACAATGTACCTAGAGGCAGCTTTATTTTACACAACATACATAGGAACACACGTTAAGAGACACAGAGAAACGAGTAATTGAGAATTGAGTAACCAATGGAGAGTTGGCATGCTGGATAAGAGTGAGGATATGGGGATTAGGGGGCACCCTGATGAAGAAGGACGTTCGCCTTTGAAACATGTTGGCAGCCCGCACACTGACTGAGAATCCCGGAGGCTCCGCTCTGCTCTAAGACTAACCCTGCCCACCCCGTCACATGACCACGAAGCAGACTGCCATGTCACAGTCAGCTGACCGCTGACAAGTTACTGTGCGACCGCCGGCCACGACGCACAGTTCAGGTCGTTCTCCTTGACAGGACACTCCGTAACCTGGACAGACTGAGGAGCTGAAGACCAGAGGAGTGAATCGGGAAAGAGGGCCTAAAGGTAGAGTGACGTTCCTTATCCATAGCACTCCTTATATCCTACCATTTTGAAATGGCTTAACACAGTGCATATATCCTACTATTTTGAAATACCGTTTCACAGTGTATACAACAACTGCAGGAAGTGGAGTGAAAGAGCCAGACTGAACATCCGGGAGGAACCACCTCCACAAGAGACATGGGGAATACAGATACATAATAAGAGGTGTTAAGAACACTCAATAAGTCAGGCACATATAAGTAAGAGTATCATTGATAACGGTACCATCTTGATAAATTACAGGAACCAATGCAGGACACCAAGAGCCCCTGACTCACAGCTGATATTAACCCTATCCAAGAGTTAAAGAGACCTGTCACCCCCCCCCCCCCCCTGGTGCTATGCTAACTGAATGCAGCATGCCTGCTGCAAAGGGAAGGGTCTCTAGCCCTCCTGTAGACTTTATAAAGTGTACAGATAAGGAGTCTGGAGGGACTTGCTCAGTAATGAGTCATTGCTGTTGTATGGTGTCCTTCCCGCCTCCAGTCCTCTCTTGTTCAGCCTCTTGCAGGTGTCCTCTCTGCCTCCAGCTCCCTCTGGTCCACCTCCAGCCCTCTCTTGTTCAACCTCCTTTATGTGTCTCCCCCTCCACAGAACGAGCCATGGGCGGGAGCGGTCCCAGCAGCTGAAACGTCTCCTGCCGGTGACGTTAGCTCTGGAGCCCGCCCTGCTCAACATCCATAATCTGGAGCAGGGTGGGCTCCCGTGCTGACGTCACCGGCTGGAGGCGTTTCAGCTGCTGGGACCGCTCCTGCCCATTGCTCGCTCTGTGGAGGTAAGACCTAAAGGAGGCTGAACAAGAGAGGGCTGGAGGGCGGGGAGGGAGACACCAGCAGCAGGGATGACACATACAGGAGGCTGAACAAGAGAGGGCTGGAGGGGGGAGGACACCATACAACTATGATGACTCATTACTAGTAAGTCCCTCCGGACTCCTCATCTGTACACTTTAAAAGTCTTTTTTACAACTTACAAGGGGGCTAGAGACATGGGGGACCCCTTCCCTGAAAGCAACAGACATGCTGCATTGTTTGACCATGGCCTTAACCTCGGGCTGTGATGTGTTTTCCTGCATATGTCTGCATCAAATTTCTTATTAACAAACTCGTCTGATTGCATTTTTGCTGCATTTTTTATGCATTGTCTACTTCATTTAATATATCTGTGGGTCAGATTTAAAGCTATGTATTGATTTGTACAGAAATGCTTTGATTCTGCACTTTAAAATGTAAATGTGTTTTTCACATGGAATTTTTTTCCTGCTTTTCATAGAATCCTAAAGAGAAAAATGCCTGGCTTCACAATGTCTTCAGATGCACAGTGGGCATGAGTTTTTTTTTTTTTTTTTTTAAATTTACATTAATTTTATCGTGAACTGATAAACCCAACACAATTTTTGCCCACAAAACACATCATTTACGTGATGTAGGAACATGGCCCTATAGTGCTAGCGCGCATTGAGCTCTCAGCCTACCATACAAGATGATACTCGCCAACATGTTCTGTGATAAAAGTTGGGTGTCTTCAGCCTGACTTGTGTACTTGTTGCCAAGAATCGATCATCAACCTGATAAGACCCCTTGATCTTTTATTACATACTGCTCTATTGTGGGTGTCGTTGCCGCACCGTGGAGGTACAGGGGGCTGTCAGACCTCCTCCCGGGACAGCTTTCAGCAGCTGTCGGTCTGGGCAGTGAACACTACTATTACACATCTTCTTTAGTTGCATGTTCCTGCACATCTTTATGCCTCTGGTGTTACAACGTTGGATTACTGCAGTTTTTCCCTATTACTTCTCAGCATCTGAAATAAAAGCTTCAGTTTTTGCTGATAACAGGACGTTCTATTTGTCAGTGTCGGGATTACGTGACCGGCCGTGTTGTTCACTCTGTTGTTTTCTTCCTCTGACCCAGTGTTTTAGGCCGCGCTGTTCATTTATAATCTTTTTTTATTCCCAGAGTGAAGATGTACAGCAGCAGATTATCCGAGAAACATTCCACTTAGTGTCCAAAAGGGACGAGAACGTCTGCAACTTCTTAGAAGGAGGATTGTAAGTATATAAATAGCTGTCATGAGTAAGATGTGCACGGCTGAAGATTTACAACCATGAAATACTAAAAAAATCCCCGTAACTTCCAGTTCTTGGGTGTTTAGACAAGTGGTATTTTTTGTTGTATTGTATCACATAAAAAAAGCCAATCCACTTATTTTCTCTGCCTTCAATGTATATGACAAGTATGACCTGGAGAGCCAGGTATTTCCTCCATAGCAGGAGTCAGTTGTAGTGTAAAACCCACAACTCGCATCTCCACAAGATCTGTGTCTTGGCCTCTCCACAGACCTATTTTCTCTCATCTGCAATTAACGTATTCCCTACGAAAGCTGCAACTCCAGCTTTACACTTAAAAGATTTCTGTGCACCTTCTCACTTGCTTGTTTTCCCTTCATCTCCATTCTGTCATCTTGGCTTTTTATAGAGCCAGAGAAGAGTGGAGATAGATGATCAAGGTCTGTCCCCGCCATGATGCACCGAGCACGTGGACTTGGTTTGAACAGTCATCCTGTGCTGACAGTCCCTTTAAAGAGTAGCCTTTTGGCTGTGTTCCACGATCCGTGTTTGCAGCTTATAGATGCAGCATGTTTGCGCTGTGTCCATTAATGCTGCGTTGTACAGTTTAAGCACTATGACGGAATTTACAGGAATCCTGTGCCCACTGTGCTTCTTTCCTCCATAGCGTTAATGACTTGCGGGGCAGCTTTCCGTGCCACCGTTTGTCTGCAGCATGTCAATTTAGCGCTGCAGAGTAGTAAGCGAACTCAGTGGGTGAATACAGGGAAAAACTGCCCTGTCCTGAACACTGATGGTGGGCACAGAACGGCTGCGTTCACCAGCGGAGATGTGACGCTGTGTCCAGACGCAGTGTCTCCTGATCATCTGCACATACCCTTAGTTTTTAAAATTTTTCTTATAAGTCAATAGTACACATGAAATTGAAAAACTTCGTAATACATCATCTGTTTCCTTCTCCTGCTCTACAAATTGTCAATTCAGGAGTAAAACCTGTATTAGCCTGCTTTCACATCAGTGTTTTTCGCTGATTGCGGCATCAGCATATTTACCACATCTGCCGCCTAATGGTCACACTTGCGGCAAGCCCCATGCATTTTATATGGGGCTTGTAGCAGGTGCGGTATAGCTGCGGTTCTGGCACTTGCAGCCATCTGTCCGCCATCAGTAAAAATGCTGATATGAAAGGGGCCTTAAAAGGATCCTGTCGCCACCAAAATGCCTCCTAAGCTACCAAAACATGTCCCTGCACCATCCTATCACTAATCTCACACTTCTTTTGTCTCCTAAAAGCATCCTGTGAAAGTGCATAAAAACGTTTTAATGCTCACTCATTAGTGATTATAATTAGCAGTGACTATATTCTTTAGTCACCAGGGCGTGTTGTTTTGCAGCTCCAGGATCCACCCTTTCTCTATCTGTTTGCTTTTACTTATGCAGGCTTTACCCTCCCCCCTCTTTATCACTCACAGAATGCAAATCAATTAGTCCTGCCTTCAGTTTCAGTTTCACAGCATCACAGACAGAGAGAGGGTGGATCCTCGAGGCTGCAAAACAACATTCCCTGGTGACTAAAGAATATAGCCCCTGCTAATTATAATCACTAATGAGTGAGTATTAAAACGTTTTTATGCACTTTCACAGGATGCTTTTAAGAGACACAAGGAGTGTGAGATTAGTGATGGGATGCTGCAGGGACATGTTTTGCTAGCTTAGGAGGCGTTTTGGAGGTGACCGGATCCCTTTAAATGAATACAAACTTCCCGATTGCTGACATAGGAGATGACAGTCTTATAAAGTTCTATGGAGAATTGTAACGGTCATTTCAGGACGAACTTGCAGCAGAATGTCTGTCTGTGTCTCTATCTCTCTCCCTGTTCGTACTCTATAGAATTTTTAAAGCACCAACTGTCATCTCATATCTCTGTAATGGGAAACTCTGTCCTCATTGAATACAGATTTGTACCCATGAACTGAGAGCAAAAGATCATTTCAGGAGAAACAAGCACATTTCTGTAATAAGATTCATTACAAAGTTTCACTATTTTCACATGTACTGTTGATTTATGACATAAAAATTAAATCGGTTACTGCTTAATAAGCTTTGATAACAATTATTAGAGGAAAGGGTTTGTTTCCCTGCCGTTAATGGGGTTGTGCACAGTGAAGGGATCACTATAAATTAGAGGAGTGTTTTAATTACCACTTTTGATTCTGCACTGATCAGGTAAGGATCGGCATGACCGGAAATGATTTTGTCCGGTCCATCAATCACCTGACCACATAGGACAATAAATGATGACCCTACATATGTTAACATACCATCCATGCCACATCCAAAAACCAACACTGCACTTACAGGATGCAGTCAGACCCCACTATGTAAAGCAAGCACAGTGCAGGCTGAAAGGTGCAGCTGGGCCCCATGGGGCGCCATTCATCTAGTGTGCAGAAGCATCGTACTGGGCAGCCCATTGGTCAGGTGGCAGAGCCAGTGGGTAGCTTTCAGACACTCTGCATCATTTTGTTTCAGTGTGAATGGTGTCCTAAGCAGCCCATTATGTGCATGGCAGGTCGCCTCCCACACTTTGTTGTAGGTAGAGGTGACTTTTATCAGCCTGCACCTGGTGCTTGCTTTACATAGTGGGGTCTGACTGCATCCTGCAAGTGCAGTGTTGGTTTTTGGATGTGGCATGGATGGTAAGTTATTCTGATGCTGCCATGTTGAGTAGTTTTTGACCCTAAATATGTTGTCAGGTCTACAATAGATGGTACATCCTATAACTTGTATACCCATATTAAGAGTTTGATGTCAAATGTGGCGACAGGTTACTGCTCACAGACGTTCTCCATCTAATCTCACTGAATTAGAGGTAGTTTGCAAAGAGGAATGGGCAAACATGTCGCCTCTAGATGTATAATTTCCTTTACACTTCACAAATCCTTTCTACTTTAGTGTTGGTATATACATAAAATATAATTAAAGGGAACCTGTCAGCTCGTTTTTACCCCCTATCCTACCACTACCTGTCCCTGCACCTTCTAGTTCATCCCTAACCATCCATCTCTCAGCTAAAGCTGCAATATAATGCTTGAGAAAAACGATTTATTAACTTAAATTTCCTATGGTAATGAGGGCTCCATTGTACACTGTAGATTGGAATGGGCGGTCTCTGCGTCTCCATTCTCCCCTCCCCCAATTACTGCTTCTATCACTCCCCACTGGGCATCATCATCATTCCTTCTGTGTGTCGCCTATTTTGAAAATCCCGCACCTCCTCATAATATTAAGCGCAGCCGGACATCATTGCCGGACATCATTTCCGGTCCTGCGCAGTGTGCGGATGTATGGGCTGTACTTCATGCTCCGGTGCATGTGCAGTGCGCATATTGAAGCCGGGCCCGTCACCTGATAAGCCCCCACAATGCACCGGACCGGAACTGACGTCCGGCTCCATGTCATACTATGAGGAGGAGGCAGGATTTTCAAGATAGGGGGCGCAGGAGAAGGAATGATGACACCCAGCGGGGCGTAATGAAAGCAGCAAGGGGGGGAAGAGCAGAGACCCGGAGACCGCCCATTCCAATCTACAGTGTAAACTAGGAGCCCTCATTACCATAGGAAATGTAAGTTAATCGTTTTTCTCAAGCATTATATTGCAGTTTTAGCTCGGAGAGGGATGGTTAGGGATGTGCTAGCAAGGTGTAGGGACAGGTAGTGGTAGGATAGGGGGTAAAAACGTGCTGACAGGTTCCTTTTAAGTTTGTTGGTGTAACGTGAAGAATGTAAAAAAGTGAATACTTTTTCAAGACACTGTAAATATTATTATTATTATTTTTTTTTTTAAATAAAGGTTTTAAAAAACTCTACTATTGAAATCAGACGCCCTCTCTTCCACTTGCCCATGAACTGGACTGGCCTCTAACTTCATCCTGCCCACATGAATAATTAGGTAGCAGATATTGTCAGAGTTGACAGATGGTCAGGGGGAGTCCCGTGTTATGTTGTCCAGAACTGCAGGTCACATCTGCTCAGTCAGGTCACATCCAAGAATTCACATGATAATCTAAGTAGCTCTATACGGCGTTGCCTTCCAAGGGAGCTTTATGGAGGAAGAGGAGGCTTGATACCCCGTCTTGTGTCCCAACCTTTGATACAGATCATAATGATGACGTCAGTGTGCCGATCTTTCGTGTTACGTAGCTAATAAATAAAATGTGTGGAGAGTGTTGATGCCCACAGCAGCCTAATCCCTAGAGCATCATTGTTGTGGTCCATTAGTCCTTCAGGTTTTTGCAGCACCTGATCTAGAAGCTAAAACTCTTTCCTCGCTATGTTTCACTACACAGCTGTATGGTTATTGTACAGAGGGAAATGTAATGTAAATGTGACAGTTTTGTGACCATCAATAACAAAAATGTTATGTTTACTTTTATTTTTGTTCTGCCACAACTTGGCCAATGTCTTGACAAGCTAAGCTGCAAAACCTTTACATGTGTACAAGGTCTTATTGACTTATAGGGGTTTTTCAAGGAACAAAGTTAATTTTAAAGTACTTTTTATTCAATAGCTCCTGTAATGATGATAATTTCCACATTTGGATGTGTTTTTAACAAATGTTCTTGTGCTGAGATAATCTTATATATGTGTCCCTGCTCTGTACTGTGTAATGGATGTGTCTGAACGCACAGGGACATGATCTGATCATACCACATCTCCTGTGCTGAGATAATCTTATATATGTGTCCCTGCTTTGTACTGTGTAATGGATGTGTCTGACCATATAGGGACATGATCTGATCATACCACATCTCCTGTGCTGAGATAATCTTATATATGTGTCCCTGCTATGTACTGTGTAATGGATGTGTCTGACCATACAGGGACATGGTCTGATCATACCACATCTCCTGTGCTGAGATAATCTTATATATGTGTCCCTGCTATGTACTGTGTAATGGATGTGTCTGACCGCACAGGGACATGGTCTAATCAAACCACATCTCCTGGGCCGGGGAGGACACAAAAGAGTATAAAGACATTACAGCACGGGCAAATTCTAATTGGGAAGGACAGGGAGGGGGCTGGTGTCCATCCTGATAATATTTATTTGAGCAAGGAATGCCAGAGACCAAATCTTCTATTTCTCCTTTATTTAGACGTGTTTAAAATACAATGGACAGGACTGAACGCTGGACGCGTTTCAGGGAGACCCCCTAAATAAAGGAGAAATAGAAGATTTGGTCTCTGGCATTCCTTGCTCAAATGAATTACAGCTCGGGATCATAGATGATTCTTTTTGTGACGTAAAACATTTCCCTGCCTGTTTTTAAAAAATGTTTTACTTCAAAGAAAGAATAATCTGTGATCCTGTGCTGTAATGTCTGTATACTTTTTTACTTCTTGTCCTGCCCAGAAGATATGGTATGATCAGACTATGTCCCTGTAATCCTCCATGTTAGTAATCACAGCCACCATTATCTTCATCATCACAAGTTTATTCTACCACTGTCTGAGTGCTGATGACTCCGTGTAAATCTGTAATAGCAAGCTTCTTACAGACGTTCTTGTGCAGCTTTGCTAGACGTGGCCTGTTTACTCTAATTGTTAGGGGGCTGTTCTAAAGGGGGGTGAATTTGTATTACAAAATCATACAGTAATAAGCAACTGAAAACACCATGTACAGGATAGTAAGGGTATGTGCACATCAGTCGTTTTGTGGGCTGCTTTTGGACGTTTTCCGTCGGCGTTTTCCGCTCAGTTTTATGTTAATTTATGTTAATCCTATCCTCCGGTTGGATTAACATGCTAGTCAATGGATTTTAGAAAACTCTGTCTTCACTAGGACGTTTTTCTTCTGGTCGTTTTCAGTCAAAACTGAGTTTTTTCACCGGTTTCCAAATATAGAGCAAGTGACTTCTTTCCTCCGTTTTTCCAGCGGTTCCAGCTGATCAAGTGCACAAAAAACTCAGTTTTCAAACCGCTCAGAAAAACAGCCGACAAAACCGAGCAAAAAACGAGCAAAAAACTAGGGACACTGCTGAGCACAGAAAACTCAGTTTCTGCTAAAAAAAACCCAGGTTTTTGGACGGACTGCAGAGATGCACAAACGTCAGATGTGCACATAGCCTAAGGGTATGTCCACATGAAGGATTCTGGGATTAAACATTCCTTATTTGGGGAGTTTTAGTTTTTGTTTTGGGGTGTGGGCACATGACATCTGTAAGACGCCAGCAGACCCACTAAGGTTCTTCAAGGCTAAGCCTCTTTAGTTGAACTCCGGCATTGTTATTCCTGAAGTATGTTTTCACTTATTTTTGCGGTCAGAAAGAATATACATTTTTATAATTATTTTCTAGTGATGACTTAAACTATGGTTAGCAAACACCTTCCAAGTGGAATCTGTCTGAAGAACAGGTTACTTCTTTAGTTGCTGCCTGACTTTCAAGCCTCAAGTGGTTAAAAGAAGTGACAAAAAACTGAACATATTAATAGCAGGTTACTCTGACATAGCAGTGCATTATGTACAGTCCTGCTCGTTGGTATTGGCATCCAAGAAGTTTAAGTATATAATGTGGAATATCTCCTGAAAAGTGAAGCAGCTTTTTTTGTATAGAGCTCATGTGTTCTATACAAAAGAGCAAATGTTAAACAATATAAAACAAAATACAATGGGAAGTTAAAATTGAAAACCCTAAAGCTTGCTATGACACTAGAATTGGCGCACTTTACATTACATTAGTATGGAAACATATTTTGACTCATCTGTGGTAAATCACAAATGAGAATCACCTGTGATAAATTGCCGGTGCCCATGTGACATGAATTAGCCAATGAATAATGAGTTCAGTGTTTTCAAAAAACCTTATGTTAGGCCCGGTTTCTCTGTCATAGTAGTGATGTCAAAGGAGCTGTCTGAGGACATCAGAACTGCTATTATTAGCAAACACAAGACTTCCAAAGTGTATAAGGCCATCTCCAAAGACCTTTTTATCCCAGTGTTAAGTGTTAAGATGTTTGCCAAGCATGGAACCGTTAAGAAACTCCCTGGACTTGGGGGAAAGATGAAAAATGATGAGATGTTTTCAAAGGTTGGTGCGAATTGTGAAAAAACCACCACGTCAAATATCCAAAGACCAGGAACAGCCTGGGGTCATAGTTTCAACAAGTACCATACACCGCATACTAAACCAAGCAGAGCTTTGTGGGTGAAGGCCAAGGAAGAAAACATTGCGGGAGAAAACACATAAAAAGGAATGACTGATCTTTGCCAAGGAGTTCCTGAACAAACCACATTGCTTCTGGGAAAATGTTCTGTGGGCAGAACCAAAAATAGACCTTTTTGGCAAAGCAACAGTTGTTTACAGATAATGCAATGAAGTTTATAAGAAAAAGAACACCCTACCAACAGTTAAGCATGGTGGAGGATCCATAATGCTGTGGGGTTGTTTTGCTTGGTCTGGTACTGAAGGCCTAGACTGTATCACAGGAATCATGAAATCAGAGAATTATCAGCAGGATTTAGAGCAAATTGTCCTACCCAATATAAGAAAACTTGATTTGAGTCGAACGTCATGGGTCCTTCAGCAAGATATTGACCCAAATTGCACATCCAAAAGTACACAGGAATGGTTGAAAAAGAAAAAAATGGACTGCCTTAAAATGGCAGCAATGAGTCCTGACCCTTGAAAATCTTTGGGGTGAGCTGAAATCTGCCATCGGGAAAAGGAACGCTGCAAACATTCAAGAGCTTGAACAAACTGCAAAGGAAGAATGGGAGATAGTACTAGCTGAGAAGTGCAAGACGCTTCTAGATGGCTACAAGAAACATTTGGAGCCTGTCATCAATGCCAAAGGGTGTGCAGCCAAGTATTAATTAGGGGAATTTATTGCTGCACATGCTGTTTATTCTATTGCAACATGTAAGTTGACAAACAATGTTTGATTGTTGTATTACTTTGGACCATTCATTAAAAAATCCTGAGGATATAACTCTAGTATATTTCCATATATTTCTGAAGATATTGTGCAGCCTACGAAAAAAAAATTAATTGGTGGCAATAATGGTGAGCGGCACTGAATATTTTTTTGTAGTGTTTTTAGCGTCTTTCAGGCGGTTTCAAGGTGGAATCTGCATTGACAAGATTTGTCCATACACCTTGGAAGTGTTTGGGAAAAAGTATTTTCTGCGTCCTGCTGTGGTGCGGATTCCATTAGAAGCCTATTCATATAACGGACCTGCAATGTCTTTTCTCCCGTCAGACATTTTTCAAAACCCCAAGCAGAACAAAATGCTGAATATCTGACCAGTAGAGTAGGTTTACAATAGGAATTGATAGTTAAGCCTTTTCAAGAGTCTTTTAAGCAGACTTTTTTCTCAAACGGACCCACTCCAAAAACTCTGTTGCCTTTCCTTTAACAAGTTTCTTTTACAGCCACACTATGCATTTTACTCTACTGTATATTTCACATTATCTTGACGTGTTGTTGTAAAGCGGCCCGAGCCTGGTGCCAAATATGCACTTTGGAGATCTGCTGCATTCTTTTGATCTTTTAGGTTGTCTGTTTTTTCCAGTATTGACTGTATTTTCCTAGATATGTAATAGATATCGGTGTCACTGACTCCCATAATCTTGCTGGACCTTGATCTCCTACAAATCTAAAGCGTTTGTTACTAGAACAACCCCTTCTGATTCCATATGTCTCCTCCTGGTAAAATATAAGAGCCTGTACTAACTCCCGTGCAGGTGTCGTTGCAATAGAGTTGGCATTTGTGGCTCTGGGGATCACGTGATATTGTGACAACAAGCGAGCCATCCAATCACCGCCGACTTCTCTCCTCGCCTTCAGACCAAATGAGTTAATCAACAGGGAGTGACGCTGCGGCTGCCGATCACATCTTGTTGATTGCTCATTTGGTCCGAAGGCTAGTAGAGAGAAGCCGGCGGTGATTGGACGGCTCGCTTGTTGTCACAATATCACGTGATCCCCAGAGCCACAAATGCCGACTCTGTTGCAACAACACCTGCACGGGAGTTAGTACAGGAGTAACGGGAATAATGGACCAGCTTCCAGTAGTAATTTGCAGTTGAATTTACGGTATCAATTATTCTTCCAGTTTCCATATACAGCACAGACAAACAGTCAACATGTGGATGACATGGCAGGAAGTGGTTGCACAAGGCAACGCATTTCGGACTGAGTCCTTCGTATAAGCCCTTTTATTTTACCGGGAGGAGACATGGAATCAGAAGGGTTTTGTCCCAGTAGTGGAAATCTGATAATGTTGCTGATGGGCTTGTAATGAGACATTGGCTGTACAGAGATGGGATAACCAGCTCCAAGCCAGGTGCATTCTGGTTCTCAGACATCATAGGGGGACTTTCAGGAAAGCCAGTTGTAATAGGAATTTGTCATGATCAAAGTTCTGGTAATCTATCATCATTCTAATTCTTATCATATGGCATAATGTATACCGACGTTCCTTTAGTGACTATTGTGAAATGTGTTCACAGGTTAATAGGTGGATCAGACAACAAGCTCATATATCGACACTATGCAACATTGTACTTCGTCTTCTGTGTGGATTCCTCGGAGAGTGAACTCGGGATTCTAGATCTTATACAGGTAAGTAGTGCATTACATATATCTCAAGGTTCTGAGAAGATGGACACTATTTGGGTTTATCAGCAAGTATAAAGAAATTAAGGAGATTTCTACATGGAGCAATTAAGGATGAGAACTGTAGTGTCATTAGTTACTAGAGGTAACAATTGCAGCACCCTAAGGACCTCTTTACACGCTGAGACTTTCCAGCGATCCTACCAGCGATGCAACATGGCCGGGATCGCTGGAAAGCCTCTCTGCAGTCGCTGGTGAGCTGTCAAAAAGGCAGACTCCCAGGGACCAGTCAACAGCGACATCGCTGGTAACCAGGGTAAACACAGGTAACTAAGCGGCGCGCTCTGCTTAGTTACCCCGTTGTTTACCCTGGTTACCAGCTTCTTCCCGCTTACAGGCTGGGCTAAGTGGGAGGACGCTGGTAACTAGGGTAAACACCGGGTAACTAAATAGTGCGCACTACTTGGTTACCCGGTGGTTACCCTGGTTACCAGTGCCCAGCATCTAATATGCGGCACTGGGCATTGACTGGGAGGTCGCTGATCGTTGGTCTCTTGCAGCGATACGTGCTGACCAGCAGGAGACCAAGGACCAAAAAATAATCCTGAACGATTAGTAGCGATCAGCGACCTCACAGCAGGGGCGTGATCGCGTGTCACACACTGCAATATCACTGGAGAGGTCACTGTTACGTCACAAAACTGTGATGTTTCATTTCAGCGACATCGCTAGCTATGTTGCAGTGTGTGAAGTACCCTTAAGCCTACCCCACATTTAAAGATGGTGCTATCAGATATTAGTGGCTTATCAGTAGGACATGAGACAAATGTCCGCTCAGCAGGTGCAGTGTAACCACCGCCGATCTCTAGTCCGAAGAGGAATTGGTCCTAGGATAGTTTCTTGTTGGATCCAGTTGTGTCTTTTTAGGGTGGCTGCATGGGCAGTCATTGTCCAATATCATTAACCATGCATCCATTCGGAAAGGGCAAGCCGACAGGGGATGTTCTTAGCATAATCCTGTACTTGATCTAACTTTTGTCCATTGTCTTGACTAGGTTTAATTGCCTAGAGATAACATAGGGCAGTGTGGCCAGAGCATATCTATAATAACGTTATGCAAAGGAAGTGTACTTTCAATAAATTTTGCATAAACCAATAGTTGAAGTGAGTTATAAGAAATGTTGTAATCTAGCTTATCAGAGAAAATCTGCACCCTTCCCCACTTGTCAGATACTTATCCTCCCACTTCTGACTTCTGAACTTAACATCCAATGTGAAAACACTCAAGTCCGTCTAGTTCTGAGGAGACAAACTGCAGGTGACGTGACCCAGCCCTGTATTCTCTATGGGAGTGGGAGGATGAGGAGCAGAAAAGGGAACAGAGGTGGCAGAAAAACATTGTGCAGAGCTCTATGGAAGGTACTGGCATCAGTGACAGCTCCGCTCTATCATGTCCTCCATGTAGTTGCAGCTTGTCCCTCTGAGCTAAAAGTGAATGAATATCAGACATTTTCCCTCCTTTGTGCTGTGTGTGGGACAAATTACTGCAGATAATCTCCTGCCTCCAGCAAGCAGTGGATTGCAAGTTACAGATGGAGCATGCAATTGGGAAAACTGGTGAGAATGCTGAATATGTCATATAATGCCCAGAAATGTTATTCCTCATGTACTCACAAAGGACAGCTTATTGTAAAAAGATACTTGAAAGCACAGTTACTTTTAGGCTATACCTAGACATTACAGTGCCAGGGCTATACTAGACATCTAGACATTACAGTGCCAGAGCTATACCTAGACATTACAGTGCCAGGGCTTACCTAGACATTACAGTGCCAGGGCTATACCTAGACATTACAGTGCCAGGGATACACCTAGACATTACAGTGCCAGGAGAAGAGAGCTGCACTGTAAGGTGATACCATACAACGCTCTGGATGTATCCCAGGTATTGGGGAATAATGCTCCCCTTTCTAGGATAGATCCATTGTAAGTGACAAACGCTGCGCACTAGATCCCCACTGCAGCACTATTGTCCCGGCACTGTCACATCATTACAATGCAGCTGTCCTCACTTGTAATGATGATAAGTGTTGCTTGTAAGAAGATGCCATTCCATAGGTTACAATTCTTATTTCAGCTCCTCATTTAGAAATTCATAACTTTTTTCTTGCCATATATATTTTCTTACACCACCCTTGTGTAGTACATGTAATGTATTTTGTAAGTTCTTTATTCGGTAGGTGGTCTGGGGGACTGGATAAAACCATTTTTCATGAAGTATATTTCTTGTATCATTCATACCAAGATGAGGGCTGTAAGTTTGTTCTGCAGGTTTTTAGAAACAGGGTGTACTTGTGTGGTCACATGAGCTGGATTAATATTTACCACGTGAAGTAATGATTCCAGATTCTGATTGTATAATAGCAAGCAGAGTACCTGAAACTAAGTCATTGATGAAGACTGTGGGCAAAGGCAATATCTTTTAATTCTACAAATATCATCTATCTTCTGAAACCTCAATATCTCTTTAATTCTGGGGTCATACAAGTGTATAAAAAAAAAAAATCCATCCAATTTTTCATCCAAAAAAGTTGGAAGATTTTTTTTTTTCACACTACATCCATATGTAGTTCGTATTTTTAACAAATGAAAAACAGCTGCCCTCTGAAATGGTAAGACATGCTTATCATGAATATAAGGATAAAGAATTGCAATATTCCTATGGATGTGTGAAACAATGAGACACTTGGCGTATAAAGGTGGCCATATATATGTCCTCCCAGTAGCCGTGTCGAGCCATGTCGCTTTTACTGGATACCTACCTAAGTCAGTGCCTCTCTCTGAGTTTAAAAACCTCCATTTGTATATGCCACTAGGAACCTGCTAATGGAGAATGCAATTACTTAAGGTTAACAGGGCAGGGGTGCACAGACAAAGGAGACGAGCCTCGACATGGCTACTGGGCGGATATAGATATGGCCATCTTCATATTCTAAGTGTCTCATTTTTCACTTTTTTTTTTAGCAATATTGGAATTCTATATTTTTAAGTTCATGATATGTATGTCTTAGCATTTCAGAGTGCAGCTGTTTTTTGCTTATAATATATAAAGTCCAGCTAAGCACCTGTTCAGATTGCATCTTGGGGAGCGTTGACAGCTGTTTCTTTCTTAGTCTGTATTTTTACTCTGCAGCTATATTTTTTTCTGCACCCCTCCGATTTTTGGAGTGAAATTGCGCCATTTTATAAAGTCAGCAGCACTGCCACATTGAATAAAATTAGTCTGAGTGCTATGGTATAAAAAATAGTTTATATGGTGGTGTGAGCGAGCCCTGAGACCTAATCTAGTATTCCTACATTACCAATCATATATGTGTCATAATGGAGTGCAGAGTGGAAGAAAGTTAATTCGGTTGTGTCTGAGAATGTTTTCAGTTACCTTTGAAGGTAATTATATTGTGTAAATGCCATTCACAAGACGGTTATTGATCCCCGGTTGTCATATCGTTTACTTGAGACGGTAAGGCTGAAATATTCATGGAATAATAGAAGGTGGACATGAAATATTCATGTAGGACTGACCTAGATGGTTATATATTCTCACTCATTGTACGGTGTATACCGGAGCCTTCAAGCTGCATTAGCCATGTGAAGGATGATGAATGTACCTCTCCTGGCAGTCGGCATAATGGTGTCTGTGATATATGGGGCTTATTGCTTTATCTAATAGAATAGTTAAAGGGGTTGTCTGATAAAGACATTTTTTTAAAGCACGGATGCAATAAAAAAAAATAATAATACAGAGGAATTCTCCCTTTCAAGCAGAGCGCTGCAGGGACGCTTGTCATCAGATGCCTCCTGTGATGTCCGACCAAAGCAGGCAGACTTCTGGAGCAATCTGCACTAGATCCACAAGGCAGATGGTAGAGGAATAGTGTTTTTATTATAGGAACATCCATAACATTTAACAAAATATGATAAAGAATAAAAAATAACATAGGTTGATTTAAAACAATCCTTTAATAGTTGTTATTATAATGGGTGCCAAGAAAATGTGCATATGATAAAGCTGCTGATGTATCCTGTGTACAACACAACAGTGAAGAATGATGTACCGAAAAGTTCTGCATCCTCCTAGATACGAGTAGTATATCTACAGCTCTACACAACTGCATTTACATGGGAATAATATACTTATTTATAGCAAGAGCAGTTAAAGGGGCTGTTCAGGACTTTGCTTTTGATGACCTAATGTATAGATAGGACAGGGACCGACCACAGAGACTTGAATGGGAGATAAAATGTAGTACCTTGAAGTGGCCACTGTGTGGCGTATGGACCCGTGTTTAAATCCGGCTTCTGCCACAGTACATGTCAGCTGATCGTAGGGGTGCCCAGTGTCCGGCCTCCACAGATCTCTTATTGATGATTTGTTCCTAGGATAGATGGGTTTCTCAAATTTTTTTTTCCCCCCCAGAAAATCTCTTTTAAATATCTGAGATTAACAGGGTTCAGTGGGAATAAAAAATAAATACTGAAGGAAATGTGATTATAAATAAGTTCCTAAATACATTTAATTAGCAAAGCACGATCGTTTTTTCTAGAGAGGTGATCACTGTAGAATTAAAATGGCTGCCACCTTGTTAACTAGCATGAATCTGTCCTGGATTGTTAGGATGCCTGTGAGTGTGTGCAGTAGGAGCTCCACTGCGGTGACCTGAAGATACTTCTATTATTATTCAGACAGACAGGGCACACTGCAGTGTGAGCAGCCTCGTCTTACCTCAGCACTCCTGCTATCTCCATGAGTATTAGTGGAGCACTTCTTCCTACATATAAAGGAGGATGCACATTCTCACAGACATCTGCCCTAACGATCTAGGACAGGTTTCTGTCAGTGTAACAAGATGACGGCAGTTTTAATTCTATAATAATTACCTCCCTAGACACAACGCTCGTGGTAATGAAATGTATTTAGGAATTTCTTTCTAATGAGATTTTCTTTAGTTATTTAGCTTTTTTTATATTCCCGGAAACCCCTTAAAGGGGCACCTCCAGAAAGGGCATATACGGTAATATTCATCACACTTTCTGCTTTCTTTTTTGCATTGAATGCTACATGTCCATTAGTCCTCTTACACATCACATGATGACCGGGATTACAGTCCAGTTTCCCTAATTCAGGACAGATCAACAACAAAAGCAACAGTGGTCACAATGGTCAGGACCTCTGCTCAGTATTTTGGAAAGATGTTTGACTTGTCAGACTACTTCTAAAACTAGACTTTAACACTAGACCAGTGTTTTACCAAACTCCGGTCCACACAGCCCACAACAGGTGACGGGTTCAGGATTTCACATTTTAAGGTACCTTTACACGCCGCAACTACGGTGTAGCAACTGAGAGGCAATCGTGGTTTCCATCACCGTTGCTTGGTTGCTATGAAATTGCGGCGTGTAATTGTGGAACGCGATGGTGATTCTCGAAGTTGCTCCCAGTTGCGGTTTCAGAGCATTGTTCAAAAACCAGAGGCAACCCTGAAGGCGAATTCCCCTGGTTTTGGCGTGTGAATGGGCGATAGGGATGGAATCTGCGTCGCCTAGTGATTTCCCAGAGGTGTGCCACAGCGTGCTGGATACCGCGCCCCATCAGCGATGATTGGTGGGGGCTACTGTGTTTCCATTGGCTGTCCTTTCACAGGGCACCATATTTGAAGAGCTGTCCATTCACACTACACAATTGCATGGCGTCATGTATTACCAGCCTTACTGCGCAGGCTGGCCAATCATGGCGCTATTGCGTTGTCTAATCAGTATGTTTGGGACGTGGAATATACAACTCTGTCACTCCTATGTTCTTGCGGCGCTGAACATGTACGCCCACATTCCTTTGGGGATTGCGGCGTGTGAAGCAGCGTCGGGAGGCAACCGGATGTTCCCCGCAGGTTCTGTGGCAACTTCCAGGGAGACACGTTCCCTTGTTGAGGGCGCAATTGCGGCGTGTACATGCGGCATCGGCGTTCGGTAGCAACCATCAAAAACGTGCATGCGCACGTTCGGTTGCCTCCGATTGCCGGTGATAGTTGCGGCGTGTAAAGGTACCTTCAGAGGTGATGGAATCATCATCAAGACATCACCTGTGCAAAAGTAAGGAAGTCCTGAAAACATGAGCCCTTGGGGGTGGTGAGGACTGGAGCTGGGGAAACGCTATGTTAGACCGTTGGGTAGAAGCAGTTGAAGAGCGACAACTGTCACATAGGAGACGTACGCTGGTTTATTTAGTATTTTTGCTACAAAAGTTACACAACTTACAAAAGAAATGTTCTGCAGTCAGTAACGTGTACGTTTCTAGTGGTGGCAAATGGTACTGAAAGATGCAACAAATTCATGAAGAAGTGCAGACAGGGGTCGCTATATCTCCTGTAGAAGCACCATAGGTGCCTGTGCAGACTGTGTCGTGCTTTAAAAAGTAAAAACGTCTCTTGTTACTACACGAGGCTTTTCCTCTGCTCAGGAGGACGATACCTGGATATTCTTTCTTCACAAGCAGGAAAACTCCGGTCCGGTGCCACCCCCCAGCCAGCTTCTCAACATGCCCTCCCAGGTGATGGACAGGCCTCTCATTTGGTGACATTGGAAGAGACCTTTCAATTACCTGGAACAGTGTGGTGTTACTCTTTTATTTATTTTTTTTTTTATTTCAGTGGCCAATCCATTTGTTCTGGTGATAATAATATTTAATTAGTTATAAGGAACCATTAATTCACAGCGCTTTACATACATCAGCAACACTGTCCCCATTGAGACCATCTAAATTCCTTATCATTATGTCTTTGGAGTGTGGGAGGAACCAAATAATCAGGAGGAAACCCATGCAAACACAGGGAGAACAAACAAACTCCTTGCAGATGTTGTCCTTGGTTGGATTTGAACCCATTACCCCAGTGCTGCAAGACTGCAGTGCTAACCACTGAGCTACCATACATTGCTAACCACTGAGCCAGTGCATACAGAGCTAACCTCTGAGCCACTGTATACAGAGCTAACCACTGAGCCACGTATACAGAGCTAACCTCTGAGCCACTGTATACAGAGCTAACCTCTGAGCCACTGTATACAGAGCTAACCTCTGAGCCACTGTATACAGAGCTAACCTCTGAGCCACTGTATACAGAGCTAACCTCTGAGCCACTGTATACAGTGCTAACCTCTGAGCCACTGTATACAGAGCTAACCTCTGAGCCACTGTATACAGAGCTAACCTCTGAGCCACTGTATACAGAGCTAACCTCTGAGCCACTGTATACAGAGCTAACCTCTGAGCCACTGTATACAGAGCTAACCTCTGAGCCACTGTATACAGAGCTAACCTCTGAGCCACTGTATACAGAGCTAACCTCTGAGCCACTGTATACAGAGCTAACCTCTGAGCCACTGTATACAGAGCTAACCTCTGAGCCACTGTATACAGAGCTAACCTCTGAGCCACTGTATACAGAGCTAACCTCTGAGCCACTGTATACAGAGCTAACCTGAGCCATGTATACAGAGCTAACCTCTGAGCCACTGTATACAGAGCTAACCTCTGAGCCACTATACAGGCTAACCTCTGAGCCATCCATACAGGCTAACCCTGAGCCACTATACAGGGCTAACCTCTGAGCACACATACAGGGCTAACCACTGAGCCACCATACAGGGCTAACCTCTGAGCCACCATACAGGCTAACCACTGAGCCACCATACAGGGCTAACCACTGAGCCACCATACAGGGCTAACCACTGACCCACCATACAGGGCTAACCACTGAGCCACCATACAGGGCTAACCACTGAGCCACCATACAGGGCTAACCACTGAGCCACCATACAGGGCTAACCACTGACCACCATACAGGGCTAACCACTGAGCCACCATACAGGGCTAACCACTGAGCCACCATACAGGGCTAACCACTGAGCCACCATACAGGGCTAACCACTGAGCCACCATACAGGGCTAACCACTGAGCCACCATACAGGGCTAACCACTGAGCCACCATACAGGGCTAACCACTGAGCCACCATACAGGGCTAACCACTGAGCCACCATACAGGGCTAACCACTGACCCCACCATACAGGGCTAACCACTGAGCCCACCATACAGGGCTAACCACTGACCCACCATACAGGGCTAACCACTGAGCCACATACAGGGCTAACCACTGACCCCATACAGGGCTAACCACTGACCACCATACAGGGCTAACCACTGACCACCATACAGGGCTAACCACTGACCACCATACAGGGCTAACCACTGACGCCACCATACAGGGCTAACCACTGACCCCATACAGGCTAACCACTGAGCCACCATACAGGCTAACCACTGAGCCACCTATACAGGCTAACAGCCCTCAGGCACCACCATACAGGGCTAACCACTGAGCCACTGTATACAGAGCTAACCTCTGACCCACCATACAGGGCTAACCACTGAGCCACGTATACAGAGCTAACCTCTGACCACCATACAGGCTAACCACTGAGCCACTGTATACAGAGCTAACCTCTGAGCCACCATACAGGCTAACCTCTGAGCCACGTATACAGGCTAACCTCTGAGCCACCGTACAGGCTAACCCTGAGCCACTGTATACAGGCTAACCTCTGAGCCACGTACAGGCTAACCACTGAGCCACGTACAGGCTAACCTCTGAGCCACCGTACAGGCTAACCCTGAGCCAGTACAGGCTAACCTACTGAGCCACCGATACAGGCTAACCTCTGAGCCCCGTATACAGGGCTAACCACTGAGCCGCCATACAGGGCTAACCACTGAGCCGCCATACAGGGCTAACCACTGAGCCGCCATACAGGGCTAACCACTGAGCCCCATACAGGGCTAACCACTGAGCCGCCATACAGGGCTAACCACTGAGCCCCATACAGGGCTAACCACTGAGCCCATACAGGGCTAACCACTGAGCCACCATACAGGGCTAACCACTGAGCCACCATACAGGGCTAACCACTGAGCCACCATACAGGGCTAACCACTGAGCCACCATACAGGGCTAACCACTGAGCCACCATACAGGGCTAACCACTGAGCCACCATACAGGGCTAACCACTGAGCCACCATACAGGGCTAACCACTGAGCCACCATACAGGGCTAACCACTGAGCCACCATACAGGGCTAACCACTGAGCCACCATACAGGGCTAACCACTGAGCCACCATACAGGGCTAACCACTGAGCCACCATACAGGGCTAACCACTGAGCCACCATACAGGGCTAACCACTGAGCCACCATACAGGGCTAACCACTGAGCCACCATACAGGGCTAACCACTGACACCATACAGGGCTAACCTGAGCCACCATACAGGGCTAACCACTGGGCCACCATACAGGGCTAACCACTGAGCCACCATACAGGCTAACCACTGAGCACCATACAAGAGCTAACCTCTGACCCATCATAACAGGGCTAACCACTGAGCCACCGTATACAGAGCTAGCCTCTGAGCCACCATACAGTGCTAACCACTGAGCCACTGTATACAGAGGTAACCTCTGACCCACCATACAGGGCTAACCACTGAGCCACTGTATACAGAGCTAACCTCTGAGCCACCATACAGTGCTAACCACTGAGCCACTGTATACAGAGCTAACCTCTGAGCCACCATACAGTGCTAACCACTGAGCCACTGTATACAGAGCTAACCTCTGAGCCACCATACAGTGCTAACCTCTGAGCCACTGTATACAGAGCTAATCTCTGACCCACCATACATAGACCCAGTGACGCGGCGGGCGGAAGTGACGCGGGGCCTGCAGCACGTGACCCGCCCATTGTGAGGATGCGATGGACGGGTAATTTGAATCCTCCTGGAAGAAGATGCCGCCCTGGAAATAAGATAGACAGCAGCGAGGCGGGTGCGAGCGCGGCCTGAAGACCCTGCCTATTTGACAAAGACCCTGGAGGAACGCCCATCAGACAAGGATTTGGTAAGTATAAAAAGTGATTTATTGTGCATGTAGTTAGGTAGATTTAGTCAGTCAGGGATGGTTAGAATAGTAATTTTAGGCTCCAGGGACAGATATTTATAGGTTAGATAGCTATTTTTGGGTGGTTGGTTCCCTTTAACTACACCAATTTTTCTACCGGCAAAGACCTTATTGTGCTTGGTGTCCTGTTCTCTTCCTTGTCTTATCAGAGATGGAAATATCCATATTCTGCTCTCTGCGCTTCCATGTTATGAACAGTAGATGGTGCCAGAAACCCTCTTATGCCAACTCCTAAGTTATCGCTGAGGACTAAGTAGCCTGGTGATTGCAGCAGAACCTATAAAGCTGATATGTTGTTATTTTTCTATTATTTATTGTAGCTTAAACTTTTTTTTATTCTAAAATTATTTTTATAATTTATTTTTAGACTACTATTGATTTCATGGTGTTGTGAAAAGGGAGTTACATACAAATTAGAAATGTAAATGACAATGAACAAACAATGATTGACAGAGTGGAACATGTCGGAGAGGACCCTGCCCTACAGGATAATGGGGAAGGACACAGTAGGTTGTGGGGTTTTAGAAGCCCTCATGGTGATGGCAAGGGGCGGTGGTGTAATTGAAGAAGAGATGGGTTTTCCAGTTCCATCTGGAAGTTCTGAATATCTATTATATAATTGCGAATGGGTTTTTTGCCCCTTTTGAGTCCGCTCACGCTGCGAGTCAGCGTGGTCATGTGGATACGCCCGAAGTATTGGCCGCGCAGCGGCCATTGCGAGCAGTTCTAAGGCGACTCGCTATGCCCGCGCAGCGGGCATGGCGAGTCGCCTTAGCAGCGCGAAGCATTGGCGCGAAGCGGCCATTGCGAGTCAGAGACTCGCTCTTCTAGAATCCCGATGCATCTGCATCGGGCACCCAGCTAGTGGTGAATAATCAGACATGTTGGTGCACAGAGTGGAATAGGATGGGGATACTTGGAAGAAGTCTTAGAGGCGAATGGGTGAGTAACGTACGAGTGTGAAGAAGGAAGAGAGGACTTGAAAGGAGTGGAGATTGAGGAAAGATATTGGGAGATTAGTCTGGAGATGAAGGGAGGGGACAGGTTATGGACGGCTTTGTAGGTTAGCGTTAGTTGCTTGAACTGGAATCTTTTGGGAATTGGGAGCCGATGAAGAGATTTGCAGAGGGGAGGGGAGAAGCAGTGGAGTAGTCAAGCAGCAAAGTTAAAGTGAACTTGTCACCTAGTTAAATGACCCCAGGCTATCACTACCTGTCCCTGCACCTTCCTATTACTATTCTAACTCGTATTATTATGAAGTGGGGGCTACAGTTATTAATCCAGCAGTGCTTATCAAGCCCCGATGGGCGTGATATTGTAATTACAATTCGCGCCCCTAGCCTGCCTCGGAGCCCTGTGTGGAGTTCCGAGTATGACGCCGAACGCGCCATTTCTGGTACTGCATCGCCTGACTTCAAGCTGCGTATTGCGCATGCTCTGTGGAGCACATTACGTCAGTTCATCTGTGATCACAGACGAGCTGATGTAATGTGCTCCACAGAGCATGCGCAATGTGCAGCTTGAAGTCAGGCGATGCAGTACCGGAAATGGCACGTTCGGCGTCATACCCTGAACTCTTTCTCTGGACTTTTCTAGATTCTCTTCAACACAGGCTTGCACTTGTCTATACTGGTCTAGACGGTTGGTGTCCCAGTCAGAATTAGGTGTATCTGCTCTGGGTTCAACAACTCCGAGTTCTAAATCCACAGGTAGTCTTCCTGTATGGGCTCTCATTAGATAGGCGGGTGTACAGTTTGTATAACTCACTGGAATGTGATTATACATGTCCACCAGTTTTTCTGGCCATTGGTTTCTTTCTTCAAGAGATAGTATCTTGAGCATGTCAATCACGATGTTATTCATTTTTTCACATAACCCATTGGATTGGGGATGATATGGCGTAGTTCTTATCTTCTTACAAACATAAAGATGACAAAAAAGATCTCTGCTTCGAATGCTGAGCCTCTATCCATTAAAACGTGTTCTGGATAGCCAAGTGGTCTACCGAAGACATTCTGGAAGGTCTTTGCGGCTGTTGCGGCTGTCAAGTCTTTTACGGGTACGACCATCAGGAATCTGGAGTAATGGTCAACGATTGTCAAGACGTAGGTGTAGCCGGTTCTACTTGGAGTTAACTTCACATGGTCCAAGGCTACAATTTGGAGTGGTTGCGTTGTTACAATAGGTTGAAGTAGTGCTCTTTGACTCTGCTGGTCCTTTCTGTGTAGGCTACATGGTCCACAGTTCTTACACCATCTTTCTGTGGATCCTCGCATGCCAACCCAGTAGAATCTGTCCTTGAGCAACATTTCCAATTTCTTCCACCAAAGTGTCCAGTTTGGTTGTGGTACGCGTTAAGTATCATTTGAACTTCTGTCCGGGGTACGATGATTTGCCAGATCATCTCGTGGGTTCTGGGATTGATGTACCTTCAGCAGAGCTTCTCCTGGTAAAGGAACAGTTTGCTTCTTTCGCTCCACAAGTGTTTGGCTTCTGGCGAAGGATTTGAAGGTAACCTTGCAATCTCCTGAGTTATCAGTTCTTTGATTAAGCTGATAGCCAGGTCACTGTCTTGAGCTTCCTTTCAGCCGAAGTGTGGTAACGGGTTCACTACTCTCTCAGGAAGTTCTATGCGGACTTGCTGACATTGGGATACTCTCAACTGATGGAAGGCGGGTAGCTCTATCTCTTCTAGCTCTTCCTCGTCCACTCCCATATCCGCTAGATGAGGCATCCGTGATAAGGCATCTGCATTGCCGTTGTTGTGCCCAGCCCGGTACTTGATGGTAAACTGGTAATTGGATAATCTTGCCATCCATCTCTGTTCCATGGCTCCCAATTTCGCCATTTCTAGGTGGGTCAAGAGGTTGCTATCTGTAAAGGCAGTAAACTTGTTTGATGCCAGGTAGTGTTTAAATCTTTCTATGACGGCCCAGACCAAGGCCAGGAACTCCAACTTGAACAAGCTGTAGTAATCAGGGTTCCTTTCAGTAGGGCGGAGCTTCCGGCTAGCATAGGCAATCACTCTCTCTTTGCCTTCCTGCTTCTGGGAAAGTACCGCATCTAAACCCACGTTACTGGCATCGTTGTACAGTAGGTATGGTAGGTTGTAGTCGGGGTAAGCCAGGATCTCTTCACCTGTTAGGGCTTCTTTCATCTGTTGGAACGACTCTTCTTGTTCCTTGTCCCACTCCAAAGGTGGATCTCTGGACTTGCCTTTCTGGGGTTGGCCTACTAGGAGGTTCTGCAGTGGAGCAGCCTTCTTTGTGTACTCCTTTATGAATCACCGGTAGTATCACACCAATCCCAGGAACTGACGTACCTCTTTGAGGGTTTTTGGTTTTGGCCATTCCTTGATGAAAGTGACCTTATCTGGATCTGGGGCCACTCCTTCGGAACTATGTGTCCCAGGTACTGTACCTTCGGTTTTAACAGGTGGCATTTGGATGGCTTCAGCATCATCCCGTACTTGGACAAGGCTCCAAATACCTCCGCTAGATGGGTCAGGTGTTCTTCATAAGACTTAGAATACACGATGACGTCATCCAGGTAAAGCAGTACCGTCTCGATGTTCTTGTGCCCCAGGCAACACTCCATCAGCCTCTGAAATGTTCCGGGTGCATTAAATAGTTCGAAGGGCATGCTGTTGAACTCACATAGGTCCATGGGCATGGTAAATGCCGTCTTTTCACGGTCTTCTTCTGCAACAGAGACCTGCCAGTACCACTAGTGAGATCTAGGGTTGAAAAGTAATTAGCAGACTTCAATGCAGCCAGTGATTCTTCAATGCGAGGTAACGGGTAAGCATCTTTGTGTGTTATGCGATTTATTTGCCTGTAATCTCCACACATCCTCATACTGCCATCTTTTTTTCTGACTAGGACTAGTGGAGCTGCCCATGGACTACAACTATCTCTGCTAACCCCAGCGCCCTTCATGTCCTGTAACATCTCTTTGGCTTTCTGATAGTGTGCAGGTGGAATAGGCCTGTATCGCTCTTTGATTGGTGGATGTGTTCCTGTAGGGATGTGATGTTGTACCGCTTTGATCCTACCAAAGTCAAGTGGATGCTTACTGAATACTTGTTCAAATTCTTGGACTACCCGGTAGACACCTTGATTTTGATGCACGGGAGTGAAGTCAGTCCCTACATGGAGCTGTTGACACCAATCCTCTAGCTGCCCCTTAGTGTTGTTATCCTCTGCCTCCTTAGGGAAAGGTAAGGGTCCCACTGCTTGTATTTCTTTGTTACTTACAGTGTACAGCTTAGCAATGGTGGAATACCTGGGTAGTGTGACCTCCTCACTGCCACAGTTTAAGATGCAAACTGGTACTCTTCCCTTGTGTACATCAACAACCCCCCTGGCTGTCAAGATTGTAGGCCTGTGCTCTGAGCTGATGGGCTCCACTAATGGCATGATAGTCCTGCCCTCTCAGACCTATAGCTTCTCGGCACCAAATCATCATTTCACTCATTGGAGGTATTACAATAGGGAGAGAGTCTGTTACCCGTACTGTACCATTTTGACCACCTGTCAGTTTTACCTGTTGCTGGTGCAGGAGGGCTCTTATCTCTCTCTGAAGAACCTTCTTCTCCCCAGGTTTGGCAGTGTCTGCAATCTGTTGAAGCAAAAACAACACTTCCTTCATGCAATTGCTAACAACATTTGTACCGAGGCTAATGTATGGATCCCTGTTATTGGGATTCTCTTCCACTACAATAACCCCTTGGTCTTGTAAATCCACCCTCCACACTTTTATGGATACTTCTCTAACCCCCAATATAGTGAGTGGTTCACCGTTAGAAGCATAAATGTTAAGGTTGATATCAGGTTGCTTAAGTTCATTACATGACCAAAATTGTTTGTAAAGGATATCGGGCATTGTGGTCACTTGTGACCTGGTGTCCAACAAAACAGGTGTCGAAATGCCATCTAGTATGATAGACAGGAACGGTTGCTATCCGATGAAGGTATCATATCAGCCGGCGGGGCCCTGTTGAGTTACTACTGGGGTTCGGCCCTGCCCCCAGGGTCTGCTCGTTTAAAGGACAGTACCTCGCAATGTGGCCTGTCTTGTTGCAGCGTCGGCAGATGGGTTCCCCACTGGAGCTGTAGCGGTCGGTGGTCCTTCCTCTGGACGACGTGGCCTTCCTCCCTCTCATCCATGGGACATCCTTTGGGCTGTGTCGGCAAGCTGGATTGGAGGCTGAGGTTTAGGCAGCGGCTTTGGTTTTGGCCCCTGCTGCAACTGTAGGGCTTTCATGACAGTAGCTAGGTGCTTACTTAGCTGGCGCACCTCAACAAATAAAAAGTCAATCCTGAACACTGCTTTCTACTGCAGGCACAGGTACTGGTTGTAGCTGGAGCCTTGCCACCGCACCACCGCCGGAAGGCCGCTTCAGGAGTCTCCACTGGCTGTAACCCCTTTATGGCCATCTCCTTTAAAGTGTTAAAGTAGGCGTCCGGGTTGTTCAGGGACCACCAGCGCAGGGTTTTGTTGTCCTTTGGTGATAGGAGCCCCCGGATAAATTGCTCAATCAAAAGTTTATTTTCATCAGGGACACTAGCAGGGTTGACTTGCTTTAGGGCCCACAGCACCACCTGTAGGGGCCAGGCATAGGTTCTGATGTCATCTTCAGGCTTTTGATAGCAATGATAAAGCTGCATCCTTATATCAGGCTCATTACAGTCCTCAAAAGCAACTTTTAATTTGTCCAAAATTACAGCTACTGACCCCCGGTCAGCGGCGGACCAAGATTCAACTTCTCTCTATGCTGCACCAGTTAACCGTCCCAGTATCACAGCAGCGCGCTGCCTGCCAGTCATTGCATACATGTCCAGTACGCGGCAGATTTTTCTTTTGAAGGCAGGCAGAGTATCAGGGCAACCGTCTTACCGGGGCAGCCACTTGGCACACGGGACATACGATAGCGAGATCAGCATGATCGAAGCTACTGTGCCCGGTGGGTCAGCTGCTCTACTGGTTGCAGCCATGGTCATTTGGAGGTGATTCACGGGGTCTTCGAAGGTGTTTTCGTCGTCACTGGATGGCGGACATTTTCGGGGCTCCCCCCTAGTGAATCACGGCCAGTCTTTCAATAGTTAAACAGTTTGTGAGTTTCCGGATTAGGCCGCTGCGGTGGGCGTGTTTAGTTTTCGCTCTCTGCAAGTCGTCACACCCACTTTCTTTCCTGCTCAACGTGCAGTAATGGCGTTGTCACAAATCACAGCTAAACATGGCACACAGTACCCGGTAGCACCGGACACAGGATTCTGTTCGTGATGCCAGAAAAAGTTATGTGTCGCCCGGGGCAGTGGGGACTCGGGTATCGCTGTGGTCGGTGGATGTCACTGGTGGCCTGCCCCGGAGACCGAACTTTTATGCACCGGTTATGGTAGGGGTGCTGGTAATCGATGGATGGATGAGCCGGGGTCTGGTCGGATGACAGGGGCGCAGGGAAGGAACTGACTGACACACACCGCTGGTTGCTCTTTACCTTTTTACTGGTGTTGAAGCAGGTAAATCGTCCAGAGTACCATCGGGTGTTCAGGATGCACTTCTGTGTCTCCACAGCGAGTGGGTCTAAGGCCTCCTCTTTACTTTCCGTGTGTGTGTGTGTGTGTGTGTGAAGCTCTCTCGTTCTCCTCCTGTGCTGTCATCGGGATGCCCTCTGCTGACTACCGCTGATTCTCTCCCTGTGGTGCCTGGCTCCCTGGTATGTGACTGCGCAGGGGCCCGGGAGACTGAAGTCCCACGGTGTTCTCAACTGGGCCTGGTGCACTCCAGTGAACACGGACTCCGGTGTCCGGTGATTGCTCGGGGGTGAACCTAACGCTAGCTCCACAGTCCCCCACTGTTCTGCCTCTTCTCTTTGCCTCTCAACCCCACTCTTGGGCCTTGCAAGGCTACCGGAGACTGGTCAGCGTGACTGGCTCGGGTCTAATGCGACACCGAACGCCAGCACTTCTTTGCAGCTCTTGTAGCGTCTGCCACATTCTGTCTAACTCCACCCCCAGCACCAGTATTTATAGGGAAACCTGCCTAAGGGCAGCAGGTGGTGCTCCTCTACTGTGCCAGGGTGGAAGGTGTTGTCTGTGTCTATGTACCCGTTTGGAAACCCATCCATGCTGCGGGTGAGTCTCTGGGTACCTGTGGTTAGCAGGGTGTCACATATCAGCGTTTAGGGGGAACTAGAAGCCATGGGTCTTTAAGTTGTTCCAGGCCAAAGGTAAAGATGGTATAGAAAGACTCCAACAGAGAGGGTGGGATGAGGAGGTAATATAGGAATGGGGGGTACATCTTGTGCTTAGAATGGTATGAGAAGATCCAGAAGGCAAGGCTTTTGATGCCAAGGGAAGAGAAAATCTGTAGAAAACAGAGGACAGGTCTAAAAGGAGGATTAAAGAGAATTGACTGTTAGCTTAGGCAGTATGTCCTTAGTAATTTTGCTTGGGGCATTTTCTATAAAGGTGTGGGGAAGGAAGCCCGATTAGAAATCATCAGTTAGATGGGAAGGGGAGTAGGAAGGTTCTGCATGGATACGCTGTTTGAGGAGTTTGGAGGAGAACTGGAGCAGCAATATGGGGAGATAGCTATATGTAAAGGTCGGGTTGAGGGGTGGTTTCTTCAGGATGGATGTGATTGTGGCATGTTTGAAAGTAGAAGGGAAGGTACAAGAAGTTAAAGGAAAACTTGTTAGCTCAAAAATCCACATGTAACTGCTATCATTTTCTAATTCCTCCCTCTAAGCTCTTTCTATTTATGTATTTCTTTTATTTATATATCCCTCCTATCTTCTGTAAACTTCAAACAAAGAGATTCATTCCATCTGTCACTCACAGTGAATGATCCACTTAGTTCTCTGCTGTCCACTCCCTATAGATGATTATGCATGTCACATCACAGCGAGAGATCAGTAGGGGAGGGGGGCTGTATCTTCCTCTCTGCTCTGTGTCTGCAGCCAGGAAAGAGGTCAAATACAACACAGAAACTATCACAGTAGGGATGCCTGCTTAGAGAAACATATGAAGTCTAATAAGATAAGGCAGACCTGTAATCACTCTGTGTGTCCTCAACAGAATTGACCTCCTAAAAGTAAAACCACAGTGTCTGGAGAGCAGAGGGACGGAGGAGAGAGCTGCTGAGAAGGCGTGCATAATTACATGAGTCTGTGCAGCATAGGACTAATCGTCTCTGCTTATAATGGACAGGACTTAAGGCAGGTTTACATGTAGCGACATCATTAAAGGGATCCTGTCACCCCCAAAACACCTCAAAAGCTATTAAAAGCTGTCCCTAGAGCATATTCACACTTACCCTACACTCCTTTTACCTCCTAAATGCAGCTAGTGAAAATGAAGATAAATGTTATTACACTACCTCATTAGTGATGATAATTAGTGACAATGGTATGCATAGTCACCCTGGCAGGCTCTCCCTCTTCATGATATCACGCCTCAATAGGCGTGATCTTCAAATCAGATTGAAATGCGCGTCTCCCCGCTCTGTCCTGTGTGTCGACCGGGCTGCAGTGGGGCTTGGTGACGCGAATCGCGTCATTTCCGGCGCCGGGTGACGTATGTACACCCGCGCCGCTCTGTTAGCTTCAAAACCCGCATTGCGCGTTTTGAAGCTAACAGAGCGGCGCGGGTGTACATACCGTCACCCGGCACCGGAAATGACGCGATTCGCGTCACCCAGCCCCACTGCAGCCCGGCCGACACACAGGACAGAGCGGGGAGGCGCGCATTTCAATCTGATTTGAAGATCACGCCTATTGAGGCGTGATATCATGAAGAGGGAGAGCCTGCCAGGGTGACTATGCATACCATAGTCACTAATTATCATCACTAATGAGGTAGTGTAATAACATTTATCTTCATTTTCACTAGCTGCATTTAGGAGCTAAAAGGAGTGTAGGGTAAGTGTGAATATGCTCTAGGGACAGCTTTTAATAGCTTTTGAGGTGTTTTGGGGGTGACAGGATCCCTTTAACTATGTCGCTGCAACTTGTGATGTTGCAGCGACCTCGTAGCGATGTTGCTTTGTGTGACATACTGCAACAGTCAGCAATCAGTGACCTGATCTCTGATCGTTGGTACAATGGCCAGGGCCATCTTTCGATAGTTGGTATCCCGCTGGATGCCAAACATCACCGTGTGTGACAGCGGGAGACCAACGATCATCGACCTCCCAGCACCGCACAGCAAGCGCTGGAAGATGGTATCCAGGGTAAACATCGGGTAACTAAGCGCAGTGCTGCGCTTAGTTTCCCGATATTTCCAGCTCCCAGTGTGTGCTGTGCACGGCTGGGAGCTGGTAACCAGGGTAAATATCAGTAAACTAGCGCAGCGCTGCCCTTAGTTACCCAATGTTTACCCTAAATACCAGCGTTCTCGCTGATCGCTGGTGAGTCTGCCTGTTTGATAGTTCACCAGCGATCACATAATGATGTCCCAGCGACCCCCATCGTTGGTAGGGTCGCTGGGACATTGTTATGTGTACACCTGCCCTAATGCAGCAGCTCTCTGCTGGGTCTGACAATGGTGATAACATGGAAACTACAATGGGTAGAATAATGATCTTGCATGTTTTTACAAGGTCTGTCCAGGCACTATTCAAGGGTAATATTAGTATCCTACTGAAAAATGACCTGACAGTGTCCCTTTAAAGGGATTCTGTCAGCATAGAATGACTGTTCAAACCAAGGACCTGTCGCTCATGCATCATAGTGGGGCTAATCATTTGGGACACATCCAGTATTTGGTCTCTATTTTACCTCCGTTTTTGTAAAGGTGGTTTCACACTGGCGTTTTGCTATTTGCATCAGTATCCCATCAAAATCCTTATGCATCCTGATCAGGCATGTGTCCCTATGCTTAACATAGGGACTTCAGGTGGCATCAGAATTTCGGTGGATCCGCACCACTGCGAATGCAGAAAGTTGCATTTTTGCAGCACAGTAAAAATCCTGATGTGGCGGAATGGGACAAATAGACGTATTGTTAGCAGTGAGTCTGCATCTGGCAATCCAGATCAGGATTTCACACTGAGAATGCTCAGTGGACTGGAGAAATACTCTCTCCCTCTCCTCACCCCCCCCCTCTCTAAATCACACTGTGCCCCCTCTCTCTCACCCTTCCTTGTTTCCCCCCCTTCTTTGTCTCTCTCCCCTTCGTTGTCTCCCCTCCCCCTTCGTTGTCTCCCCTCCCCCTTCGTTGTCTCCCCTCCCCCTTCGTTGTCTCCCCTCCCGCTTCGTTGTCTCCCCTCCCGCTTCGTTGTCTCCCCTCCCGCTGCGTTGTCTCCCCTCCCGCTTCGTTGTCTCCCCTCCCGCTTCGTTGTCTCCCCTCCCGCTGCGTTGTCTCCCCTCCCGCTGCGTTGTCTCCCCTCCCGCTGCGTTGTCTCCCCTCCCGCTGCGTTGCCTCCCCTCCCGCTGCGTTGCCTCCCCTCCCGCTGCGTTGCCTCCCCTCCCGCTGTGTTGCCTCCCCTCTCCCATTCTTCTCGCCCATGATGATAGTGATGAGAATGTCAGCAGAAAGAAAGTATAAAAGCCAAGTGGAGAAATGTTCGATAAAGGCTGTGGCTGGGCCCGGGGATCAGTATCAGACGGCCACTCAGGTTGAAGGGAGAATTAATGTGGACAGTTTGCACTTTAAAAGAAAAGAGTGTAGAGGTGGGGTTGAATTGAAGGTGCAGTTAGAAAGGAAGAGACCAACTGGTCCACCATGTATATTTCTAAGGTGAGCAGTGTGGGTGAAGAAGGTCTACTGTAACACAGCACAGCAGGGGAGGAGGCGTCAGAGGGTGTTAGCCATATTTTAGTGAGCCTCAAGTAGGATAGTTTGTGAGACTTTAAAAGGTCACAAATGACATAACTACCGCTATTAAGCAAATGAACATACTTTAAAGGGGTCATCTTTTTACAGGCCTGATTTATCAAGGGCAAAAATATTGCCTATTTGCCCAAAATTAGCAATCTGCAGCTATCATGCAGATTGGTTGCTATGTGCAGCAATGTCCTTTTTGTCACATTTTTTGTAATTCCTTTCTTCACAGTACATTCTGGGGTAGTAAATGTGGAGGTTTTAGGTTTATCTTTGTGCTAGTTTCCTTGCTAGGAGCGTCCATTAACTGTAACATTCAACTGCATTTCCAAAATATAGTCGCTGCCATCACTAATGCAAGTATTGATAAATGTTTACTGATTTCTCCAAAGTGGTTTTCATCTTAAAATAACACTTTCCATTAATGGAGACTGTCACAATATGATGAAATTCTCACATTTTCCTTGTAACCAGTGTAATACTGAATGGCAATTTTCAATCCTTCTCTTGGATATCTGTCGGAAACCTCCGTAAACCTGTCGGGTAAATGCTGTTGCTTGAGTCATTGGTAGTAATCAGAAACTTGTCCTTCAGGACTATACGACATAGGATGTATTCATTGCCTGTAGAAAAATAAATAACAAATTGTGCACAAAGGGATAAGCAATAGATCTGGAAACCCAAGAGCAGTGACATAATGTATAGCTTAAGGTCCAGAATGCAAAATCTCTAACAGGGCTCCTTAGGCTGCTTTCACATAACATTTTTTTCCTGTCCGTGGAATCCTACTTTTTGTAGGACCTCACGGACAGGAAGGGACACCACTATTCTGTGTCCAGGTCCGTGATTATCACGCGTCCGGACACAGCGGGGCACTTTCACTTCCGCATTGTATAATATACATTGCGGAAGTGAAATTTAGTAATAAAAAAAAAAAATCAGTATTCTCACCTATCCGGGATCCACCGCTGCCTCCCAGCAAGGTCCGGGTGCTTGTAGGACCTGCGTTGACATCACAACCTGAGCAGCTGATCGGGTCACATGACCGCAGTTACCGCGGTAACTGTGGTCATGTGACCCGATGACACTGCCAGGTTGTGACATCACCGCAGGTCCTGTAAGCACCCGGACCTTGCTTGGGAGGCAGCGGTGGATCGCAGACAGGTGAGCAGACAGATTTTTAACTCTTTATTTTACTTAATTTCACTTCTGCAATGTATATTATACATTGCAGAAGTTAAATTAGAAGGTTAGGAGCAATTTTAGTGTACTGAGCATTCTCAGTACACTAAAATCGGGTCCGAGGAACGATCACCTGTTTCCTCGGACCCGCGCTCATAGACCCCCATGTTAAAGGCCACGGATCGGATCGGATTTGGCCTAATTGCCATCCGATTTTGTGGGATCCGTTTTTTTTTTTTTTCTGTGGCCAAAATCTGAGCAGTCTCCGATTTCGGGTACAGCAAACAATCGGGCACAAATCGGATCCCAAAATTCGGATGGCAATTAGGCCAAATCCGATCCGACCTTCATAGGATAACATGGGGGCAAAATCGGAACTGTAGCTCTCCGATTTACATCGGACAGCCACAGATAAAAGAAAATCGCTATGTGAAAGCAGCCTAAGGAAAAATAGTCTTTAGTAGTAATGTCTCTTATCTGTATAAAAGACCGTTCCCTAGACTCGGAATGCAGCTGCACCCATTATATTTAGATCTCTGCTTATACACGCTGGCACAGACCCTGTACAGATCAATATGGACCTCCACAAGACAATGGACTGAATTAGATATGTGATAATGATGACTTCATGCATCTTTTCTATAGTATTTAAACTTTTTTTTTTACTATACACAGTGGTGAGTAAAGGGTTTTTCCCCCTTCTTGATTTCTTATCCTTTTACTTGTTTGTCACACTGTGTCAGATAACCAAACAAATTGAAACATTAGACAAAGATAATACAAAAATGCAGTATTAAAATATCTTTATTATTGACAGAAAAAGAAATATAAACTTGGGTGAAAAAGTAATTGCCCCCTTCTCCTCTTAAAACAAAAATAAACTGTGGTTTGTCACACCTTTGGGAAGCAGAGTTCAATGTTCTCCATCAAGAAGTTCCTTAGATAGGACCTGCCTGACAAAGTGAAGTGATTGAGTTCTATCAGTCTGAAAAAAAAGTTATAAAGCCATTAGTAAAGCTTTGGGACTCCAGCAAACGAGCCCATTGTCCACAAATGCCGAAAACATGGAACACTGGTGAACGTTCACAGGAGTCGGTGGCTGACCAAAATAATCCTGAGAGAGCAGTGACAACTCATCCAAGAGGTCATAAAAGACCCCATGGCAACATGCAAAGATAAGTAGGCCTTATTTGCCTCAGTTAAGGTCAGTGTTCATGACTCAACCATAAGAAAGAGACCTGGCGATTATAGCCTGCATGGCAGAGTGCCAAGATGAAAACCACTGCTAAACGAAAACAAAGGCTCGTCTCAGTTTTGCCAAAAAATATCTTGACTTTTGGGACAGTACTCTGTGGAATGATGAGAAATACTTTGACCTTTTTGGAAGGTGTATGTCCTGTTACAACTGGCATAGAAGTAACACAGCATTTCAGAAAATGAACATGATACCAACAGTAAAATATGATGGTAGTGTGATGGTCTGGGGCTGTTTTGCTGTTTCAGGACCTGGAGGACTTGCTGTGGTAATTAGAACTATAAATTCTACTGTCTACCAAAAAATCCTAAAGGAGAATGTCCTGCCATCTGTTCGTGACCTCAAGCTGAAGCTCCTCTGGGTTATTGACAATGACCTGAAACACACCAGCAAGTCCACCTCTGAATAGCTTAAGAAAAACTAAATTATTACTCTAGAGTGGCCTAGTCAAAGTCTTGACCCAAATTCAGATGCTGTAGCATGACCTTAAAAAGGCGGTTCATGCCTGGAAACCCTCCAGTGTGGCTAAATTACAACAATTCTGCAGAGATGAGTGGACCAAAATTCCTCCAGAGCGTTGTAAAAGAGTCTTTGATAGATATCGCAAATGCTTGTTTCCAGTTGTTGCTGCTAAGGGTGGCCCAACCAGTTATTGGGCTGAGTGGGAAATCACTTTTACATACAGGGCCCTGAAATTTAGGATTTCTTTTTCCCTAACTAATAAAGACCTTCATTGTTTACTTGTGTTTATCTTCGTCTAATATTTACATTTTGTTTTGTCATCTGAAACATGTAATTGTGACAAAAAATGCAAAAAATAAGACATCAGGAAAGGGGGCAGGTGCTTTTTCTTGACAATATGGGTATAAATAACATTCTCATGTTTTACTACCTCACAACCTGGGATTTCAGTTTTTTTTCTTGAGGGTTTGCATTAGTTCGTGTTGAATAACATGCCTACAATTGTGAACATTTGGTTTTCTTTACCGTCTCTATAAGCTTTCCACATTTTGCCGGTCACATTTTTACCCATTCCTCAACTTCTTCAAGTTTGCTATTCAGGACACCATCTATCTTCAAGTCTGAACACAGATTCTCAATTGGATTAAAGGAAACCTGTCAGCTTTATGCCTCCAAAGCCATCACTACCTTCATAGTATTATTCTAAGCATGCCTGTCTGACCTATTACTGTAGTGTAATAGTTGATTAAAATAATTTTTTTACTTGTGTTTTTGGAAGTTAATAAGGCCCCTTTCACATCAGCGTTTTGCTGATGTTTGCAGCCAATCCGGCAAGCTCAATGCATTGTCTATGGGGGCTTGTGGTCTGGTGCGGCAAGTGCAGTTCTGCCGGATGCGGCAGATCTGGCACTTGAGGCCGTGAAAAAAAACTACTGCATGCAGCTGTTTTTTTTTTTTCCTCGGCCGGATGTGGCTGATCGTCTGACTTCTGTGGAATTGTGCTGTGTGATAAAACTGGAAGTTTTAGAGAGGTTTTTATTGTGGGCAGCCAAAGGCACACCTATGCAATCATCATACTGTCTAATCAGCTTTTTGATATGCCACACCTGTGAGGTGGATGGATATTCTTGGCAAGTAGGTGCTTACTAAGGCGGCCGTCACACGCTTCAATATCGATAGCGATATTGTTAGCGATCACGTGCACGCGCGATCGCTAACAATATCGTTCACATCGTTGGTGAGCTGTCACACAGGCAGACTCACCAGCGATGTGGAGCAGCGAGATTGCTGGTAACTATGGTACACATCGGGTTACTAGGCGCCGCGCGGCGCTTAGTAACCGACGTTTACCATAGATACCATCTCCCAGCATAGGCTCTGCCGCTGGGAGATCGTTCATTGTGGTGTCACACACCACGATGAAGCAGATTGATCAAGCGTTTATCGCTTGATATGAGCTCCGGCTCACAAATCTGCGATCAAACGATCAAGCGATTTTACATTGTGCGTCGCTGTGTGTAATCAAGCGATTTTACAAACGATATCGCTTAAGCGATCAAAAAGCAGATTGCTTAAGCGATATCGTGCATTAAATTGATGCGTGTGACGGCCGCCTAAGGCTGAGCTCGAATGTACTCTTAAGCATCTGCTAGAACGGATCGTGCAGAGATCCAGTGGCAAGAAAAAGTTGTGTATATGACACATAGTCTGTGATATACTATCTAATGATAACACTGTAATCCAGGCTAAGAGGAGAGTGAAGTGTGATCTGTGCATGCGTCATTCACAGAGAGGCAGCCCCATCCTGTGACATGAACCACTCAGTTTTTTCGATTTCGCTCTCCAGACCAGAAGGATCAAATCAAGCTCATCAATAAAGGTAAATATGTGCCGCAGAGAGATATCCTTACAGGAGCAGTGTAGATAGAAGAAGTATATTGGGAAAGAGTTGGAAGAGTTGGGACAAATGAAAGGGGCTCACCTTAGTAGAGGAAAACGTCTTTAACTTGTGTACACGGGTGTCACATGTCACAGGCTGCTGGTAATTTGCTAATGACAGTATAAACTATATTATGCCCTTCACATAGCTGATCTCTGATTTCATATCCCTGACTTGTATATTGTGCGTTGCCCTGTGTTTTTTTTACATCTGCACTGAATTAAATTTGGATTTAGTGACTATTGCAATAAACTGAGATATTTTACATTCTCGTAGGTAATTGATATTCTAGTAATGCTCTGTATGGAAATGATTGATCATTAATTTTCCCCTGGTTATGTTTTTTTAAGTTTCCAAGTAAATTGTGTAATTTTTTCCATCTTTCTAAAGTAATCATCATCATGCTTTAAAAGAACAAACTGATCCAAGCTGATTTATTAAACTGCTTGTGCCTTGCTACGTCCTTTAACGCTGAGGTGCGGCCTGCATCGTGGGGGCGATGTATGGCCCCTAATGCCATTCTGCGCAGCCCCCAGCCATCTCTGACTTTTCTCTGTTATACAGTGGGGAAAAAAAGTATTTAGTCAGTGACCAATTAAAGGGATTCTGTCACCTCCAAAACGCCTCCTAAGCTAGCAAAACATGTCCCTGCAGCATCCTATCACTAATCTCACACTTCTTTTGTCTCCTAAAAGCATCCTGTGAAAGTGCATAAAAACATTTTAATACTTACTCATTAGGGATTATAATTAGTAGGGGCTATAGTCTTTAGTCACCAGGGGGTGTTGTTTTGCAGCCTCGAGGGTCCACCCTCTCTCTGTCTGTGCTGCTGTGATGTGCAGCTGAAGGCAGGACTAATGATTTGCATTCTGTGAGTGATAGAGAGGTGGAGGGTAAAGCCTGTACAAGCAGAACACACAGACAGAGAGAGGGTGGAACCTGGAGCCTGCAAAACAGCCCGCCCTGGTGACTAAAGAATATAGCCCCTGCTAATTATAATCACTAATGAGTTAAAGCCCTGTCACACATAAAGAGATCGCTAACGAGATCGCTGTTGTGTCACGGATTTCGTGACGCAACAGTGATCCCAATAGCGATGTCGTTCTGTGTGACACGCACCAACAATCTGGCCCCTGCTGTGAAATCGTTGATCGTTACACACTGCTCTGGGTCATTCCTGCGTTGTTGTGCTCCCGCTGGGAGCGCTACATCGTTGTATTTGACAGATAATGAGCAACGATCTCAATGCTACGCTATGGAGAGAAAATTCACAACGACCTCGGTATAATTCTGGATTGATAGTGCGTCGTTTTTCACATCGCTGGTAAGATGCCTGTTTGATATCTTACCAGCGATGTGTAAACGACGCACCAGCGATTTCTGCACATCGTTATTGGGATCGCTGATGCGTCGTTATGCGAGACAGGGCCTTAAGTATTAAAGGGAACCTGTCACCTGGATCTAAGCCCCTACACTATCACTACCTGTCCCTGCACCTTCCTAGCTGCTCCCTATCTATCCCTCTCTGAGCTAAATCCGCCCTATAAAACAGCAGAAAAATAACATAACTTACAGCAGTCCCTGAGGCTGGGGACTGAGAAGGCGGCGCCAGGCTCCATTCAGCCCCTCCTCCATGCAGCAGCACACACCCCGCTGGGCGGCGTTATTCTTTCTTCATCGCCGCCTCCTCCATTTGGAATCTCCCACCCACTTTACACTGTAAGGTAGTGATTAGGATCGGCACGACAGAAGGCAGTGACTCAGGTATTTACTCACACAGCACACAGTTCAGGTATTCACAGACCTCCAGATTCCGATGTAACAGGTCAGACTAACCCCCCGACCAGAATATACCCGAGGTATAAACTGGGCTAGCCCAGAATATACCCCCCTGGGCCAGAATATACCCTTGGTATATTCTGGCCTAGCCCAAACTATACCCCGGGGTATAAACAGGCCTAGGCCAGATTATAACTCTCCGTATACCACAGCAGCTGTAGATCAGGGCCTCAAGCCGTGCACAGGGCCCCAAGCAATGCATGAGGGCAGGAGGCAGCACAAGGTGGCCCCAGGCAGCAGAAAGTGGCCCTACGCAACATACAGGGGCCCCAGGCAGTGCTAGGGGCCCCAGGCAGTGCATGGGGGCCCCAGGCTACACACAGGATCCCAGGCTACACACAGGGGCCCCAGCCAGCATACAAGGGCCCCAGGCAGCACAAAGTGGCCCCAGGCAACGTACAGGGGCCCCATGCAGTACCAGTGGCCCCAGGCTACACACAGGATCCCAGGCTACACACAGGGGCCCCAGGCAGTGCACAGGGCCCCAGGCAGTGCACAGGGCCCCAGGCAGTGCACAGGGCCCCAGGCAGTGCACAGGGCCCCAGGCAACATACAGGTGCCCCAGGCTACACACAGGATCCCAGGCTACACACAAGGGCTCCATGCAGCATACAAGGGCCCCAGGCAGCACACAGGGGCCCCAGGCAGCACAAAGTGACCACAGGCAATATACAGGGGCCCCAGGCAGTGGGCCACCCGGGGCCCCTGTGTGCTGCCTGGGGCCCCTGTGTGCTGCCTCTGGCTCCCATGTGCTGCCTGGGACCCCTTTGTACTGCCTGGGGCCCTTGTATGCTGCATGGGGCCCCTGTATGTAGCCTGGGACCCTGTGTGTAGCGTGGGGCCCCTAGTACTGCCTGGGGCCCCTGTATGTTGCCTGGGGCCACTTTGTGCTGCCTGGGGCCTTGTGCACTGCCTGGGGCCTTGTGCACTGCCTGGGGCCTGTGCACTGCCTGGGGCCCCGTGCACTGCCTGGGGCCCCGTGCACTGCCTGGGGCCCCTGTGTGTAGCCTGGGATCCTGTGTGTAGCTTGTGGCCCCTAGTACTGCCTGGGGCCCCTGTATGTTGCCTGGGGCCACTTTGTGCTGCCTGGGGCCACTTTGTGCTGCCTGGGGCCCCTAGCACTGCCTGGGGCCCTAGCACTGCCTGGGGCCCTAGCACTGCCTGGGGCCCCTGTATGTTGCGTAGGGCCACTTTCTGCTGCCTGGGGCCACTTTGTGCTGCCTCGGGCCCCCATGTGTTGCTTGGAGCCCTGATCTACAGCTGCTGTGGTATACGGAGGGGTATAATCTGGCCTAGGCCACTTTAACCCCGAGTATATTCTGGTCGGGGGGGTTAGTCTGGCCGGTTACACCGGGGCACAGCCGAGTAGAACCTCATACAATCCCAGCAGCTCCTGCTGCTGTCCTGACACACTCCACCCCCTCCCCACAGCCCAGGGCAGCACATATCATCTCCTATTCACCCGCACACCTGGGGGTCAGTGATTTCAATCAGCACTTAGCTCCAGTAGCAGCTTACCCTGTGTGTGCTGCTACCGAGCAGAAGATACAATCTCCCATATACTGTGTCTCAGTCAGGGGACACATCGAGGTCACATCACCACAACATGATAGGTGTAAAGCAGGCGGGATATTCCAAATGTAGGAGGCGGCGATGAAGAAAGAATAACGCCGCCCAGTGGGGCGTGTGCTGCTGCATCGAGGAGGGGCTGAATGGAGCCTGGCACCGCCTTCTCAGTCCCCAGCCTCAGGGACTGCTGTAAGTTATAAGTTATTTTTCTGCAGTTTTATAGGGCGGATTTAGCTCAGAGAGGGATAGATAGGGAGCAGCTAGGAAGGTGCAGGGACAGGTAGTGATAGTGTAGGGGCTTAGATCCAGGTGACAGGTTCCCTTTAAGACGTTTTTCTCCACTTTCACAGGATGCTTTTAGGAGACAAAAGGAGTGTGAGATTAGTGATAGGATGGTGCAGGGACATGTTTTGTTAGCTTAGGAGGCGTTCTGGAGGTGACAGGATCCCTCTAAGTTCTCCCACTTAAAAAGATGAGAGAGGCCTGTAATTGACATCATAGGTGACCTCAACTATGGGAGACAAAATGAGAAAACAAATCCTGAAAATTCTCATTTTGTCTATCATAGTTGAGGTCACCTATGATGTCAATTACAGGCCTCTCTCATCTTTTTAAGTGGAAGAACTTGTAGAATTGGCTAAACACTTTTTACCCCACTGTATGAAGATGCCTTCATATTTTATTTGGCCCTTGGAGCGACTCTATCAGAAAATTTAGCAAGTTTAGTCTCCAGACCAATAATCTTCATCTCTGTGGGTTTATGTTAGAAGAATTACTGTACATCGACTGTCTCCTTGATAGAACTCCTTTCAGATTGTAGCTGACCCAGAGATGTGCAGGGCAAATGAAAGCTCCTCGTGTGGTCTCACCCCTCCCCTAAATAATTTTGTTTAGTTCAAAAATGTTAATTTATAATATAACCACTATTTCAATTGTGCGCCGTGCCTTTGATCATGTGAACAATGGATGTTTTCATTCTGATTTTCATGATTAAATCTGGGAACAAATCCCAGTTACAAAAAGACACCATTATGTACCCAGCGCATTAACTAAAGGCGTAAAAGGAGGATAATATAAAAGGGCAGCTCTATTAAATGTGGGGACAAGAGTTATGTCTACACTCTGCACAACAAGATTTTAGTCTTTGATATAGATCACAGTATATGACACCTTTTTTTAGTAAATCTCAATATTAAGTATATTTATTCCTAAAATTTAAAAAAACTTGTTTTGCACGGTGCAAAATTTAAACAAGGGGGACATGGCAGGAGGAGGAATCCTATGAGAGAACCCGTCCCACTCTCTGCTCACGTCAATCAACGCTGCACACGTTTCTACAATCAAACATTCAATCAGAGAAATGAAGTTATGCCTTTACTTTATACACTAAAATTCTGGTGGCTGGTTCCCTTTGACTTGCTCGGAGAAATATTCATATTTGTTGTATTCGGAGCACAGTATGTGAAGGTTTTGCTTGTAGTTTAGCTGGGAGTTTCTTCAGGGTCTTCTCTGGAGTGTGCGCTTTTACCTCTCCCCCCTGTGATTGGCAACATTTGGAATGGAGAGGTGAAAGTGCACGGACACAGAGAAAACTAAGGAGACACATTTTTTTTGCAAGCAGAGATTTCACCTACTGCGCTCTAAAAGCAACAAAAGTGAACATCTCTGCATTGGAGTGATTCGCTACAAAATGGAAAAGCACAGCATAATCAGGAAAGCTCAGGGCTTTTTACACAGGATAATAGTGGCTGCAGAATGCAGGGCTGTGGAGTCGGTAGAAAATGGTCCGACTCGGACTCCTAAAATATATAATAAATTGGGTACAGTAGTTCAATGCAGAATGGAAAAAAACATTTTTTAGTTTTCTCTGTTGCAGAGATATTCGCAATCTAAGGCTTCCTTCACATTTGCGGACCCCTCCGGTTTGTTGGATAAATAGCCCTGACCTCACTTCAGAATGATTACAAACTGCTGGAGCACAGACAGACACAAGTGTGACTATTGACAAATCTTCAGACAGGCATTGTGGGGGGAGTGAGGAGCGCTGTAGCTGCAGAGGTGTTTACAATGATACTCCGCTCTGCTGCGGCTCCTTCTTCCTGAGCGTTCACTGCTGTGAAATTACAGCTCCACTCTTAGGTGCAGAGGTTGGTCTTTTGGAAGCGTTTCCACCTTAACAAGCCCAAGCGGTATTTTAATTGCTTAATGGATTTTAATATGCCTCAAGAAAAAGACGCCCTAAATAACCATAAAATGCTAGTGGAAAAAAGTAGTCAAAGACCTTTGGGAAATGTCTAAAAATCTCAAAAAAAGAAAGCCCTGCTCAATATTAGAAAATGACAGAGATAAGGAGCACAGCCCAAAGCATCTTCCACTTTAAACATCCTTTACATCATCCCCCCAAAAAAGGGCAGTTGGACCATAGAGTTTTGGAAATGAGGTTAAAAAGTATTTACCATAAATGAAATGACCAGAGTATGAATGCTGAATCGGCCTTTTATATGTTTATGGTTTCGCCCTGTTTTATATTCCAGGTATTTGTGGAAACGTTGGACAAGTGCTTTGAAAACGTCTGTGAATTGGATTTAATTTTCCACGTTGATAAGGTATTATTTATTTTTTTTTTTTATTACAAATTCTGCATTTCGTTTGTGTCTAGCAAGGTCTGAATGTTACTGTGAGTTATTGCACTATGGAGGGAACTGTAAGGCTATATTCACACACTCTTTGCTCCATTTTTCTCTCTTTTTCTGCTGCCAAACTGGATCAGCTTTTCAAAAAAAAAAAATGCACCAGAAAAAGGATAATCCATGTTTGGTGCTGCGTTTCATTTTCTCTCCGTTTAGAATGGTTCCTATAGGAAAAGCGGATGAGAAGAGCACCACAGAAATAACGTGCCCTTTTCTTTGGATGGATCACACCACAAATTCCCTGAACAGCAAAAAGTGAAAACCCATTGACTTTTCCTGGGATTCCATGTGAGTGATCCGTTCACTGTAAAAACGGATCCAACATAACGGAACAAAAACCGTTGTGTGTGAATGTAGCCTAATACTAGATGTAAACTAGAGACATTCCAGTCTGAACTTCACCCTCAAGACATTTATGAACTGTGTTTTTTCAAGATAAAACTTACATTAGCGAGACAAAACCCTATCGACCCCTTACGCTGCGTTGCAACTTTCCAGTTTAGCATCTTAATTTTTCTTCCCCATCTAATAAGGTCCAGAACGCTCCTATTGTTGAGGGGTAGTTATTTGTGGGGCGTGTTGTAATTTTGAATAACTCCATCCATTTTACCACAAACATACTGGGAAATGGATAAAAGATTCCAAGTGCCATGGCCTCCCAAATCCCCCCCCCTCCCTCCCTAGGAGTCTCACTTCATTGTTTTTTTTTTTTTTTTGCTTATAAATGTTGTACATTATGTGGCTCTGAGATCTCAACCTGCTCATGCACCACCTCCAGCGCTATTTTTCTGAAGTCAATCACGTCCATCACTGGAAGATCCTTGGCGCCTATCTCGAGCCACCAGGACACTCCCTCCTCCCACCTCATGGTCTGCAGCATCGCCCCAATTGAACAGTCCCTGTCTCCTGTGATCCTGCTCCACCTCCTTCCTACCCCTTCCTAGTAAGCAACATTCAGACCATAAGGATGAAGTCACATTAGCGTATGGCATTCAATACGAGCCTATTGGATGCGATATAAACAAGAGAAAAAGCGCTACTGTGAGGACCTGGAGTAAAGCGGTAATAAAGGGCTTTGAGCTCACTCACCTGATACAGTTGTGAATCGATCTTGCACAACAGAAATTGAGGCCTGACAGGTGAGGACTCTCAGGGACAACCGCCGCTGGTCACCGCTTCCTGAATCCGGAGTCTGCGGTCACGTGTTGTGGACCATGTGACCGGGTGGGCATTCCTTATGACATCAGGGCAGGTACTTTGTAAATCAAGCCTGGAGCAGCTTCTACCGCTCACCAAGGGAGGATATGAATAACAAGAAGGAATATAACGGTGTGAATGAAGCGCTGAGGCTGAGGGGTAGGAATTAAAATACGCACCTTTAATGAAGCTTTACACTTTCCAGACCACGACGCGTTTTGATAGCAAGCTATCTTCTTCAGGTAGTCTATTGGATGCGATATGCTAACGACACTCAGCTCGGGCTCTGCTGTGAGCATGAACCAGGCAACTGGGATCCATTCCTGCGATCAGATCATAGGTGAGGGAAAAAGGGAGATTAATCTCCCCATCTCCTCCATTGCTGATCTTTATGTATATCGCACTGCCCTCAGATGACATCTGAGCAAAGTCCGATGTTTAACTTATGCTCCTAGACTTGTATGGGTGCAAGTGAGCTGAGACTCGCTGACAGTTGCAGCATGCTGTGACTTTTTCCTCACTCCAAATAGGGCTGAGGAAAAAAAACACAGATCTGTGCTGCAGTGTGACATAACATTGGGGCTAGTGCAATGTGCGAGATTTTCTCACATTGCACTTTTGTGAGTTCTAATGCTGGCATAACTCTACCCTAAGACAAATGATAAGACTACAAGACAGACCCCATTTAAACTTTAAAAACATTTTTTATTTCCTCTAAATTTGGGATGTGTTTTGTGGTCCTGCGCATCTTATAGTTCCAAAACAATACAGTATTTCAGTTTTTTTATACAGATACTGATCTGTAAAATTGAAAAAAAAGCACAATATCAAAAATGTAAAAGAAAATATGCCTATAATAGAAACCAGTTTTATACAATTGGCCATTTTTTGATGTCACATTCTCTTTTTTTTCCAAAACTTTGAATAATAATGCAGTGATTTGTCAGTCGCAGCAGTACGTCTGTCCCTGCGGGCACAGCAGCTGATGCCCATTTATCAAAGTATTGTTCTACATCTAAATATTTTAGGAAATGACTCCACATTCTTTCTCCAGAATAGGAGTATTTAGCTGTTCCTTTAAGAATGTCCGTGATCAAAACTTTCCCTGATTTCCGCTTTCGCTCGCGCCGTCTCTTGTGACACAGATGTGAGATTCTTGTTTCTAGTGAAACTTTCCTCCAGTGTTCGGTGGAGCCAGTAGTTGAATGTGAATGAACAGATGCCAGATGGCTCTATTTAACTTGGATGTGCAGGAATGAAGTATAATATTGTTCTCCTCCTTTGTTCGGCTCTTGAATCTTTAATTTGTTTTTCTACGATGAACTCAAACATTTTCCATGCATTCTGCCTATCGGGCAGGACACTGGTGACAATTCCGGCCTCAGAAAACGAAATATTTATATCCTTGATACAGTAAACAGCTTCACGTTAAAGTGACATTACAACATATTCGTTAACACATTTCCCATTGTCGCAATGTCAGGAAGCCAACTGGCAAAATAATGTGTGTGATGAGTGTAATATATTAATAACATACTGCCATATGTCACATCACATGCATACTGCAAGCCAAGCTCACATCCTACACGTCATCTCATTGATCGGGTTCATGTCCTGTGTAGATAATATAATAATATTTATTCGTTTATATAGCGCTATTAATTCCATAGCACTTTACATACATCAGTAATGCTGTCTCTCTTGAGCTCACAATCTAAACATCCTATCAGTATGTCTTTACAATGTGGGAGGAAACTGGAGTGCCTGGAGGAAACCCACGCAAACACGGGGAGAGCATACAAACTCCTTGCAGATGTTTCCTTGGTGGTAATTGAACCCAGGACCCCAGTACTGCAAAGCTTCAGTGCTATCCACTGAGTCACGTGCCACCTTGGATTCTGAAATCTGCAGTATGTCCATTTCTGTGGCGGATTTTCACCACATTTTACCCTTTTTAATATAAATTGGTCAAGAAGAAGTAGGAAGAGAAGGGGTTAAATCACTGTGGTGCTGTCTTATGTTAAAGACTTGAAGATTCATTTTAACCCCTTCTCTTCCCACTCCTTGATCATTGGTTACACTGACTGCAGCCGCCAAGAACCTCTTACCATCTGCCCTTATAGTAGTTGTGACTGTTCATAACTACCCAAGGTGTACATCGGCTCATGAATCTTTACCCATTCACTACATGGGTAAGGCCCTATCTGCACCTTTTTATCTCTCCAGCTTCTACATCTGATCTAATATAAATAGGTGGAATTCCCAGTAAAGCCAACTAAGAGGAGTTCCAGCCACTAAGAAGAGTTCTAACCACTCCATGCTGTTGCCAAGCTTTATTTTTGCATATTTTTGGCTTCACCTTCCTCCAACAGCCATAACTTTTATTATTACGTCTTCACAAAATATACTGCCTCTGTCAGGTGCTTATGCCACCATTTCTCCTGATGCCAATATGGACTGTACTCGCATGTATGTACAAATATCTTTGGATAGCTTGTGAAAGAGAAAAAGAAAAGAGAGGCACTCCTTTGTGTACCCAGTGATTGAGAGGAGTGAGGCAGGGTATGAAAGTTACTTACCTTTTGTGGTTGTGCACCCCAGCACAACCACGGATTTAGCCTTCGGTGTGTACCGCACACCACACGGGGGTCTCTGGAGTTGTCAGTTGACTAGATCACACGGGGGATGGCATCACCGAAGGACTTTTTTACATTTTATTTTTGTGTTAGGAAACCGTGTGTGATTCAAACTTTTATGCTTTTGTTTATTTTCTTTCATAAAGGAGACTTAAACCTGCGATTATTTGATTGTTTTTACTATATTTGCAATACTCCACTATTGCAATATATACTACAATGTATGATCTATAATCCCAGCCTATATACGTATAGGGTTTTTATAGGAACTTGGCAGTGAGGTTTCTCTAAACATCTTGGCGAACCAACCACAGACCTTCTATGAATGTAAGCTTGTGCAGGTACTTTATGTAATCCCAGACAGGGTTATCGCCTCCAAACTTCTTGAAAAGCATGTCCACACTGTACTTTCCTCCAACCTCTCATCTAACTCTTTCTTTGACAACCTTCAATTCGTTTTCCGCCCACACCACTCCACAGATACCGCATTAACCAAATTTACTAACAACCTACTTACCGCCAAAGCTAGCGGACACTTCTCGATCCTCCTCCTTCTTGACCTCTCCTCTTCAGTCGACACAGTCGACCACTGTCTCCTACTACAGATCCTCTTTTATTGGTGTCACTGACCTTGCCCTCTCTTGGATCTCCTCCTACCTTTCCAACTGCACATTTAGTGTCTCCCAGTCCCACACACTACCTCCTCACCCCATCCCTCTCAATTGGGGTCCTTCAAGGCTCTGTCCTGGGACTCCTTTTTTCCCATCTATACCCCTGGCCTAGGACAATTCATAAAGTCCCATGGACTCCAGTACCACCTGTACGATGACGACACTCAGATCTACCAGAATCCCAGAGTGTTTGAGTACCGTCACACCAGGTGACATGGCCGGCGATTTCGCAGGTGACATAGGGGCGTGGCGTCGGACCACCGGACCCCAACGCGTTTCGTGACCCTAAAACACGGGTCACTTCATCAGGGGGATGAAGCTCCCTGATGAAGTGACCCGTGTTTTAGGGTCACGAAACGCGTTGGGGTCCGGTGGTCCGACACCACCCCCTCTCTGTGTGCTCCAGCACTGATGGCCTCCGATGGACCGGGTAATGTGTGTGATTTTCATGTCCGCTCCCCACCCCTTTGATATACATAGCATTTTTCCTATGTCCTCTTTTTCATACTAGGGGTCCTTGGCTGTCATTTTAATTGGGCATTACAGCAATAAGCACTAAGGCACTTTATGTAGGGGCACTTTTTCATCTAATGTGACCTTCTTTATGTAAATGCGATATATATGTATACTATCTTGGTAGATATAACAAGTGCTCCAATTAAGGCCTAGTATAGGGTTGCTGCTGTATAGCCAATGAACTGACTTGTGCCTTTCCCCCCCCCTTTACTAAGGACTATTCTGACAATGGGAAATAAGCATTTTCTTTGTGGGTAGTGGGCAATTATCGTTAACCTTTGATACTACTATGGTGCGCCTGTGTGTTGTGGCACTACACCTCTGTCCTATCCTCTGTCTTGTGGTAAAATAAATGAAATTTGAATATGATTACTGGAGTATATACTCTTTTTTTCATGTTTATATATGCTTCAGAGTAGCTCCTTGGGAGTGGGACATGTCCTACGGGAATGCCCCATTCCATATTGTTGGGAATTTTTTGTATCCTGAAAGATCTGTGGTTATTTCTCCAAGATGTTTGGAACTTTCTACCTGCTGAAATCCTTCCAAACTGTTTGCAAGTATGTCTAGAAGAACTGATGCTTTGATGCTGTTTTGAAGGCAGAGTAGTCACACCAGATATTGATTTGATATTGGTTTCTCTTTTGTTCTTTCAAGTTGCTTTTTGTTAATTGATCAAAAATAAATGATTAACACTTCTACTTTTTAATGTATTGTTTCTTTGCAGCATTACTTTACACAGTATTGCAAAATAATATAAGAGGTATAGTAAGTTACTGTAAGGGTACTTTCACAATAGCGTTTTTTTTAAATCGCGGCAGATGCGGTGAAAAACCGCATCTGCCGCGATTACCGCATACCGGCTGCACTTGCGGCACGGTTGCGGCACAGTTGCGGCAAGCCCCATACAATGTATATGCGGGCTTGCGGCAGGTGCGGCAAGTGCGGTTTTGGGACTTGCGGCAGGGGCGGCCGCGAAAAAACCACGGCTGACCGCATTTTTTTTCGCGGCCGCACCTGCCGCAAGTGCCAAAACCGCACCTGCCGCAAGCCCGCATATACATTGTATGGGGCTTGCCGCAACTGTGCCGCAACCGTGCCACAAGTGCCGCCGGTATGCGGTAATCGCGGCAGATGTGGTTTTTTCACCGCATCTGCCGCGATTTAAAAAAAACCGCCGATGTGAAAGCAGCCTAACAGAAGTCATATTATCTTCCTACCATACATTTTCTGTACAAATTACAATATGGGCATATTTAATGGTCTATTTTCCTTTTTTCTGTCAGGTACACAACATTCTTGCAGAAATGGTGATGGGCGGCATGGTTCTAGAGACTAACATGAATGAAATTGTAACTCAGATTGATGCACAGACAAAACTGGAAAAATCTGAGGTAAGAACTTACATCTGCGACCATACTGTATCATACCCCACAATATTACATGAACATCACATGAACATCATTATCACTTCGATCGACAGCCTCCTTTTCTGAGACTGTCGGACCACCCTCACCCTTGCCCCCCGCAATAAGCCGTTATCACTAGGGAAAGCTCCTGGTGCATCCAGTGTAATATAGCATGAAGGCCAGTACAGCAGATCAGAAACCACGTCTGCTATGGGTCACTGCTTTAACCAATAAATCACTACCCAGCCAAGAAACCCAGATATGGTGCTTACTAAATTGTAAACTAAATAAATTTTTAGAACAACAAATTTATTTAGTCCA